>JAKGSA010000800.1:0-189998 GCA_033558755.1 Philaethria dido
CTTTTTACAATTTTTTTAAATTGTAAAATGGAAAGTTCTCGGACGTTTTCTGGGATCCTATTGTAAAAGTATACACATTGTCCCATAAAAGAATTGCGGACTCGATGCAATCGAGTTACAGGCGCTGCAAGTTTAAGCCTATTTCTTGTATTTATATTATGTGCATCGCCAACTTTGTTAAAATTATTAATATTTTTCTTAACATACAGTACATTTTCAAAGATGTACTGAGAGGCAACTGTTAAAATATTAATTTCCTTAAATTTTTGTCTTAAGGAATCTTTAGGGCCTAAGTTATAGATTGCACGAATAGCTCGCTTCTGCAGGACAAAGATCGAATTAATAGCGGCTGCATTACCCCACAGTATAATGCCATAGGACATAATACTATGAAAGTAGCTAAAATAAACAAGACGTGCCGTTTCCACGTCAGTCAATAATCTAATTTTTTTAACCGCGAAAGCTGCTGAGCTAAGTCTATTCGCCAATCCGTCAATATGAGGTCCCCACTGTAACTTGGAGTCTATGGTGATACCGAGAAATACCGTAGAATCAACAGGATCCACGGCTTCACCATTCAACAGTACATTGGCTTTAACAATTTTTGTATTAGGCGTTCTGAAAATGACGCATTTAGTTTTTTTACTATTCAATAGTAAGTTATTAGCACTAAACCAATGTACTATTTTAGTAAGAGCATTGTTTACATCATCATAAACATTTAGACGCCTTTTCATTTTAAATATTAAGGAGGTATCATCAGCAAACAATACTATATCATGGCTCTTTCCGACAAGATATGGTAAATCATTTATGTATATTAAAAAGAGGAAAGGACCAAGAATAGACCCCTGTGGGACCCCCATATTGATTAGTGATCCAGGAGATTTCTTGCCACTTACATCAACCCTCTGAATTCTGTTACTTAAATAAGAGGCCAGAAGATTGAGTGCACGTCCTCTTATACCGTTGTGATGTAACTTCATGACCAACGTAGACTGCTGAACGCAGTCAAATGCTTTGGACAGGTCACAGAATATGCCAAGAGCATCCTGCGATTCCTCCCAAGCCTCATAGATACTTTTTAAGAGACTTATACCAGCGTCAGCAGTAGAACGACCCTAAGTAAAGCCATACTGTTTTTCATGCATAAGATTATGTAAATCAAAATGCGTTAATATTTGATTTAAAATAATTTTTTCAAAAATTTTACTGAATGAGGGTAGCACAGATACTGGTCGAAAGTTATTGGGGTCTGATGTGCTACCCGATTTAAATATCGGTATGACTTTACTAAATTTCATCAGGTCAGTATATAAAGTGACATATACATTACTAAAGACAACGTGTTGTTAACGCGTCACTAGTATACTCGTACATAAATATGTATTTATATGTAACCATACTCTATCATTCTCATCACAATATAAGAGAAAATAAACAATGGTTGAATGAAACCCCTCATTACACAGACCTGAGAGGAACGCAAATAGTTATTAACGTTGGTTTCCGTTAAGAAAATATTATTTATATCCTACTGGCCGGTTACACAAAGGTTATATAAATGTAATAAAAATGAATGAATATATAAAAAAAAATATGTAACATATTGATATTAATTTTGGCCCAAGTACTTACGTACAGGTACTTCCTATACCTTTAAATTTAAACGTTCCACTAGTGTATATGCATTGCTATGGAATTGAGAGAAAGTGAAGAAAAATAACGAAAAGAGAATCTCAATACTAACTAAATGAATGAAGTTAATATAAGTACCAAATGATTATAAGAATCTAAAAAATAGCACGCTTTATCTTCTAGTTATTCTAATTATCTAAAAATATCAGGTTCAAGTTACTCTACGCGTGTCGTGGCACAGAGGCACAAACGTGCGACTGTAAACGCGACAGGTTGTGGGTTCGATTCCTACTCCAGGAAAAGTTAGTATTTTTATTTCCTGGGTTTGGTAACAAGGCAAAGCGCGGCGTTGAGTTCCGTCACTCAGCACGTAATGCCTCAATTCGGTGGAAAGTGGGGAACGGAATTGTTTTATGAGAACGGAGTGTTTTAACACTAGGTTCTCAGGTTCCCTCTGCCTAACCCGCTGTATGCGGGATACAGCGTGAAGATAAAAAAAAAACAAAAAAAAAGTTATTCTAATACTGTACTGATACTGAATGAAATTTAAACATTGAAACTCGTGTGCAAACTTTTAAGTAACTCAAATTGTAAGTTAATCAAAATTGTTTTGCAAGTCTTTCTTTTGATAAATGCAGGTCTAACTAATAAAATTAAGTAAAATTCAGTTTATAGCAGCTTTGCTACGAAGAAAGTCTTTTGGGATTGGATTGGAGTAGAACGCACAATAGTGTTTTTTTTTGGGCAATATGTCTATACAAAGAACAAGTTTTACTCAAATATTCTAAATATAATTAATTACCTCCAATAAGTATCGAACCCGTTGTAATGTGTTGGCGTTTTAAATATAGATATAAGGAGACAAAAAGTGGAGAGCGGAGAGATCTTATTTTCCATTTCAACAAACTCTTTTTGAAAAAAAATAAAGTATCGCCTGTCGTGGCGCAGAGGCACAAGCGTGCGACGCGACAGGTTGTGGGTTCGATTTCACTCCAGGAAATGGAATTTTTATTTCCTAGATTTGGTAACAAGGCAAAGCGCGGCAAGGCAAAATTCCGCCATTCAACACGCAATGCCTCAATTCGGCGGAAAGTGGGGAAACAGAGTGTCTTAACACTAGGTTCCCTCTGCCTACCCCGCTATATGCGGAATACAGCGTGAAGCTATGTATGTATGTATAAAATAGATCAAGAATTCGGACAGAAAGCGGTGAACAGAGTGCCTTGACTCTAGGTTCTCTTTAACTACTCTGTACGAGATAAAGCGTGAAGCCGCTTTTACAAAACTGTTAATTAAATCCGCAGATTTTTATTAAAAAAAAATATAATCAATTAACTACCAACGAAGCAGATTAATCGAATAAAATCTCTGAGCCAATTACTGTTATATAACGGATATCTGTTAGATTACATTAAAAAGTATAACAATTTTCATTTTGCTATGATTGGATTGATTTTATTTAGGTCAGCTATGATTTTATTGTTTGGGGAACATATTTATATATTAAATGTACACTATCGAATTATATGCCTAGTTAGGCTTAAACTTCGCGCTTGTTCCAAATTGATAGAAAGAATGTAGTGTTAAGACAATCCATTATGTCTGCTTTTAAGGTATTGAGTAGCATAACCCAAAGTCATGCCGAACAAATGTTAATAACACATTAAGATTTTACCAAAAAAAGAAAACTCACTTTAAAGAAAATACAATAAAATTAACAATTATTACAAATAACTCAAAAATTAACTGTCGAATCTTAACTAAATTTAAATGACACTACAGAATCACTAGCTATCATAAAAAGAACAATCATCAAAATTGGTTCACCTAGTAACAAATTATGCGTTACAAAAAATTCTATCGAATTGATAACCTTGGTCTTTTTTTAAGTCAGCTAATCATAATAACAACACAATTATTTCCACGAATGAAAATCAAACCCGTAAGCATCACGTCAGACACTTACCCACTGAGCTACAGTACCTACTACAACAATGAATTGAAATGAAGCCATCAAGTATCATAAATATATTTCACAGTTATACATTTATTTACGCGTCCGGAAACCGAGTGAGTCCCAGAATAATGCCTGTAAACTCCATTGTCTGCTCTGAATGGCTTATTATAAAGTAAACCCGCTCATTGTGCCCGTAGCCCGTAGCTTGTAGCTCGTAGCGAGTGCTACGACGTAGCCTGTCACAATGCCGCTGCCTGTAACATCTTTTGAAAATGATTATTGAATCGTTTTATACAGCCTGAACAAATACACATTCATTTATGTGAGCTTTATGGTTAATTCTTGTTTATTTTTAATATGTGCCTTTGTGGTGTGGTGTGATAGTCCTCGATTGTAAACGTCAGTAGTTAAAGATTTGATTTCCGATTGGGGAAATTATTATATTTTAATTGTTTTTATTTATTCTGTCTGGCGAAACAAAGCATGAGGTTGAGTTTCATTACTCAACACGTAGTGTGTCGTCTTGAATGTCTAGAATTTAAGCGGTAAGTAGAGAACGAAGTTTTGCTAACTAGATTGTGTCGGATTGCTATATATATTTAGGTAAAGTTGCTTTTATATATTTAAACATGTTTTTTAAAGGTTTTATATTAATATTTTTGAACATTTTATTTAAAATTGATATAAAATAAAATTGAAGATTTTTTTAATAATTATATTACAATATTGTACCCAATACAAAGAGAAGGTAAGCGACTTCGTAACATTCCATTGATTCACCAAGCGGGTGTTTGGTTCATCACGTCACAGGGAAAGGAGCTTGGAGTATTACCTAGGATTTAACCCAAATGTAGGCCCTTTAAAATACATTAACGCTTGTCTCCACTGTCCAAGCTCCTTTCTCTACCTAACTAAATATGAAAAGATCCTAACAAAGCTTTGAAGTACGTGCTAAAAATGAACTGATGATAAATACACGCCCACGTCCCATGAAATTCATTTGAGAACATATAAAACAAGGCTCCCTTCCGGCGTGGCGGGTGATACATTTAAACTTTCCTATTTGTAGAGTTACACCTGCACATGGAACAGATTTATTGCACAAATCGCTCGTCCGCAGGCGACGTGAAAAATGACCTCGTATTTCTTTCCACTTGCTACTACAATATCGTATATTAGGTTCGTAATTTCTATAGTCTTCATGATCTTGAAATATTTTTGTAGCAACTTAATGATACACGGTTTGACCGCTGTAATGAATTTCTTTCAGAATTCGTGGAAAATTGGGATTTTGAGTAAGTAATTGTATTTTTATATTAAATATTTATTTTTATATTATGGTCAAATTACAAAACATGTTTATAAACTGTAACTTTGCGTTATTCGGATGTATAAGCCATATTGTTTTAAAGTTTTGTCAAGATCCGTACCAGAAAGTTCTCACGACTATTCATATTTTTAATATTAATTGAATTGAATAAACATAAATTATTAATTCGTTCATATGAAAGGTATGCGAAGTTGAATTGTTAGTTAATAAAGTACGGTAAACGGTTTATAATTTCAGCCTCCAAGTTATTGTTACATTTTGTTAAAATATATATATATAAGCTTTATACTACTATGATTATGAAATAAACATTTTTATGGAACTAGAAGTAGAAAACAGAGTGTCTTAACACTAAATTCTCTTTGACTACCTTGATAGTGATGAAAAACGGGAAGTTTCGATCTCTGTATCCCTAGCGAGTTGGACGAGAAGAAAGTAGTGTAGAGACCAGTGGCGAGGGGTGAAAATTTTAGTTAGGCAAGCCGGTAAATTAAGGGAAGCCGATATATATTTAGGAAAGCCATATACATATTTAGGGAAGCCGATATATATTTAGGGAAGCCGGTAATTTTTAGGCAAGTCGATATATTTAGGGAAATCAGTTTTTTAGCTCTCACACCTTCTTTGACTTTGTTTTTCAAGCTCCACATTTTCCTGGTCAGCTTTTTTTTTAAATCTCATACTTGTACTTTGAAAAGTTAGGCAAGCCGGTGGGAATCGAGTCGTATGGACGCCTCGCCACTCGCAGAGACACTCCATTTTTCTGTTTTCATTACAAAAAACAACACTTACTAGCCTTATACAATGAATATTAGAGCTTGTTTAACTAACACGCTATGTACATTCAGTGCAGAGCGTTGAAACTCAAATTAACATGTGCTACATGTATTGTGGCGACGCAAGTGTAATTCTAACTTCCACGTCTACTTAATTAAGAGTAAGTAGAACTTTGTGCGGTTACTTGAAAACTGTTGGAGTCAAACCGTTGGTGGTTATGAGGAACGAATTAATGTTTGTTGGCTAAATCTCAGCTTTAGATTTTGAATCGTTTAAAATTCTGTATTGAGGTCGTGATTTTTAACCGATTTCAAAAATAGTGGAAGATTCGACTCTATTTTTTTGTCGTGTATCTTTTTAGTAGGTGAAGTAATTTTGATGATTCTTTTTTTATATGATAGCTAAAACTTCTCTTATTTAAATTTAGTTACGATATGACCAGTAGTTTTTGAGTTATTCGTAATAATTTCACGTTTTAGTGCATTTTATCCGAAATCAGATTTCTCTTTTGTTGAAATCTTAATTTATTATTCATAAAACAACTACTAGCTACATAAGTTTAGTAGGATTCGATTAATATAAGAGCTGTTTTAAGAGCTTTTCCTGCGGAAATAGAAGCGGAGGTCAAAGTGAACATGTTCGTGTATACTCGTAGACGCGCGCGCTACATCGCGAGAGAACTGACCGTAAACTCTCTTCAAGCTAGCATTTGAATGTTGTTGTATAACTACAAGCGTTATAAGAAATATTTAAATTAAATATATGCTTTTATATAAAAAAACGGGACTTTATTGTCCATGTCTTGCGTGGCGCGATATGGCGGTTGCGAGGCATAAGCGTGAGGCTGTAAACGCGACAGGTTGTGGGTTCAATTCCTACTCCAGGAAATGAAAATATTAAATAATATTTAGTATTTTCATTTCCTCGCTCTGGTAATGAGGCGAAGCACAGCGTTGAGTTCTGCCACTCAGGACGCAATGCCTCAATTTCGCTGAAAATGAAGAATGGAAATGATAAGGAGAACGGAGTGTCTTAACTAGGTTTTCTGGCTCCCTCCGCCTACCCTGCTATATGCAGGATACAGCGTGAAGCTAGTCCATGCAAACGAATTCACGATACATTTAGTTTTACATGAAACTATTTTAACCGCTTTAATCTCGTATATTTTAGTATTCGGAAATACATTTTGGAAAATCCGACGTTTCGAACACACATTACTCCGTGGTCACAATACGTATAATAAACTCTTTCACTTAATATAGCTATTAGAATAACAAACAGTAATGGAAATGTTAAAAGAGAACGGAGTGTCTTAACACTAGGTTTTCTAGTTCCCTCTGCTTACCCTGCTGTATGCGGGATACAACGTGAAGCTAAAAAAATAGAATAACACGTAGGTTTACTTAGTTAAATTTTTTTGTATCCTACTAATATTATAAATTCGAATGTTTTTGAGTAATGATGTATGTTTATTAGTCTTTCACGTAAAAATTACTGAACGAATCCAGATAAAATTTTATAGTAATATAGCTTATACCTTAGAATAACACTTAGACTAAAATTTATATAGATTTTGTGTAATTCTGCCATAATATGTAATACGTTTTTTAATATTCTTTTATTTAATAATAATAACGGCTTTTTCTATTAGTAATTAAATAATATATCATATTTCATATCCAATCAAAAACAAGATGTCTATTTAGAAAATAATTCGATCAATTTCATCATACATGTATGTATGTACTCATCAATTATCTTAATATCTTTCCTCATATATTAAAGAAGAAAACCTAAAATAAAGGACACTCCTTTCCATTACCGTCTATTAGAGATAGCACATAGAAATGCGTAACTTAGCGCCACATTTTGTTTATAACAGGACAGAAGAAACGAATATGTTTTTTAAATATACACTCCCGCTCAAAAGTATGGGTTCACTCATCTCAATTTTCCGCTTCGATATAAGTTCCATATCTCAGCGAAAAATAGTCGTAACGGGATTTAAAAGGCACCGTTCTGAAGGGGATAGATTCAGCGCCACTTTCCTTTTTTTTTGCAAATTTTAGAATTTTTTTTGTAGTCCCCACGTGATTTTGAAAAGGGCAATCTTTTTACGATTTTTTAAGGTAAGCAGATGCGTTCAAACACTTCGTTCTCTACTTAACGATCCCACATAAATTTTTAACTCTAATTAGCAACTTAGGGATAGTTTCACTTAATTTAATTATTCCACCGCCAAATAAAGTGTACAAACGCTAAGCTAATACTAGCAGCTAATGCCACTCGTATATTGCGAGCTTAAACAGCTTATTTACAGTTCACTCTAATACCTAATAAATTCTAACTAAGCATGTATTAAGTTATCATTTCTGCGGTAGTGGGAAATGTTGACGTTACTACTATGAATGGATGAGATGGCTGTTTGCGAGGTAAAGTGCGGCGTTGAGTTCCGCTACTTAATATGCAATGTCTCGGATTCGGGTAGAATGCGGTGAACGGAACGGAACAGAAGTGTCTTGAAACAAGGTCTTTCTTGGCTACTGGTTGTGCAGAAAGATAAAGATAAAGCGTGAAGCTGCGGATAAAAATTAATGAATTATACCTTTTGGAATTTGGAAGTTTCAATATATATATATATATATATATGTCGTTTCACTTACAAATTGCCATGGCAAGCTAATATTTTACAAATATTTAACTATTTTAAAAATAGTTAAATATTGTTAAGATTATCAAGGCGCTGTAGGATAACATCTGCCTGTAAATATGATGATATTTCCCCGCTTTGGATCTACAAAACGCGGCGTTAAGTTACGTCACTCAATACTCAATACGTAATTTAGACAAAAAGTGAAGTAAAAAGTAAGAAAAACAACGAAGTCGCTTGATATTAAGATATATACCTACTCTGTTATAAAAAGCATGAACTTATATATAATAACGCTTTTGCTTTCTTTTCTTTTGCCAGGGCGTTTACACACAAAACCTGAGAATGAGCACTTTAAAAAATAGTCAAGATAAACATAAAAGTGGTGAACGAAATTACAGTGCGCTTAGTGCGACGTCGTTTGCCCGCAATCCACAAACTCTTTGCCAAATACCGCCATAAAGTCGGCCTTTAGTGTCGCGCCGACGCCTCCGGCCGCCCGCCCTCGCCTTCACCGCCCTACCGCCCGCCCTGTACCGCTAACTGCTATCAAATGTGATACTTTAAATATATGTATTATATTTGTAGAATTACATATTTTTAATGTCTGTTTTTTAGTAATTTTCCTTTTCGTGGATTATAAAAAGTTAAATCCTAGTTTTGTCGTTTTCGTAGTAATTAAGAAATCTTCTCTTAGTACTCTCCTACATTTTTCAAAGAACATACATGCAAAATTCTAGCTTCCTACGACCACTAATTATGGCTGTGTGTTGTCTGCTAATCACTAACTCAGAAACAGAAGAATTTTATATATATTGATAAAATGTGTTGGAATATACTTTTACACGATGAAAGTTTTTGTTCAAATCGAGAATGAACTTTCAGCACTTTACAGTGTGTGATCACAGGTACAATAACCGTGAATAGTAGTGGCTTTATTCAATACGGGAGGCAATTGTGAAAACCGAAATATTTATTTCAAGTACTCGATTTATATTTAACGCCTGTCGTGACGCAGAGGTACCAACGTGCGACTGTAAACGCGACAGTTGTGGGTTCGATTCCCACTCCAGGAAATGTAGTATTTTGATTTCCTTTGGTTTTAGTTTAGTTTGGTAGCAATGCAAAGCGTGGCGTTGGGTTCCGCCACTCAGCACGCAATGCGGCGGAAAGTGGAGAACGGAGTGTCTTAACACTAGGTTCTCAGGTTCCCTCTAAGTATGTATGTAAATAAAAGTGGCGACAAGCACTTTTATAATATAAACAAATACTTTATTGGGAATCGAACCCACAACCATACCTAAAAAGCCACGATGGCTTCTTATGTAGTCAAATGCATCGTCGTACAAACAATATGAATAATTATGTTAATTTGAATAATGTAATACAATATCTGGTGAGTTAACGTGACGGGTAATAACTGCGGAGGCTGATTATGACATCACGTAGGAACAAACATGACAATTATGTGTGGACAGATTAATTATTACATACTAAGTATATATAGATATACTTCTACCTGTAACGCCTGTCGTGGCGCAGAGGCACGAGCGTACGACTGTAAACGCGACAGGTTGTGGGTTCGGTTCCCACTCCAAGAAATGGAATTTTTCATTTCCTGAGTTTGGTAACAAGGCAAAGCGCGACACTAAGTTCCACCACTCAGCGTGCAATGCCTCAATTCGGCGGTAAGTGGGGAACGGAGTGTCTTAACTCTAGGTTCCCTCTGCCTACCCCGCTATATGCGGGAAACAGCGTGCTAGCAAGCAGTACTACGTATGTATGTAGTATTTAACCTCGTACTCCTAAGTTTTACTTCCGGCGTGTAGGATTGATATTAAGACACACACACTCATTAATTATAAACTAATTTATGTTAATTATTTTCAAAGTTTGAGATATAGTTATACAGTTAGTGGTGACAGGACTTTGATCTCCAGAGAGAAATTCCGCGTTCCAAAGTACGGTTGGGAATTTTAGACATGGGTCAAGAATGTTGTGATGGTTTACTAATTAAATAAAGTTGATGATTTGAGGTTATCTAAGGAAAGTTACTCTCTCTGACTGTACACGAGTAGGTAATTTTATAGTTTTTATAGTTTTTCTGGTCTAGGGACACGTGGTCAGTCTTTTGTTTGTATTTTTGGAATTATTACTTTCTTTCGTTCTATATTCCTTTTAATTAGGCTCAGTACTAAAATAATTTATATTTTCTACATACCTATAGATATAACTTACTTAAAAACTTAAGTTTTTTTTAAATTATTAAATTATTATTAAATTTAGTGCTATGATTATACTGTTTTTATTTCTTCGCTTAGATGAGGCAAAGCGTTTAGTTAGGTTTCATAATTATATCTATATGACCCTATCAAATATTGTAAAGAGTGAGAACGGAAATGTTAAAAGACAACGGAGTGTCTTAACACTAGGTTCTCTGGTTCCCTCTAACTAACCTGCTATATGCGAGACACAGTGTGAAGCTTAAAAAAAAGAATATTTTAAGTGAGATTTTTTTTTAACTTCACGCTGTATCCCGCATATAGCAGGGTTCGTTCTCTTACAACAATTCCGTTCCCCATTTTGATCCCCCAGTGTGTCGAAATAAGCAACGAAATTTGTTTATTTCATAGATTATCTTAAAAGTTATGAAATTGTGATCATTTTACTTATTTACATTTCGACCGTGATAACTCTGGTTTTTTATACTGTGAACTTTAATCGGCATAAGGATTCTGTACGCTAAGCTGGGATAAGCTTAAAATGCGATATTTTTTAACTCACCGACGTGCTTTTTCAACGAGTCACATAGATTATCATTTTTTATACAAAAAAGTGTTGTTGCTTTAATTTAAATAGAGTATATATTTCAAGTGTTATTTAAAGAATAAAAATATATAAAAATTCCAATGTTATGTACATTCCAAAACACACAAAATATAAAGTAATATGATAGTATATTATTATTTACAAGGCAAAGCGCGGCGTTGAGTTCCGCCACTCAGCACGCAATGCCTCAATTCGGCGGAAAGTGGGGAACGGAGTGTCTTAACACTAGGTTCCCTCTGCCTACCCTGCTATATGCGGGATACAGCATGAAGCTATGTATATTATTCTTTTTCCTTCGCTGCATCCGTTTCAATTTCCGTTATATTGCATAGTCTAAACATAAAACGTAGTGTTAAGGCACTCTCTTCTCTACATTAAGCAGCTTCATATTTTTTTCCACATAGAAGAGTAGGCAGAGAGCCTAGCAGTATCGAGAAGTGAAAATTTTAATTAGGCAAGCCGGTAAATTAAGGGAAGCCAATGTATATTTAGGGAAGCCGGTATATATATTTAGGGAAGCCGATATATTTAGGGAAACAGGTATAGGAAGTCAAGGTACGAATATTTAGTAATTTCACAATTGAATTTTGGCGATGACTTTTTTTTAGATCTATAAGATGTCAGTGCTTGTTCTTTTGCACTCTTATGCCCAATATTTTCCTTTCTTTTTAACCCTCACACCTTGTTTGTCTTTGTATTTTGGAGCTCCATATTTTACTGGCGAGCTTTTTTTTTTAGGTTTCATACTTATACTTTTGAAAGTTGGCAAGACGGTGGAAATCAAGTTGAATGGACGCCTCGCCACTGGAGCCTAGTGTCAAATCACTCTGTCCTCCCTTATCTGCCCAAATTTAAGACACTACGCTTTGCTTTACCAGAGTAGGGAAACAAAAATTACTAGAAGCTTTCCCCTTTATCCCGCTTAGCAGGGTAGTTAGAGAGAACTTGGTGTCATGACACTACGTTAATGATAATTATTTTCTACTTCATGTTCCATATATTAATGTGAGTTACAAAGAACATAGTGTTGAAACACTCCCTGCACGATTTTCTGCCGAATTCAAGAATTTAGGCTTTATTTTACCAGAGCCTGCAAATGATAATTACAAGCAACTCTAAGATTTATCTCTCATAGCATTGTAGTCAGAGAACCTAGAGTCAAGACACTCTGTTAATGAAAATTATTCTCTACTTTTTTTAGTTTCACGCTGTATTACACACATACGAGGGTAGATAGAGGGAATCTGAGAACCTTGTGTTAAGACACTCCATTCTCTTACGATCCGCCAAATTATATTCTCTACTTTATGTCGGCGTTGAGTTCCGCGACTTAGCACGCAATGCCTCAATTCAGCGGAAAATGGGGAATGGAGTGTCTTAACACTAGGTTCATCTGCTTACCCTGCTATATGCGGGATACAGCGTGAAGCTATGTATATATGTACGTTCCATATAATAGTAAACTAAACAAAGTTGCGTGGAAACAATAGCTAGAATCTAACCACAAGACAAATATATCCCAAATGGTACTGACCGTTAGTAAAGAGGTCACTCAAGCGAAACTTCGTCGTTGTATTTGCGAGGCTCTACATTAATAACTTGTACTGGGCTTGACGAGTAGTACGTAAATTTCATGTCACATGTTATAATAATAATAAAAATTAGCTAGAGAGAAAATAGTGTTAAGACACTTTATTATTCATTTATTTTGTATTATAGTAATATTCAGAATACATACATTTTTTGAACGCGGCGTTATTCGAATACGCGCCTCAAAAAATTAAGTATGTAACTTCTTATTTTGAATAAAATTATTTGATTTTGACTTTGCTATATGCGGGCTACAGCGTGAAGCTATAAAAAGTGTATGATTAACACACTAAAATATCTAAATATCAAAAACATTTTCTAACCGCTCTACAATGACATATCTGCCAATAGATATCCAAAATTCGTAACTCAACTACGTTTTAATTGACATTCCACATAGCTCTCGGTTATTTTGCTCCATACAGGTGCATTCTGTAAGCATTTACGTTTCTGTTGCCTTAATTGTTCTACCGTCGATTTACTGCTAACGTGCCCTTTGACTGAACAGTAAACGTGTGCAAGATGCCAATCGGTTGTAGGAACTGAATGCTCACGTTTGTAGCACTTATGTATGTTAAATAAATATATTTTGTGGGAAATACATATATTGTTTTTTGTTTAGCTTCACGCTGTATCCCACACATAGCAAGGTATGCAGAGAGTAGCAGAGAACCTAGTGTTAAGATACTACGTTCGTTCTCTTTTAATATTTCCGTTCCCCACTTTCCTATGAATTGAGGCATTGCGTGCTGAATGTTGGAACTTTACGCCACGCTTTGCGTCACTTGAGTGAGGAAATATAAATACCAAATATTATTTAATATCGTCATTTCTTGGAGTGAGAATCGAACTCACAGCCTTTCGTATTTTCAGTTGTAACGACAAGCTTACAGGACATACATATATTGTATGTAAGTGTCTTGAAGTCTATCAAGATTTGGAAAACGGAGTATCTTGGTACACTAGGTTTTCTTTGATTATCCTAAAAAAATAAAAATGTACAGGTAAATTAGTCAAAGCGTAGACTAAAGTCACGTCATAAGGATACTCCTAAAAACTCGACTCAACGGGATTGAAATGAACTTTCGTAGTAATTCGACAAAAAGCTCAGCCGTTATTAAGTAAAAGATATTAAGAAATTTTAAATTACTTCAATATTAATTACTTATTTACTAATTTAGTAAGTTTTTTGAAAAATTGTTAACATCTTAAAGTGGTTGGAAAAACATTCTCTAATTTGAGAATGTTTTTTATCTATTCATCTTCACGGCTTACTCTCTCTGGGGTATAAGAATAATAAAAAAGTATGAAAAGTTTAAATAAAAAGATAAAGCGCGGCGTTGAGTTCCGTAACGTAACGCATTACGTATCCAATTCGGATGGGAGTTTTCCGAGACAAAAGGTATAGATGTAAATTACAGACTAAAAACTATCATACATCTCCAGTGTGAAAAAAAATATAAAGAAGCCAGTGGCAAGACTCCTTTACTTATTATACAATCACTTAAACAAAATCAGCTTCCTACTTTATCCTGCATAGTAAAACAGTTAGAGTGAATTAGAGTCATGAGATCTAAATTCCTTTCACCAAATACCGCCCGAGACATTGCTTGCTTAGTGACGGAACTCGACGCCGTACTTTGTAAGATTTACATTGTTTCTTAGCTTTATAGACAGAGAAAACGTAGTGCCAAAACACTTCGTTCTCTTTCCGTCTGAATAAGATACATAATACTATTATTACATTATTCAGGAAACTTGCTACCCATTCTTAAATCTCAAATTTCATTTAAACTTGCCACCAAGCGACGATTCCTTCGCTTTAAAAGTTCTAAAACTTGAATGACGCTAGTATTACGCTAAACACGACCGAAAGCTAGGAAACTTCTGGAAACTTCCTCCGCAGACACTGGCCGTCCACAACTACTTGTTAGTCAGTGAATAGTGAATTTAACAATTCAAGTGGTCAACTTAACAAGACTTCTTTCTAGTAATACTATGTCGTGGCGCAGAGGCCCAAGCGTGCGATTATAAGCGCGTCAGGTTATGGGT
Organism: Philaethria dido; assembly: GCA_033558755.1. Lineage (NCBI taxonomy): Eukaryota > Metazoa > Arthropoda > Insecta > Lepidoptera > Nymphalidae > Philaethria > Philaethria dido. The sequence goes on from JAKGSA010000800.1 coordinate 14,824, forward strand.
TCGATTCCCACTCCAGGAAATCTAAAATTTAGTATTTCATTTCCTGGGTTTATAAGAAGGCAAAGCGCGGCGTTGAGTTCCGCCACTCAGCACGCAATGCGTCTAATTGGTGGAAAGTGTGGAAAAGAGCGTCTTAACACTAGGTTCTCAGGTTCCCTCTGCCTACCCTGATATATGCGGGATACAGCGTGAAAGTATATAAAAAAAGTGGTCAATTTAACAAGGCTCTCCTTTTCCTAGTAATATTATAAATGAGAACGTTCGTAAGGGTGTTTGTTACTCTTTCACGCGAAAACTACTGAATGGATTTAAATGAAACTTTACATTAGCATATGTTATATATCAGAGTGACATAAAAATTATAATATGTAATTATATTAGTGTCTATTAATGCGTAACACGAGCGGAATCGAGTAGAGAAGCTTTATTTAAATTATTAGCATGCTGCACTCCTTCTTGATATAAACTATAAGTATGCCAAAATTCATGCTCCACCGTCCACGTAATTTTAGTAAAAAGCGGTACAAAGTTTTTGCTTTACATATTTATATATAGTCAATCATTAAAATCGAACCCACAACAATCGCCTGTACGGCCAGACACTTATACATATTATAAACTTATTATATTTTCCAAAGCAGGTTTTCAACCCACACTTATTGTCCTAAACCACTGTGTCATGTCGAATGTAATTTATTTTATGACATCATAAAAGTCGGACATCGTAAAATCAAAGATTGTGTACATAAAGTTTGGAGCGCGCAATTTAGTGTTTTGACAAGCCATTGCGTAAGTAACTTACAGGCTGTTATTGCAGGTAAAACTCTCGTGGAAAATCTAGTCCTATTTTCTTTTTAGCTTCACGCTATATCCCGCACATATTAGGGAAGGCAGAGGGATCAGAGAACATAGTGTGAAGACACTGCGTTCTTATAAGATTTCCGTTTCGCCGAATTGAGGCATTGCGTGCTGAGGCGTCATATTTATTAAAATATGTTTTTATATTATGAACCAACTTACTAATCAAATTAAAATTTTAATTATTGTCTTGTTAAATATAATTAATAATCGACATATCCAAATTCCAGACAAATTTATATAGAGCTGATTATGAATTCGATTCTTGGAACCCAATTCTCTTCAAGCGTTAACCTATTAAGTTCTAAACTCATTAATAAATTATATAATCCAGTTTCTAACCGACTCCCAATAAGGAGCACATTCTCAATTCGACTGTTTTTTTATTGTTGTTGCTAGATATGACGAGAAGTTTTTGAATTATTCGTAATAAACATACATACATAGCTTCACGCTGTATCCCGCATATAGCAGGGTAGACAGTGGAAACCTAGTTAAGACACTCCGTTCCCCATTTTCAGCACGCAATGCCTCAAATCCGGCGGAAAGTGGGGAATGGAAAGAGAACGGAGTGTCTTAACACTAGGTTCTCTGGTTCCCTCTGTCTATCCTGCTATATGCGGGATACAACGTGAAGCTAAAAAAATATCCAGACATAATATAATTTCATAATAACACAGTGAACAAGATGGGATCATAACTCAACACGCCGGTGTCTCTGGCACACTTAATATCTAGTAGATGATGTATCATGTTACTGAAAAATTTCATTCTCATCCTATATAATAAACTTGCTTAATTACTCGAGCGACGTTTATTAATTGATTGACTTGGAAGTGAAGGAATATTGTCTGGTTTTAACCGACTTTAAAGGAGGAGTAATTAATGAAATAATTGTAAAAGATAATGCGGTAACATATTTCCCCTTTCCCACCCACCCTGTCTCCAAAATATGGTGGTTCCGATAGCGGCTACTACATTATCCTCCCCTTCCATCTGTATCCTACGCATCAACGCATATCAACGTATCAAATAATATCAACGCATCTACAACATCTCTGGTGTTGTAAATGTTCATGGGCGAAGGTAACCACTTACCATCAGGTGGTCCTTCTGCTCGTTTGCCCTCCGTTATCCATAAAACAAAATATGTATATATATATATATATATAAGAAAATACAGTTGAAGTTCTCAATTCTATTGTATATTTTTAATGTGTGTAGTATATTTATTTACTGGGTGAACCAGTTTTGATGATTCTTTTTTCATATGATAGCTAGTGGTTTTGATGTGGTTTCTTTTAAGTTTAGTTAAGATTGATATGTAGTTTATGAGTTATTAGTAATTATGGTATTATAATTACAAATAACTCATAAACTACATATCACATATAATTCCAACAGCGAAACAAATTGAAAGACAAAACTGTCAGTGATTCAGACAGAGTAGTAGGTAGCATGACACCATTCTTTTGACCAAATAAAAAAAAAATAAAAACATAACTAATATTTGTATAACATTAAACCTACAGAACTCAACGCCGCGCATTGTATTTTAAGAGCGAAGAAATGAAAATAAATTAAATATAATCATTATCCCAAATGACAATCAAACCCACAATCACTCTCGCTTACAGTCGCACCACTGCACCTCAAAGGCCTTATTTATATATAGCTTCACGCTGTATCCCGCATATAGCAGGGTAGGCAGAGGGTATCTAGTCTTAAGACACTCCGTTCCACATTTTCCACCGAATTGAGACATTGCGTGCTGAGAGGCGGAACTCTACGCCTCGCTTTGTTTTTTTACCAAACCCAGGAAGTAAAAAATTCCATTTCCTGGAGTCGGAATCGAACTCACAACTTGTCGCATTTAAAGTCGCACGCTTGTGCCTCTGCGACAGGCCACGACAGGCCTTATTATTGTGTTATCATTTCCTATTATTTAGTAAAATTTAATAGCATTGTATATAGGTTAGTTTATAATTAAGTGAGCGTGTTAGCTTTGAGTGACACTTCACACGAACACCGCTAATAGTCGAGATCACGCGAGTTTCAAGCAACAGTACAATCATATCACGCTTCACGCTTTATCCCGCATAGCAGGTCAGAGTGAACCTAGTGTCGTACTCCGCTAGTGACCTTCCTTTCCACTTAAATTCGATACATAGCGCGTTAGGTGGCGGAACTAAACGCTGCGCTTGGTTTTACCGGAAAATGAAAATACATACATACATAGCTTCACATTGTATCCCGCATATAACAGGGTAGGCAGAGGGAACCTAGTGTTAAGACTTTCTGCAGAATTGAGGCATTGCGTGCTGAGTGGCGGAACTTAACGCCGCGCTTTGCCTTGTTACCAAACCCAGGAAATTCCATTTCCTGGAGTGGGAATCAAACCCACAACCTTTCTCGTTTACAGTCGCACGCATGTGCCTCTGCGCCACGACATGCATTAAAATAATTTTATGTATATGGATTTATACGCGTTTTTTCGATAAATTAAATTAAACTGTAATAAGTATGACTCAGTGGCGAGGGGTGAAAATTTTGAAAAGGTAAACCGGTTAATTTAGGTAAGCCGGTATATGTTTAGAGAAGCCGGCATATATTTAGGAAAGCCGGTATATAGTAGCCGGTACATAAGTATATATATCATTTAGAAAAGACGGTAGAGGATGTAAAGTTATTTAGTAAAGTCACTATTAATAATTAAATAAATAATAATTATCATAAAAAAGAATACCAACAAAAAACATACTTAGAAAACGTTTAAATTTTTTAATGCAGCGGGACTCGAACCCACGCCTCTTGGAAACCGTCTCCGTTCTTATACGTTTTTCGTTTCCCAAGTGTGTGATTAACACTTTAAAACTTCCAAATAAGAATACTAACTTCAAAGAAAAGGCATTAAAAGGTACAATTGTTACGAATAACTCAAAAACTACACGTCAGGTCGTAACAAAAATTTTAATGGGACCACATCAGAACTATCACATAAAAAAAGAATTATCAAAAAGGTTCACCAAGTAAAATGCTATGCGGTAACACACATAAAAAATACAATTGAATTAATAAATAACATCGTTCTTTTTTGAAGTAGGTTAGAAAAATAATATTTTTATCATAAAAATATATATTTTTAGATAGTAGAAATATAAAGTTTTCTTTACAAAAAATGCTTACGTCTGCCAAAGTGAAGACGATCTTTGTCATTCAACTCCGCGGGGTCACAATACAAAGATATCTTCAAGCATTCTCGACCAAGTCGCCGTTTTTAGGACGCTTTATAAAAATACTGTATATATATTTTTTGTTTGCAATGTCTTTATAAGTATAGGTTCAATTCTTATTACATTTTTTTAAATTTTTAATTAGAAATAATAATGGTTTTCTCGTAAAACTCTTTAGAAATGGTTTTTTTTAGTAAAATATTATATTTTTTAACGCCTGTCGTGGCGCTGAGGCACACGCGTGCGACTGTAAACGCGACAGGTTGTGAGTTCGTTTCCCACTTCAGGAAATGGATTTTTTCATTTCCTGGGTTTGGTAACAAGGGAAAGCGCGGCGTTGAGTTTTGCCACTCAGCACGCAATGCCTCAATTAGGCGGAAAGTAGGCTGTAATTTGCACTACCCCGAGTGGGAATCGAACCCACAACCTACCGTCTTTTAGTCAGGCGCTATTCAATTGCACCACGATGGCCTCTACACTTAATACAAGATACAAGTAGTTAAGAATATAAAAGAAAATTCATAGCAGCAATCGATGAAAATTCCTTTGACATGAGATATACTTTTACGAGGTAATTACGTAAAGCTAGCAGTCCGTTACTCGGAGATAATCGTAAGGGACTATTCCTAAAGCAGTCGTTGGTTTACATAGCACTGTGCTCATAAAAAGAAACTGCCTGTTATTTGTTGAGAGATCTTCTGAGGTTTGGGTAGGAATACTAAATATGTTTAGGGATATTTGACGTCATCTTGTCGTATTCGATTTAAAACTAGCTATATCCCGTTATTTTTTGCGTCAACTACCTTACCTTACCTAATTTCACGCTTTATCCCTAGCGGGGTAGTCAGAGAGTACGAAGCGCCAAAGGCTACGGTCCCTGCATACCTTTTTTGCCTGGTCCACAGTCATTAACCTGTTCATGCATGCCCTCCGGGGGGTCCTCAGGCTGCGTAAACTATGAAACCTATAAACCAATCTCTAACCATTTCCTCAGTAATTTCGGGAATTCGTCTCTCAATGCTTCTCTACACTCCCCAAGGTGACAATAGGCCAAATTTTATCTTTCTATGGACAGTAGTTTCGCCTGTACACTGTCTGTCAGTCACTCAGTAACGTGAGCATATATGCATGATTATGGGTTTGAACTTCTTTATAGGATACGCTAATATTATTTTGTGTAACCGGACTAGTATAGAAGAGCGCGGCGTTGGGTTCCGCCAACAATTTTTTGTCAGCTTCCCGCTTTATCTCGCATTCCAGAATAGGTAGAGATAATCTAGTGACAATTCACTCCGTTCTTGCTGACCGTCTGAATTCGAAACGTTGAGTGGCGGAACTCAACGCCACGGTATATTTACGAAAGTAGGAAAACAAAAATAATAGAAATATGATCATTAACCGAGTGGAAATCAAACCCACAATCGCGCTTACAATCGGACTGTGGTCCAAATCATAACGATGGACGATAGTGAAAATTGATTAAAGTACTTAACGCTTGATTTAACATTAGAGATTATCTACATGTATATCCTCTAAAGGCAAAAAGCTCCCCAGAGATACCAAACTTTCTATAACATACTAGCGACATTCGAGGTTTTGTTAACAAAGATAAGTTAAACCGAGTGATAAAACCATCGTGGCGCAGTGGGACAATATCTGACTATAAACGAATATTGGTTGAGGATTCGATCTCTATGGGATAATGGATTGTATTCAAATTATTTGTTTATTATTTATGTGTGGAATTTAATGCTGTTGACGTTCACCCGGGAGCAACTGATGATTTTCTTGCCGGCTCTTCTCAGCAGAACTGCCTTCCGAGCCGGTGGTAGCGACCGTTAGGACTGACACGACTGACATCTTTTTGTGAATTGACCATTCGAAAGTGCTTGTAACAGCCTATTTGAAAAGATAATATTTTGATTATTTTCATTGCACCGTTCTGATAAAGTAAAGCGCGGTATTTAGTTCCGTTACTTAACTCGACTTTGGGCAGAAAGTTAGAACGGAGTGTTTTGACACTGCTTTAAATAAAAACATAAAAATTAACGGAGAAAAAGTGTCTTCTATTTCAGCATATCTTTTTCATTATACATGCTAATTTAAAGATTTACTGGATTACCAGCAAAATTATACATTACTGTAAGCGAGTGTATGTTTTTTGACGCAGCTTGATAGGAACGTATAGTCTAGTTGGCTGGAACATCTCGACGAGTTCCCAAAGGCGCGGGTTCGAATCCTGCCAGATTAATAATTTTAATAAGTTTCCATAATTTTTTTAATGAATATCGCTTTGAAAATATAAAACTATTATGTACAATTTCGTTTATTTAACGTTCCATCAAAATATTTATTTAGTAATTCCATTGTACCTTAAGCTTTGATTTTGTAAGCGTGTGGCGAACTTCTCCGTAGCTGTTGTTCGAACAATGTATTTGCAAATAACGTGCTTAGTTAGCCGAGTTAGCGAAGTGGCAACTGCATTATGAACTTAAGCTACAGAAACATAAACACTTTTAGAAAAGCTTAAAATGTATTATAATAGCTTAAAGCACTAAGTTATTGATTATAAATACGATGGGTCGTAAGTTCGATACGTGAAACAAAAACTTTGGACGTCATTTTACAAAAATTACGCGGACGGAGGAGCATGAAACTTAGCACACTTATAGTTTATATAGCGAAGGAGTACAGAATGATAGTATCTTTTTAAAATAATAAAAACATCTATAAAATTAATGAAATAAATGTTACACACACTACCATGGTTTGACATTCACGTTTGTGTGACATATACTCGTACATACATTGCTAAAGGCAACGCGTTGTTATCGTGTAAACGGGGCCACTAGTACTTTTAAAATCAATAAAAAATAAAATTTAGGATAAAAAATATCCTATTTAAATGGATAACAATAATACCGCTCTGAGAACACTTGGACGGTTTTCGATAGACGTGGGTTCGAGTCCCGCTACATTAATATTTTAATTCATTAAAAAAATCGACACCTGTCGTGGCGTCGAGGCACAATCGTGCGACTGTAAACGTGACAGGTTGTGGGTTCGATTCCCACTCCATGAAATGGAATTTTTCATTTCCTGGGTTTGGTAACAAGGCAAAGCGCGGCGTTGAGTTCCGCCACTCAGCACGCAGTGCCTCAATTCGGCGGAAAGTGGGGAACGGAGTGTCTTAACACTAGGTTCCCTCTGCCTGCTATATGCGGGATGCAGCGTGAAGCTATTAAAAAAATGATAACCTAAATAACATTTTTAATACACAAACCAGCAAAATATATAAAATAAGCATTAGAAAAATTCCCTAAGTCATAATGGTCTCGAGCACTATGAATTGCTCTTGACCCGCACTTGTATAGGCAGAGGCTAGGGAGCTGTCACTCCACTCTCCGCTCGAGATGAGAGGGTGCTGGGAACGAGGGAATGCCTTATCAATTGTAAGAAAGGTTTTTCTTTGAAAGGTCAATCGCACTTTAGGGTACTTAGAAATTAGATCAATATACTAGACGATTTTTGCTTATTTTCTCGTTTGTTCAATAAGCTTCTTCACTTAATGTATGGCTTGGTTAGTGAGAATTTGGTGTTAAGACACTCCGTTTGTCGCTGTTTGCACGAATTCGTGATATTGTGTGTTAAGGCGGAACTTAACGCTGACGTTTGTTTTACTAGAGCAGAAAAATGAAGTAATTAAGTATTATCAAAGAAAGAACACATACTTTAAATAGATTGCAATAAAAAGTAACATTATTAGGAATAACTTAAAAACTACTCGTTTGATCTCAACTAAATTTAAATGGGAACACATGAGAAACACTAGCTATCATAAGGAAAAAATAATCATCAACATTACTAGTTATCATCTGTAACGCTTTTCGTGACGCATAGGCACAAGAGTGCGACTGTAAAGAGACAGGTTGTGGGTTCGATTTCCACTCCAGGATAATGTATATAGTAGCTTAGTATTTTAATTTCCTGATTTTGGTAACGAGGCAAAGCGCGGCGTTGAGTTCCGCCACCCAGCACGCAATGCCTCAATTCAGCGGAAAGTAGGGAACGGAGTGTCTTAACACTAAGTTCTCTGGTTCGCTCTGCCTACCGTGCTATATGCGGGATACAGCGTGAAGTAAAAAAAATAGTTTTCAACCAGTAAAAAGTTATGTCACATACATAAAAATTACAGTTGAATTGAGAAACTCTTTGCTTTTTAAAAGTTACTTAATTGATTTAAATATAATCATTTCACCAACTGGGAATCGAACCCACAACAACCCCCTTGCGTCACGATTATCTCTCCATATATATAATTTAAAAACACAGCAATATGAAATATCATGATGAAACGTGAAGGAATAAAAAATTAAAGCTCGGCTAAGCCCTCTTATACCGCGCAGATGTTCACCGTAAGGCTGACGGTTCACGCTACGAGCACAAGCCGTACAAATAAACTTATATATCATTATATTATAGTGAACATCTATATCAAATCTTTTCTATTTCTAAGTATAAGAAAAATATTTTAAGATGAGGACAGTCGTGGCGCAGAGGCACAAACGTGCGACTGTAAACGAGGCAGCTTGTGGGTTCCATTCCCACTCCAGGAAATAAAAATATTAAGTAATATTTAGTATTTTCATTCCCTCGCTCTGGTAATAAGGCAAAGCGAGGCGTTGAATTCCGCCTCGATTCGGCGGAAAGTGGAGAACGAAAATGTGAGAAGAACGAAACATCTTAGCATTAGGTTCTCGGGTTTCCTCTGGCTACCTGGGATACAGCGTGAAGCTAAAACGTTTTGCCGTCTAACACGCAATACTCGTATATCGAGATAGGCTATTTTTTATGGATTGAAAGTAGAAAACGGAATGTACATCATTCCTCTGTCTATGAAGGAAGAAGAAAAAACATATTATTGTTCTATTTAATAACACATATGAAAGACATACGATTCATGACTTTCATAAAATATATATTCAGGGCTAGTATTTTTTATCCGACCGTAAGAGGAGGGTTATGTTTTTTCGCGCGTATAATGTATGTTTGTAATATTCTATATTACCTCATATCTTCCAAACCCCTGGACCGATTTATATACTGAAGGTGACGTTAGATAGGTATTGATACTCCATGTGTTCTTAGATATGTGACGTCACTTTTAATTGAATATGGCGCCTTCTAGAGCAATTACGTCACGAATAAAAACAAAAAAATCATTGATGGGTACCGTGTGGGGTACCGAATGAAAGGACTTAATTAACACATTTCAAATATATAACACATAACTAGGTTTTATAACCTACTTTATTTGTATTTCCTTCCTGAACTTAAAGAACTGGTGCAGGGGGTGTTTTGTTTTTTATAATGTTATATGTTGTTAAGTTTACGTTTTATCTATAACTTCTGTTATATAATTTTTTTTTTACATAAATGTGTTTGATTCGCTTGAAATCAATACAATTATTTAGTCACCCTATTACCCAAATACCTATTAATATTTAAAAATTAATCTAAGTAATTGTAAATTCATGTTATTCACGCTTAGTATATGAATATATTGTACAAACGTGAATTGTAGAAAATCGACTTCAAATTAAACGCACTAAAAAGCAAATTTGTAACGAATTAGTCAAAAACCACTCGTCAGATCTTAAATTAAAAAAAAACCTCACCAGGAGCTAAAATTTAAAAAAGAACCATCAAACTCGGTTCACCAAGTAAGAAAAATTGTGATAACATACAAAAAATACAGTCGAATTGAGTACCTCTTTCTTTTTGAAGTCGGTTAAAACAAAGTTTTAGTAAATTCAGCGTGTAAAGTAACAGAAGCGGAAGTACGAGAAATATAGGTGTAACTCGAGGTGGCTCTCGCTAAGGTAATTTAAACTTAGCGCGGAGTGCACAGGTTCATACTCAATTTCAATAAAACTTACGTGCAAATATGTACATATGTTAATACTTAAATGTTCATCTGACTGCCTTTATGATGTATTTCGACGTATATTCACCTACCTGCTGACGGTTACCGCAATAGTTGCGGGTTCGATCTCCACTAGGGGAAACGGTTATATTTAAAATATTTTCGTTTCTCCGCTCTGCCAAGATAAGCTGCGGAGTTGAGTTCCGCTATTCCACATAGAACGCGCATTTTGTGGAAATTAAAGAACAAAGTATCAGACAATAGATTTAAACTTTAACGCTTGTTGTGGCGCAAAGGCACAAGCGTGCTACTGTAAATGCGACAGGTTGCGGGTTCGAATCCCACTCCAGGAAATGTAAAAGTTTAGTATTTTCATTTCCTGGGTTTGGTGACAAGGCAAAGCGCGGCGTTGAGCTCCGCCACTCAACACGCAATGTCTCAATTCGGCAAAAAGTGAGGAACGGGGCGTCTGAACACTAGGTTCTCAGGTTCCCTCTGCCTACCCTGCTATATGCGGGATACAGCGTCAAGCTAGGTTTAATCTACTTGCTCTGTGATTCATAAAAAGCGTGCTAGTAAAAAAGCTAGTTTTATAATAATAGTTTTTAAGGCTATAAATTTAAAATAACTTTACAAATTATTCTACACTATAAGGAACATGACAGCAAATTAATTTCGCCTTTAAACTGCAAATTGACTAACTAAAACAAGGAGCTCCTTCGGTTTGGTGAACAAACAACGTCGCGAGAACCAATTTAACTCAGCGCCCTATATTATTGAATACACAGTGTTCCTAATTAATTCTACTTTGCTTAGTGGTTATGTTTATAAGGGTTACAGGTTCGGTTCTTTTTTCTTGTATATAGTAGTGAATAATCTTTCTGTTCTTCACTTAATGTTGATTGTAGAGACAATGTACCAGAGGGCTGTGTTTCTGGCTCTAACCAGAAGAGATGCATCATTTTTTTTGTTTTTTTTTTTGAGCTTCATGCAGTATCCCGCAAATAGCAGGGTAGGCAGAGGGACCCAAAGAACCTAGTGTTAAGACACTTCCGTGCTCTTTTGACATGAAATGCTTCTTGGATATAGTTAAATTGGCATATTTGAGGCGCCATAATATTACAATTGAACTGTCTCCTAGCACTTGGTGATTCTAGAATGTGCGGAAAGTGGAGAACTGATTCATATAACTTTAATTTTCATTTTTTTATACCTTTCTCACTACTCTAGTCAGAGAAAAAAAAGTCTAGACCATAGGTTCTATGGTCTAGACATTTTTTATATCACTTCCGCCCCAATTCGAGACATTACGTGTTGATTAGCGGAGCTCAACGCCGTGCTTTATCTTCTGTCTTAATGATAGTAATGTAAATATAATAGTCCTCCAGGGATTGAACCCGCAACCAATCGCGTCTATAGTGGGAAAGACTCGTATATAATGATCATTAAGTTCTCTCAGCTAATATTAGATATTTGCAATTCTCATAAAAAAATACTATAAATACATTATAATTTATAAGCAACGAATAAAGCGCAAATGTTATTTATTTAACAGGAATGTATAGGCCACTTCTGGCGGAAATCGTTGAAAGAACAGTTACATTCCCGCTCCAACTGCGTTTTATGAGAATTGTTGTCATTTTTTAAGTCGTTTCATCCTAAACAAATAATTATAATATTAACTTTTATGTTTCATTTTTTGTTTGCAAATTGGCATATAAAATTAAATTAGATGAAACTACACCTCCTAAAAACCTGATATATGCTGAATAAAAAACTATTAAAATCAAGTAAACTGAATATTTTCAGATAAAAAAGGAGTTATAAAAGATAAAAATACCACTTACAGTACAAACGTGGAATGGAACCTGTAATCATCAGTAACACAGTCACCACTGCACCACGACAGCCTCTTTCTCTAAAATATCAAGTAAGTTTTGTAAGTGACCTACATTATATTCGATCAGTGGTTATAATTCGAGGTAATGGAACGTTCGAACGCAATTGTCTTCGTAATGGACGGTAATGGGCGGCGCTGGTAGCGTTATAGCGGTTCTTAACGACGTTAGCGTCTTTAAAATTTCTCCTAAACGTTAGTAAAGTTAAGTTTTATTTGTAGTAAGAATATACGGAACACATGGGAGCCCTTTTGGAAGTGAACGATTTATACTAATCTTTTTTTAGCTTCACGCTATATCCCGCACATAGCAGGGTAGGCAGAGGGAACCTAGTGTTAAGACACTCTGTTCCCCACTTTCCGCCGAATTAAGGCATTGCGTGCTGAGTGGCGGAACTCAAACCTGCGCTATGCGTTGTTACCAAACCCAGGAAAAGAAAAATTCCATTTCTTGGAGTGGAAATGGAATTACACACACAACATGTAGCGTTTACAGTTGCACGCTTGTGCCTCTGCGCCACGACAGGTAGGTTTTTGAGTAATTCATAATAACAACTTTTTACTGCATTTTCTTTGAAGCCGGATTTCTTTTTTTGTTAAAATCTTAATATTATATATTAACAAAATAATTAAAGTTGGCAACATTTTAATTATATGAGGGTAGATGAAGATGACCTAACAAGTGTGGTATCGCCACACTACTATTGATAGCTATATATAAATTATACGTCTATGGGTAGTCTATTATAAACACGTAGATTGATTAATTTATCATCTACCTCCTTGTAAAATATTCGACTGACAAGTGACGTTTCTTACGGCGAGGATTTATAAGGAAACTTTCGTATCGACCGGTGGTACAGTTCAGGACAATAAAGAGTCAATATTAATTAAAATGGTGTTTCTCTTTTATTCGACGATCTAACACTATAAAGGCCACTTCTTCAGCTTTACAGTGACATTTCATTACAATCAGTGTTCAGTGGTAGTGTGCTATATTATAGTGCTCAATATTAGTAATTAGTAATTGTTTTAAGTATATAAGTCCCGTTTTATAAGTTCGTGGGAGGTAAACGTATGGGAAACTAAAAGTGTTTAGTGATATACGCGAATAGTATTGTATCTCATCGTTTATTAGATCTGCCATTTCAACAATTTAAAGTTAAGGTTAAAAACATATTATTGAAAAAAGTATATTATTATGTCCAAGAATACTATAATGATGTCAATGTGTGGAATTAAATGCTGTTGACGGCTCATCATAGTTGTATATTTATTGTAAAAATTTTATTTGAAAAGAGCAACTGTTGAGTTGACTGACACGACTGACACCTTTGTAAATTGACGATTCGAACGTGCTTGTAATAGCCTACTTGAATAAAAAATATTTTGATTTTGATTAAAGTCTATTTTTATTATTTAAATGAACTAAGTTAATATTAAATTAAAAATGGAAACTATATGAACCACAAAAACAAAGTTAATTACTTAGTATGAAAGGTTTACGCTTCTATTCTGTATGAATAATTCAATACATTCTCCAATTTCAAATTTCTAAGAAACTGTATATTTAATATGGTAAAGTTTGCCGCATAATTAAAATGAAACTTTAAACTTACTTCTACTAGGCTTTCATTTTGCCACTTTCAAGTTGTTTTATTTTCTGTTTCTTGAACCCACAACCTGTCGCGCTTACAGTTGCACGCTTGTGCCTCTACGCTACGACAGGCGTTAACTCTAAAGAAATATAAATAAAAATCCAACATTTATAATACTCAAAGCTTTTACGGTTTTGCAATTTACACTTACTACTTACTTTTCATTTAAAAGCGTTACGTTTCGTTGCAGTAATTCGAAGCTTGGAATGAAACAGGACGTTTTAAGCTCACTTCATATATAATAAAACAGTTTTAATTTAATCTCACAAACACGCATTAACGGAATTGACGTGAAACTTGTTAATATGTAATGGATTTTGGGGATTCAATAGCAGTTTCACGCTTTTTAGTCAGAGAACCTAGTGTCATGACTCTCTGTTCACTGCTTCATGGCCGAATTCGAGACATTGTGGTAGTTTTGTGATTTCACGCTTTATTTAAGATAAATAAAATAAGCAGTTAACGTCTGTCGTGGCGCAGAGGCACAAGCGTGTGGCTGTAAACGCGATATGTTGTGGCTTCGATTCCCACTCCAGGAAAATAAAAGGTTAGTATTTTCTTTTCCTGGGTTTGGTTATAAAGGAAAGTGCGGCGTTGATTTCTGCCACTCAGCACGCAATGCCTCGATTCGGTGGAAAGTGGGGAACGGAGTGTCTGAACACTAGGTTCTCAGGTTCCCTCTACCTATTCTGCTACGTGTGGGATATAGCGTGAAGCTGCAAAGAAATTTGGTTCACCCAGTAAATAGCTATGCGATAAGATCCAAAAAACTATCGAAATAAGAGCCTCGTCTTCTGAAGTCGTTGAAGTAATTAATTTATTTTAGAGAGTAACATTTAACAATCATAGAGTTATAAATATTAACATCCCTTCCAAAATGAATTCTCCACTCTCCTCTACCATACAATAAAACCAAGAAAGTAAAAAAAAAATAGAAAAGAAATTCACAATAATATTTTTAATCTCACATAACGCGTAAGCCCATAAATTGTTTGCGAGACAAAGACCTCTCAAACGATAACAAACGGCCCTAGAAGATAGAATAAATCACTATCAATGGACCACAAATAAGCTTCAACGACTTTATCAAGAAAAACTTGCTTATTGTTTTCTCAGTACTTTATTTGAGGCCATCGTGGCTCAGTGGGAGTGTCTAATTGTATAGGAGGTACTGTAGGTTCTTCCTTAGTCATTGGAGATAAAGAGTGAGTGGGTTAATTATATTGATTGTATTGATTGTATTGAATGTATTGATTGTATTGATTGTTTTGTTTTTTTTTAGGCCACATGATATGATGATGATATGATATACCCTAATCATATACGCATATCATGAAAAAGAATAGTCGAAAATCAAGATTTTATAGTTTTTGATAGAAAACCTGCGTATTTTTCCGATTTTCTTAGCTTAGTCTATGTCAAATTACCACTGGTGTGTTATACCCTGCACAAGTTAGTTTGATCTTTTTAACAGACGGGCTAGTGATTGGAAACAGAAAATATCGATACGACAATGGGATGCAATGCGTAATTCAAATTAGAATTCAATATTATTACCTTCTTTTTCTAAAGAGTTATATCAGCTAAATCCATCCCAACCACTAGCCAAACTCCAACCAAAAGAACCCCGATGTTCGTGAAGGACACTGATGTAACATTGTACAAGAGTCTATTTTTAGTGTTCTATTTAAATTTTACTTTGAAGCAATAAAAGTCTTAAAATTTTCGGGTAACGCTTGAATCTTTAGGGACTTTTGTGTTATATATATTTTTTAATAATTTTCCAATTTTTTAATAATTAAATTAAGAAAATAATAAATAAGAATTAAAATTCTATTTTAATTCTTATTTATTATTTTAATATATGTCGATGGTCGCTGACTATGATCTGGTCTTGCTTCAACCATCTGCTCTTGCAACCTCTCTCTATGGGGAAGAACTCCCACAGACTCTTCGAAGACGATGTAATGCACCTGCAGTTGGCCGCCACCACTTTCATTACAAAGTTGTCGATCAGAAAAATTTACTTCTGCCAAAAGGATCAAGCTAACAGTACAGTACAGTACAGGGTGTAGTGCAATGTAACGGTGTTTGACTATAAACATAACTATATGTAGGTTCGATTTTCACTCTAGGAAATGATTATATTTAAGTTATTTACATTTCCTCGCTCTGGTAAGACAAAGGGCGGCGTTAAGATCCATCACTCAACACGTGTCGGATTCTGGCGAAAAATGGAAAACTAAGTGTCTAAACTCTTTTCTAAGGGTTTCTACACAAGAAAATGTAAAGCTCAATGAGCTCTTTGATTTTTGCGATTGTTACCCATATTAAATGAAACTATTTTAACCGGATTAATCGTGTATATTTTAGTATTCGGAAATACATTTTAGAAATCCCGACGTTTCGAACATTTTACAATAGTCCGTGTGACCACGGGCTACTATAAGGTGTTCGAAACGTTGGCTTATAAATACTAAAATATACGCGATTAATCCGGTTAAAATAGAGTCATTAAATATGTAAAGTTTCTTTTTCATACCATAGACAATTTTATCAAAAGTTATTTGTATTTTTCCTTTTACAGAGACTAACGCGCAGATGGTAACTGTGTCTTATACAAATTGAATATTTCTTTTGTGAAATGCTCTATTCTAACATATTGTTAACTTGTCTTCAAATGTATCAAACTAGAAAATTACAAACTTCAAAATTTTATTTTATTGAAATAAAAATTGAACTATGTAGAGGGCATGCATGAAGAGGTTAATGACTGTGGACGAGGCGAAAGAGGTATGCAGGGACCGTAGCGTTTGGCGCTCCGTTCTCTCTGACTACCCCGCTAGGGATAAAGCGTAAAGTTAAGTATTTGAACAAAACCAAATCTATCAATTCAAAAATCATTTTGAATTGATGATAATAATATTCTCATTGGATTTATTATATAAATTACATATATTTAAACAAAGAAGAAATTAAAAAAAAGTCTCTACTAAAAACTCTACTGCACCCTCTTGTGTATGTGAGCCTCTTTTCTTAATACTTTCTCTGTTTTAGCTGCTGCATCCCGCATATATTTATTATTTTTTTTTATTTATTTATTTATTGGAAAGCCAACGCTACATACTATGATAACATTTATATTGTTGAGTTACAACTCACTCTATATATATTTATATTATTACATAGCACGTCTCAATTACAGGCTAACACATCATGAAAATAAAATAAAAATGTTGCTCACTTAACATCTAAACAAATTATAACCAAAATGAAACACAAAACAATGCTTATTGTAATAAAAATAAACTATATAGCAGGGTAGGCAGAGAATCTAGTGTTAAAACACTCTGTTCCCTTCGTTCCCCACTTGCAACTGAATTAAAGCATTGGTTGCTGATTCCCGAAATTCAACGCCGCGCTTTATCTTGTTACTATAGCGAGGAAATGTAAATACTAAATATTATTTAATATTTTCAATTTCTAGAGTGGGAATCGAACCCACGATCTGTCGTTTCACCGTATCCTTCCTTTTCTTAATATCTATTTTTTTAATTCCAATAATGTGTTGGGAATCCGTCACAAGTCCCTCCCCACGTCAGTCAATGTAACTTCTTTTATTTGATGTCGATCCTTATTCCCCGAAACGGGACAAACTACTCCAAATATGTGCTTCATTTTATTTTCTTTGATATTTAATGTAAAAATATTTTCTATAGTATGTTATTTTGCCATATTGAGATTTTTTATATCATAAATGGTTGTTGAGGCCATTTTGGTGTAGTGGAAGAATGTCTGACTGTAAACTCGATTGGTTGTGAGTTCGTTTTTTACTTATGGAATAATCACATATTTCTTCATATGTCAACTCTGGACGCCTTCAACGCCTGTCGTGACGCAGAGGCACAAGCGCGCGACTGTAAACGCGACAGGTTGTGGGTTCGATTCCCACTCCAGGAAATGGATTTTTTCATTTCCTGTGTTTGGGAACAAGGCAAAGCGGCAGTAAGTGGGGCACGGAATGTCTTAACATTAGGTTCCTTGTGTCTACCCTGCTATATGCGGGTTACAGCGTGAAGTTAAAAAAAAATATTATCAAAATTGTGTACTTCAATTCAATAATTTCCTGCGATTTTGTTGGCAAAATATAATTAACATATTTAAGTACTTCACGATACTCCCCCATGAAGTCCATCATACATCTAAAAGGCAGTGAGTACGTGGAAGGCCGATATTTTAAGATTATTACCGAAACGAGGTTATCATGTGCCTGTACCAAGTTCCTCTACGTATTGTTAAAATATATTATGCAGTGAACCGTGTAATTACGTTACTACAGTATAAAAGCCCCTATAGAGATCTTAATGTAGAACTTCAATATTAATAAATATTTTTGGCAATTTTGTTAAGTTTTTATATTTTATTACATTATTTTTTTTGTATTATACGAAAATTATGTCGTGGCGCAAGGCACAAGCGTGCGGCTTTAAACGTGACTGTTTGTAGGTTCGATTCCCACTCTAGAAACTAAAAATATTAAATATTATTTTGTATGCTCATTTCCTCGGGTAACAAAGCAAAGCGCGGTTTCGTTACTTAGCACGCAATGCTTCAATTCAGCGGAAAGTGAGGAACGAAACTGTTAAAAGAGAACGGAGTGTCTTAATACTAAGTTCTCTGGTTACCTTTGCCTAGTCTGCTATATGCGGGATACAGAATGAAGCTAATTAAATATTTTACTCGGTAGAACGGTTATATTTAATTATTTTCATTTCTCCGCTCTAGTAAGAATAACTCAGCGTTGAGTTCCGCCACTCAGCACGCAATGCCTCTATTCGGTGGAAAGTGGGGAACAGAGTGTCTTAATACTAGGTTCCCTCTGCGTACCCTGCTATATGTGGGATACAACGTGAAGCTATGTATATGTATATATGTATGTATGTATTTTTGTTTTGTATTATACATATAATGAATGTATATAAACACTTACACTTACACACAATGTCTAGAATTTGGAAAATGGCGAACAGAGTGTCTTGACACTAGATTCTCTTTGAATGCCCTGCTATATGCTAAAGCATGAAATTGCAAAAAAATATCTCTGAATATATCGTTTTTGCATTTATTGTCATATTTTAATGAAAATATATCTCTCATACAGTCACGAACTATGAATATGAATAAGTTGAAGATTATCTCGTTCGGCTTTTGAGGGATACAATACAGTTTTTAAATAATGCATATTTTTGTTACTTTATGTTTTTTGTAGTATTTGTTTTTGTTTATTGTCACGTATCCACTGAATCATACGAAGTGGATAGAATACTTTATTTCTTCGCTTTATGGTTATCTTGATAAAGAGTTTTTTAGTGTAAGTAGACTGGGTAATGAGAATATGATATCCGATTTTTCAATTAGAAAACAAACTCACACTACTTCGTTTCAAAATGGTTAGGTTAGGTTAGGTATTTCATATGTGGTTAGGAAGAGAAAGGAGCACGGACAGTTGAGGTGAACGTTAATGCGCATTTTAAAGGGAACCCCCTTAAACCTACACTTGGGTCGTAAATCGCAGGCACTCTTCAAACTCTACGACGCTATGGGCACCGGCACGATGACTCCATGGATTACTAAGCCTTTTCTCTCTTCTCAGCGTAATATTCTTAATTTAGTAAATTTGTAGTATCGATTTAAAGGTAGTCGTGACGATATGCGTCCGTGCCGTTGTGGTAGATTCGATTCCCATTTGGCAAATATATCTCTAAAATTATCTTTATTTCTACTGACTCCTAAGATAAAGATGTTAAATCCCGTTAAATAACCTGCAAAAATCTCTAAAATACAGAGAGGCAGAGAGTGGAGAATGGAATTTGTTATCACTATGCTTCAACTTCACGTTTTTCTCGCATATCAAGATTGTCCGAGATAGCCTGTGGATGAAATATTAAAATAATTTATTTATCGCTAACCCTGAAATTTAAGAACTTGCGTACAGAGCTGTGAAATTTTATGATAATAACTTAAATATGAACATCTAACCATCATTTTTACAGTCAGGCGCATATCTTCCCCATAGAATAAAACTAGTCAAAGACGCCTGAAGCTAAAAATAAAATAAGCTTAGATATATTATATTCATGTTCATTTAAATAAAGGTAACAAATAAGTTTACAAAGCAATCTAAAAATAGCATGTTATAACGAAGTAAACTTTCAAATTAACAGATACTGTCCAGTCTCTTAGCTACTGTACTATGAGTATATTATTTTTTAGAAGTGGCATGTGTTTTAGGATATTATTTATTTTGTAAAACAATTTTAAATACTCAATTCGGCGGAAAGCGGGGAACGGAGTGTCTTAACACTAGGTTCCCTTTGCCTACATGCGGGATACAGAGTGAAGCTATGTATGTAGTAGGTATTTTTAAATATTTTTGTTGTGTTAGACACTTAGGATAATTAAAATATTTTAGAAACATGTTTTAAACATTTGAAAACGAAGTGTCTTGATACAAGTTTTCTTTGACGACCATTTTATGCGGGTTAAGAGTGAAGTTTTTAAAAAGAAGTTGCACGAAGCAGATTCGAACTTGCTATTTGACGTAGTTTATTAAGAACGTATAATTTAGAAGCTTAGACCACTTGGACAGTACACAAGAGTTGGGTTTTGAATTCTATTACGCTCAAAGTTTTATATATATTTGTAAAATAATTTTATGGATGTTCGTTCTTTTACTAAAAAGATACTAAATGAATCTAAATAAAATTTCACAGTAATATAACATATAAGCTGCAATTTATAAAGATTTTGATATACATATACAATGTAAAAATTTGAGGATGGATGAATTGAATGGATGATGTTTGTATTCTTTCACGTAAAAACTACTAATCGGATCCTTTCGAACTATATATATATATATATATAATATATATATATAAATTCACTCAATTTTTCATAACCATGTGATATGACTGATCGCACTTCTACAATACTGTTAGTTCTTAGTCCGAGGTTATTACGTGAAACACGTCCGTATTACGCTCCTCATTAATTTCATAAACGTTGACAAGAAAAGCTCACCGCTTTTAAAACAGGACTGGAGGGAATTTAATTAAAAGTCAAGTAGGAATTCCCGGCGGAAGGCAGAGCCTGTAATATCTTTATCTTACTCGTGGATACTATAATCTATTCAAAATGTTAAAAGGAACGGTTGCAATTTGCTGGTCCACTTAGCAAGGATCTGGGAACGTTAATTATATATTATTTTTATGTTTTCATTTATTTTTAATTTACTAAACTCAGAGATTTAAAAATAGTAATAGAGTATATTTTTAATTTCTTGTCTGTTTGTCTGTTTGTATATGCATTTCTTTGTAACTGGAAGGATTTGAATTTTTATTTGAAATATTGTTGTTAGACCTGGGTGGGGTATAGGGTATAAATGATTTTGACGACAGACACATTTGATTTTACGATCATAGTACACTAGGTAAACTATAAAGAAAGGCCACTTTAGCAAAAGTTATCAATTAACAGAGAACATCGAGGCGCAATGGGACAGTGTCTGAGTGTCATGCGAGTGGTTGTGGGTTCAATTCTCATTGGGAGTATGTTATATTTAAATTATTTCAATTTCCTCGTTCTGGAAAGTATTAAGTTCCGCCACTCAACACGTAGTGTCTTGAATTCAGGCGAAATGCAGATAAAGGAGCGTCGTGACGCTAATTTTTCTCTACCTTCTTTAAGCTTGAAGCTGCAAATATATATAAATTAGTAAAATATAAATTAGTCAAGTTAAATGTCAACATTAAATAAGATCCGTCCCAAACAGCTTCTCAGAACTGCGAAAGGATTCACAAGATTTTCAATTAGTCGCCATGTAATGTAATTTTGTCCTTTTTGTAGTATCTCTTAAGTATACTTGTAATTAAAGAGGAATTCAGCTTAGCAATTTTTTTTATCTTCACGCTGTATCCTGTACATAGCAGGGTAGACAGAGGGACCCCGAAAACTTAGTGTTAAGACATTCCGTTCTCTTTTAACATTTTCGTTCCCCACTTTCCATTGAATTGACGCATTGCGTACTGTGTAGCGGAACTCAACGCCGCGTTTTACTTTATTACCAGAAATAGGACTGTTGTGGCGCAGATGTACAAGTGAGCGACTGTAAACATGATTATGGGCTCGATTGCTACTCCGGGAAATGAATATATAAAATATTAAGTTAAGTTCTTTAATTATGGCGCTTCGAATATTAAATATATATAATAATTATAAACAAGTATTTTCATTGCCTCGCTCTTAGCAATTTCGCTAATTAAAAACTTTAGGAAATCAAATACAGGCTGTTGCGTATTCTCGGGAATGCAGTTTTAAAACTAATTGTCATTCTCGTTGCTTGCACGAGTTTCAAAGCGCAACGTAAGATGGAAACTTCTTTCTAACTCTGGGAGTGGAAGAGAGAATTTGAAATGCGCTTATATATAGGCCTTGGTGGCGCAATGGCGGAAAGAAATCGTAAAAAGTGATCTAAAATTATAACAACAATCTATGAAACTAACGCGACAGATTGTGGGTTCGATTCCCACTCCAGGAAATGTAAAAGCTTAGAATTTTCATTTCCTGGATTTGGTAACAAGGCAAAGCGCGGCGTCGTATTCCGCCACTTAGTACGCAATGTCTCAATTTGGCGGAAAGTGGGGAACGGAGTGTCTTAACACTAGGTTCTCATGTTCTCTCTGCCCCCTGCTTATGCGGGATACAGCGTGAAGCTATAAAAAATGTCTATTGGAGCAATAGATATAACAAAGAGCGGTGTTGAGTTCCGCAGTATAATATGCAATGTCTCGAATTCGTTCGGAGAGCGCAAACAAAGTGTCTTGACACGATATTCGCTTTGACTTCCCTACTAGGTGAAATTAAGCGTCAAGCTGTAAAATTAAAGTATAATTTTTATAAAAAATAAATAGTAACAATTGAGATAAAACTACTATGAAAACTTCATAGTTTGTGATATTTTTTTTCATATAAATTTAAAAAGAATATCTTAACAAAATCAATATAAAAAAAGCTAAGAAAGTTATTCGACAGGCGCGATACATTTCGTCTACAAAGTCGTAAATATTTTATAGGTCATAAAAAGGCAATTAAATGACTTGTCAACAAAAATATATATATCAGAATGTAAGAAAATTTATTTGAGTAAATAAATATTTACGTACAATATTTTAATTCAGGCGTAGAAACAGATTTGGTTAAGTGTTTAAGATTATATGTATTATCTCCCTTATTATGTGATGAGTTTTCGAGGAAAATCACGTAACTCCATAAATACGAGTATATGTATTAAACATATTTACGGGAATATTTTATTATACAATGGCAACGCCTGTTGTGGCGCAGAGGCTGAGAGGCTAGGAAATGAATTTTTCATTTCCTGGATTTGGTAATAAGGCAAAGCGCGGCGTTGAGTTGCCTCATTTCGGCAGAAAGTGGGTAACGGAGTGTCTTAACACCAGGTTCCCTCTGTCTACCCTGCTATATGCGGGGTACAGCGTGAAGTTTTGTATGTATGTATGTATGTATGTATCATACCATGAGTACTGAGGGCTACCTAACAGTCAACACCTCTTTGCTTCTCTACAGATATAGCTTAGACTTTTCAGTAGCTTTAACTCATTTAAATTAATTATTTTCATCTAAGTAGTTTGGAATGCATTAAGATACAATTTGAGAGTACTGAGGACCAATTATAAATGAAAAAGGAAAGGGGGCACATTTTAAAATAGGATACAGAAATTTCCCGTGGCTTCTCTCATAGAGCGCCCGTAGTCTAGTCGTAGTAATTGTCACCAATGAAACCTAAAATCCTGTTTTTTTCCTGAATTCATAGGTATTTCGAGAAATCTTATCTTGTTCCTCTGCACTATCCAAAGAGCCTGAGAAATTTACAAGCTAAATTTTAGCTAGTAGTGTTGCTTGTACGTTGTTTCTAAGTAATGCAAGCTTTATATATATACATAGATATTTCATAGTGTAAGAAAATAACATTTACTCACATTACATTCCCAGCACTAGAGAATTTTAAAGTAGTTTTCCAGTAGTAAAGTACCCATTACACCTCGCTGCGAACACCGGAAACTATAAACGGGCGATTTCCGCGATACTGCCGGCCAGAGTGACGTACGTGGAGTATACTTATAAATATTTAAAAAGTCGTAACCTGTGACTTTCTATCTCTATGTATACCTATGTACAAACCTTAAATCTCGTCTTTTTTCCTTTTTAGTAGGAATTTCGGGAATTTCGACAACATTGCCTGAGTGATCCCCAAATTATTAGCCAAATTTTAACTATCTGTGGGCGCAGTAGTTTCGCTTGAGTAAAACTGTCATATCGTTGTCTGTAAAAGTTTTATGGCACTGGTACTCGAGCCCGCGCTTCTTGGACACCATCCAATCGCTTGAGCCACTAAGCCATATGTTCTTGTCCAGCTACGCTTATTATGCTTTCTAAAAGTGTTTTACATTAGAATCTATTTTTACTTTTAATGTATGTCTTAAATAATTTAATGTTATTAATTTAAAGTGAAATATTTTAAGTTGATTAAAATTGAATGAAAAAGTCAAAGTAACGTTCCAGATTTTTAGATTTGGTATTTTTTTTTAATGACTATTAATATGTTAATTTAAATATACGCTTGTAAACTTTTTTTGATTTTCACTATGAATTTTTCTAGTGACGGAGCTCAACGCCGCGCTTTGTGTTACTAGGGTAGCCAAATGCAAACAATTTAAAAATAAACGTCATTTCAGTTTTGGTTACAGTTTGACGCTGTCATACTGTACTGCGCAACGATGGCCTATTAATATATATTAAATGCTTATATATTTATTTAATTTTTTATTAACTGTAATGGTATTTATTATTTTTATATGTGAATATTAGATATATAACTTTGACTTTAAGATAATAAAAGATAAGATGGGGAACGGAGTGTCTTAACACTAGGTTTTCTCTGCTTACCCTGCTATATGCGAGATACAACGTGAAGCTATGTATGTAAAAGATAAGGAGTTGAGTTCCTCCACTCAACATTCAGTGTCTCGAATTCAAATCGAAAGAACGGAGAATGGAGTGGCTTCACACTAGGGTCTCTCTGGCTATTCTGCAGTGGCGAGGCGTCCATAAAAAAAAGGTCGCTAGAAGGTTGATGGTGAATTCGCTAAAAAATTTAACATCCTATACCGGCTACCGACTTTCTTTTTTAACATTGTAACCTCTCGCCACTACCGTGCTATGTAAACTAATATCACAAATGTTTTACACATTTGTGATATTAGTAGGCAGCTTAAATTTGTAAGGAAGAATGAATGTTCGTTAGTCTTTCACGCAATAACTACAGAACGGAATTAAATGAAACTTTGCAATAGTGCAGTTTATACAATAGAATAATATAAAATCTAGAATTTATAATAATTTTTTCAATACATTTTCAATACACGGGTAAAACCGCGAGTAACAGCTAGTAGTATAATGTAATTGCAGGCAGGTGTTTCATTACGGCGCGGCGCTGCGGTCAGTTCGCCGGACACTGCTATATGCGACTCATTAATTATGTTATTTAATAACCTCGTTTCGTTTCACAGAAACAATCATTATTGTTTAATAAAATACTAAGCTTAACAAAACTATTATTATAATAATAGTTTTGTTAAGCTTAGTATTTTCATTGAAAATTATAATCCTATTCTACACAGAAATAGCTTTTTAGTATTAATATATAAACATTTGAACACAGCGGGACTCGAACCCGCGCCTATTGAAAGCCGTCCAAGCGCTCTGATCACTAAGCCATGCGTTCTTATCCAGCTGCGAAATTTTTATACGCTTGTCATAATTATTTTTTGTTGTTAACATCAATGTAGAGATATTTATACGTTTTTTTGTGAGTAACACGTTTTTTTCGTCACATTACAGGGATAAACTAGTGTTAAGATACTTGAACTTGAATTTATTCCCACACTTAGGTCGTAAGTCCCAGGTACTCTCCAAACTCCTTTCTCTCGCACGGTGAACACATGGATTGCTAAGGAGTTTGTTCTCTTTTTTATGGCACTTTGTATACTTGTGTAATAGTAATACATATTATAATAAAATACTGAAAATCAAAGCAAACGCCTGTCGTGGCGCAGAGGCATAAGCGTGCGACTGTAAACGCGACAGGTTTTGGGTTCGATTCCCACTCCAGGATATGGAATTTTTCATTTTCCTGGGTTTGGTAACAAGGCATAGCGCGGCGGCAAGTTCCGCCACTCAGCACGCAATGCTTCAAATCGGCGGAAAGTGGGGAACGGAGTGTCTTAACACTAGGTTCCCTCTGCCTACCCTGCTATATGCGGGATACAGCGTGAAGCTATGTATGTACGTATGTACTGCAAATTATTTCAAATCCGCCACTTGAACAATTTATAGTCAATATTGAAAAATGTTATTGAATAAAGTATATTATTCTATTCAAGCATACAATAATGATAGGAACAAGTGGAATTAGACGCTTCTTTATATTCACTCGGGAAGCTATTGCTGTAAATTTATATTTTAAAAAAGCAACCGTACAGTAAATTCAGGCTTTTGGTCGTGGGTTCAATTCCCACTCATGGAAATGATTATATTGTTAGGGTATATAAAGACAATCGAAATTACCTACGTCTCTTTTTGCAGTCGACAACTAGGCTGATGTTACGTTGACCGATTTTCAATTTTAATTTTTATTTGATTGAGAAGTTATTATTCCATTCTAACCTAATATTTTTCGTAATTTCTAAGAATATTTGAATTATTTTCATTTCCTCGCTTTGGTAAGACAATAAATATATAAAAATAATGCCACTATTCAACATGTAATATCTTGAGTTCAGGCAGAAAGCAAAATGGAGTGTATTGACACTGTTTCCCTCTGCTTACCATGCTATGCTACAAGAAAAAAACATTTAAAATACTTATTGATTATTAATAAAACACAAACGCCTGTCGTGGCGAAGAGGCACTAGCATGCGACTGTAAACACGATAGGTTGTGGGTTCGATTTCCACTACAGGGAATGATAATTTATAAATAATATTTAGTATTTTCATTTCCTGAGTCTGGTAACAAAGCAAAGCGTAACTATCTTAACATTAGGTTCTCGAGTTCCCTCTGCCTGCACTGCTCTGTGCGGGATACAGCGTGAAGCAGAGAAAATTAAAAAAAATATCACTCAAAATAATATTTGAAAACGTGTCAAAATTATTTTCTATTACATCTAACAAAGTGAAAGCTCAGTAACATACTAAAATTATCCTTAAATTTTATCGCACATTAAAAGTTAACTAGCGTATTCAATGTTCAGCGCCTGGCTTCAACTCCGCGTAGAACATTACCCATACCATAAAGCCTTACAACAGCTTCCTTAATACGCTCAAATTTCAACAGATAGATCCATAAAATTAACTTACGGTACTCATTATGTATGTCATTTTACTCTTATACGAGTATATACTAGAAGCTCCATTGACGTGTAAAACATGTGTTTCCATAGCAACGTGTATGATAATTTATATATAAATAAGTTAAGCAAAAGCTTTGGATCCTTTTTTATGAAAATTGCGCGGACGGAGCAGCATCAAACTTGGTACACTTATAGTTTATATGGAGAAGGAGTGCAGAATGCTAATATTTTTTTTAAATGGTGCATAAATAGTATATTAAATTAGTAAAATAAATGTTACACACACAACCATGGTTTGACATTCATGTTTATATATAGTGACATACGTGGGTAGGTTACTACAACGTGTTGTTAACGCGTCAACGGGGACGCCAGTAATAATAATAATTTATTTATTTAGATAGGTAGAGAGAGAAAAATGTATGGTGATCGTGTTAATGAGTATGATAAAGAGCCCCTAAGCCTACTCTTGTATAGGAACTCCCAAGCACTGCTCAGACCTTCTTTCTCTGCAACATTATGGATACCAACACGGTGAATCCATGGAACGCTAAGAAGTTTTGTTTTTTAATTGCAAAATCTTTTAATTGAAAGTTTACTTACACACACACATTTTATATTTATGTATGACTTTGCATCTTGAAGTCATAGTGGTGCAGTGGTATAGCGTCTGTCTGTAACCGCGATTGGTTGTGGGTTCGATTTCTATTGGAGGTAATAATCATTACCTCCAATAGAAATCGAACCCACATTTATCTTATTTTCATTCCCCAAGACAAACCACGTCGTTATGTTCCGCCACTTAATACACATTTCGGGCGGAAAAAGGCAAAAGGAGTGTCTTGATTAGTATGTTCTCTCTGAAGGTACTTTGTATAGTATTTGTATATTGAGAACACAAAACCAAATTATATGAAAAGTTGAAACAATAATAATTATAATTTATGAAGTATTTAATGGGAAATCTTGTTACCCTGTAAAGTTTTGTTTTTGGTTTAACACATCAACACCACGCAAAGTTGTTATAATAATTAAGATCTTAACAGAAAAGAAAATTTCAATTAACTACTCTACATACAAACATACAAAGTTTCACGCTGTTTCCCGCATATAGCAGGATAGGCAGAGGGAACTGACGTGTTAAGACACTCCGTTCACCGCTTACCACCGAATTGAGACATTGCGTGCTGAGTGACGGAACTCAAAGCCGTGCCGTTTCCTTAAATGCTCTAAAAAGTATAATTATTACGAATAACTCAAAAACTACCTGTCAGATCACAAGGTCCGTTGAAACGGAAGTACATAATAAGCACAAGAAAGAAAAGAATCATCTAAATTGATTTACGTAGTAAAAAGTTATGCAGTAACATACATAATACAAAAATACAGTTGAACCGAGAACCTCCTGTTTTTAAAGTAGGTCAAAAAGTATCTTCGTGTAGAATGTTTAATGTCTCGAAACACATAATAGTAGGTCTTATTTAGATATTTTAAATACAAACAGTAATATTATTAAAATCAAGATACTTCGTCCTCGATTTTCAATACAGATATTTTCTATTAAGTGGCGGAACTCAACGCCGCGTTTTGCTTTACCAGCGCGGGGAAATTACCTTTATATTTTTGTTTAACTTCACGCTGTGTCCCGCACACAGTAGGCTAGGCAGAGTAGAAAATAAAACACTTCGTTCTGTTACAACGAAAAGAGAATTTGAGTTTTTAAAAAAAAACTTTATTTAATTAAAATACAATTAGAAATAATAATGTTCACTAAACTTAGAACTTGGGGACAACCGCTCTCGAATGAGGTAAGGAACAGACTGATGAGACTTGGATGTGAAATGGTTAGTAAAGGTGAGATTTGATGACACAGGGAGGATAGAATATTGTATTAGCACAAAGGCATACTAAATTGGGATATAACAGTTCGCCTTTATATCTGAATTCAAGACATTGTGTCTTATATGGCGTAACTCAACGCCGCACTTTGTTTCAAAACAACGTAGTTTCACTATAAATGGGAAGGTTAACAATAAAACACAATAATAAACAGATTTATTTTATTACTAAGGAAAAATGTTTATTAGAACTCAGTTCTGACTGTATCAGTGACGTACGGACACACAGTCACCAAGTACTTGCTATGTACACAAAAATGTATTTGACATTGAGCTTTTATTGATCCATAGGTTTATAAGTGCGTAGTAATATCGAATATATCCTAGATTCACTGTACTTTGCTGGTTTTGTATTAAAATTATATAGATATATATATTTAAAAAAGCAGCGAAAATCATATTTAATAATATTTACATATATCGATTTGGTGTGGAATAGATAAGAACTTATATACAGAAGAACAATTGAAAAAGATTGACACTTTTTGCTATAGTTGTAAGCCGCGTGGCGTGCGCATGTTACTCTGTCTGTCTCTCTCTCTCATAGAACGCAAGCCAGTTATTTTATTTCGTCTTTCTATTTCGCATTGAACAGTGTGGTGTCGCGACGATTGTTTTTGTTGAGTGTATACAGGATTTATGTACATATTTATTATGTATGTAACTTCGTTCCATCCAGGTGTCCCTTGACACCGCTCATCTGCTAGTTCTGTATGGGTTAGTGCGATAGCCGTAATGGACCGACAGATTATCTATAAGACAGATGAAAAAAAAACGAAACGAAATCAACAAAGTACAGTGGCGTTTCAACAAAATGAATTACAATAATACATCCTTCTTAAAATTAGTTATAATTATCTTAAAAACTTTGTACAAATAATGATAGTAACAATTTTTCTATTTGCTTTGAGCAAGAAATGCTTTTTCAGTACAGGGAAAGGGTACATGATTATAAGATGGTAAGTAAATTTACTTTTAATGTGTAAAACAGACGTTTCCATAGCAACGCTTATGTCACTTGATTCTAGTGTATGTCAAACATATAGTAGCGGCTCGGAAGGCAGTTCTGTTGAGAAGAGCCGGCGAGAAACTCAACAGTTGCTCTTTGAGAATTTAATTTTACAACATTTTCACATCTATAATGAGACGTTTACATATGATATATTCGTATTTAAGTTTATTATATTGCATATATTTTTTTATTTCAGTTAAATCTGATCTTTTTTTCTCATTGTCATTTAAAGGTTGTTGGCTCGAATGTCGAAAGGCTCGATGTCACCTAATTTTAAAATACTTAGTTGAAACGTATAAATAATTTTGGAATAATTTCCTCGGATATTGCCCCAGGTTTTTTTGATTCTCTCAGTTTAAAAAAATAAAATTTTAATAAAACACGTAGTGAAAAGTAAAATTTTTACGAATAACTCAAAAACGACTCGTCAGATCTCAACTAAATTTAAATAAGATTATTAATTACCGTTAAAAAAATAATCATAAAAATTGGTACACTCAGTAAAAAGTAACAAGGTAACATGCAAACACATACGAAAAAAAATACAGCGGAATCAGAACATCCTCCTTTCGTGAAATTAGTTAAAATACGAAAATAGATAGTTATCATTTTTAATTGCGCCTGTCGTGGCGCAGAGGCACAAGCGTGCGACCATAAACGCGACAAATATAAAAGTTTAATATTTTCATTTCCTGGGTTTGATAACAAGGCGTGATAATATTAATCAAAGCGCGGCGTTGAGTTCCGCCACTTAACACGCAATGCCTCAGCGGAAAGTGGGGAACGGAGTGTCTTTACATTAGGTTCTCAGGTTCTCTCTGTCTACACTGCTACATGCGGAATATATCGTGAAGTTAAAAAATATATATATAATTTTTTTTTTTTACCCCGTCCTATAATCATGTACCCATTTGCTAAGATCACTGAAAAGAAATCAGTATCCCTTAAAGAATATCTTAAAAGTACATATTGTATATTATGTATTACGTACTTAGAGGCCGATTATAAACCAACTTTTATATTAAATAAATTTCAAAATACAAAATTTCACTTTGATTATTAATTTTTTAAGTACTATTTTGGTTACGTCGAGAGAGGAGCACGGACAGTGGAGGTGAGTGGAGGTGCACATTTCAAAGGGGCCCCTTAAACCTACACGTTGTGTCGTAAGTCCCAGGCACTCTCCAAACTCATTTCTCTGTAACGCGATGGGCCCGGCACCCGCACGGTGAATCCATGGATTGCTAAGGAGTTCCTTCTTAAGTTAGTTATTATTCTTACTTAACTTTGCAAAGAGCTATTCTTCAAATTTTCATCTCTAACAAAAAGTTTTTATTGTTAAAATAAATATTTTCTTGATATTAGTATTGATTTTCAAACAAAAGCTTAAGAACGAAGTCTATAGTACTAACGTGGGTAGAAACTTAAGAGGTCTAAAATCTTTACAGTCGTTTTTTCAACAATATTTACGCAAATTATAATTAAAATTTTAATAATAAAAAAGAAGACCAACTTTAAATTAATGCTCTGAAAAGTACATTACAATTATTACGAATAACTCAAAAACAACTCGTCAGATTTCAACTTAACTTAAATAGGACACATCAGAAGCACTAGCTATAATCAAAATTGGATCTCCTAGTATGAATTATACATATTCAAACAATGTGTTAAGAACAGGTTTTATAATTAATGTAGGAAGAAACTTAAAAGCTCCGAATTCTTATCAATGGACTTTCTTACATTATAATAAATAAAAACCGGCTTCAAAAAAAAGTACAATTATTACGAATAACTCAAAAACTCATCACATTTTACTTAAATCCAAGTCATCAGAATTCGTTCACTCAAGTAAAAAGCTACACAAAAAATACAATCAAGTCGATAACCTCGTTTTTTGAAGTCGGCTAAAGTTGGCTTATGACCGTTTCAAATCACACGAAATTAATTGGAAATGGTAAATGGTTATTTATGTAATGGCTAGTATATACTGTTTGAGCCACATCGCTAGTGTCAGTATGAGGGGGAGCCAGCAGCGCCGTCCACTTCCTGCGTTACGGCTCAACGTCGCCGCCATTTTGTCGCCTGTTTCATAAATATATAGGTTTTTTAATTTTCATAATATGAAAACCTTATATAATAAGGTACATTCGGGTATCATCAAAGATCGATAAATTCTAATATTTATCGTTTCAAGCGAAACGGGGCAGTATTCCGTTCTTAAGCCTTATTCAGTTATCGATTCTTCGGACTTAGTACCCTTTCCTATACCAGATGTATCTAACTGCTACAAAAGAACACATGTATCCGAACGGTAAGTATTAGAATTACCGATTGTCAGAATTATCCAAGAGTACCATATGCTACCAATATAATAATAATAATAAATATAACTTTATATTCTACTCACAATGCTTGGTCTTAATAAATATATAACAATATATGTCAACCTAAGGCGGACAGAAGGAAGGTATTCTGAGAGACTGGTGTCTGTGTTATTAAGAGGCCATCGCAGCGCAGTTGTCAAAGCTTCTGACTGGCCACGCAATTGGTTGTGACTTTAATTCCCAATTTCTAGAATCAAGATGGAAATTGGCGACCGAAGTATCTTAATACTTGTCTATCAGGCTACCCCGCTATGTGGAAAAAGCGTGCAGTTGAAAAAAAATCAATCAAAAAAGTAAAAAACTACTCATCGCTGCGTATTGTCTTACTGGAGCGATAAAATAAAAACAATTTAAATATATTAATATATTTTTTTTTATATAACCATTCCGCCGAGTGGAAATCAAACCCGCAACATTGACGACATTGACGAGCAATCACTTTCAATGTGCTTCAAAATTATATAATAGCTACGTCCGCTACTTATTACGCTTCCACCTCCACAGGTTGACTGAAAGAGATCTCTTCTAGAGGTTAATCCACCTTTGTCGACATCCAATACTATTGTCTTTAATTCTTTGTAAACTTTAAGTAAACTAGTCTAGTAATTTAAAAATTGAACTCTATACTTACTGCCCTCGGACACATAAACATATATATGTGCCGGTTCAGTGTTCGCAGCGCGGCAGGAGTAGTTCCCGGAGTGCGCGGGCGCGGCAGTCCGTATGGCGAGTGCGGACTGCGTGCGCGCGCCCGGCGCCGTCGCCACGGTGACGCCGCGGGATGCGTCGTAGTTGATCATACGTGCGTTGTGGTACCAGAACACGTACTGGGGCGGTACTGGTGACTGTGGAGAGAAGGCTTGGTGATTTTTTGGGTATGGTTTCATCTGATGACGGAAATCAACCATAAATGAATATTATAAATATGAACTGAATGAAAAAATAATAGAATATATTTTGATTTTTAATCAAAAGCAGAAATATTAAATTAGCCTACTATGGTGGTACCGGTGATTGTGGGGGTACTGTTGGGTTCTGGTGATAGGGGAGAAGGCATTTTTTTATGGTAAAGAGAAAAAAACAATCATTTTTATATTTTTAGTACACTTTTTGTTTAAATTTCAAATATTCCGTGTTGTTTGTTGGAAGTTAATATCACCTTTTTCCTTACCGGATAGAGGAACATTAAAGAAAAATAAAAATACAAGGAAAAATGTTTTTTATTATTGGAACTCAGTGCAGCAACTATGTTAGTGAGATTGACGTTGACTGTAAATGGAAGAGAGATTTTTAGTAGTTTTTTCATAGAGATTATATTTAATGGTATATTTTTAGAAATTAAGATACCCACAGGATGGGTTACATAAGGGAGATTTAGAGAACTTCTTACATTTCGTCCTCGTGGAGAAGTTTCTGAAATATTCGTCATTTTTGAAAAAAAAATAGAGTGTATGCATGCATGCTAAAAACCATCATACTTGTGTATAGGAAATATATAACAGAAAACAGCTTTTTCATACAAAGGAACATCATTTATTCAATTCTTTAAGAAAAAGGGAAACCGACTTCTAATAAAGTGCACTTAAAATAAGATTATTAGGAATAACTCAATAACTAGTAGTCAAATTTGAACTAAATTTGATTGGGACCAGAACAGAAGCTCTAAATATCATATCAAATTAGAATAACACAATAATAAACCACCTCCATTTTTATAAAGTCGGCCGAAATTATTCCTGCAGTATATTTTCGCAGTAAAATATCGAAGCTATCGGTTAAATTCCTTTTCTCCGATGATTCGTAGACTCGATATGAAACAGGTCGTCGCGGTTCGCGTCAAGTCTCACTTAACACGTTATTTATCGTTTTCAGACTCGAAGGTGTGCAAAAGCACAGCTTGCTTATTTTAAATGGTGATGACGTGGTCACATCAATCATTTATATTTTGATATATTTATTACTGCTTTTTAAAGGACTCCTAAAGGGAGAAGGTTGTTTATTCCATTTTTTTTTATGTGTGTTACCGCATGACTTGCTGGGTAAATCAATTTTGATTATTCTTTATTTTATATGATAGCTTTTTGGTTCTATTTAAATTTAGTTAAGATCTGATGAATAGTTTTTGAGTTACTCGTAATAATATCACTTTTTAGTGCATTTTATTTGAAGTCCGTTTTATTTTCTTTAAAATCTGAATTATTAGCTTTACGTTGTATCCCACATAGCAGGTTAGGCTGAGAGAGTCTACTATCAAGGCACTCCGTTATCCACTTTTACGACCAAATTCGAGATATCGTGTGTTGAGTGAATTCAATACACAATAATAGAATAAAAACAGTGTAATTATGAGGCAATTGATTGTGGGTTTGAATCCTACTCGTGGGATTGATCATATTTGAGTTATCCTTGCTCTCGTAAGACGAAACGCGTCGTTTTTCACCAATTAACACGCAGTGCCTCGATTTCAGGTGGAAAGTGAAAAATTGAGTGTCTCAACACTATGTTCTCTCTGTCTACCCTGCAAAAGATTAAACTTAAAGCTTAAAGTGTATTATACTTGTAAAATACCCTTTCTATGATGCAAACTAAGTTGATGGTAGATCCCGCGTCTACATGGTACTCGTCCGCGCCCAGTATGAACGCCTCTGGTACTACAATGTGGAGGTGCACCAGCCGGGATAGTGTTCCTGAACCTGTAGACACCTGAGACATATCGAAATACGTTATTACATCTAGTAATTAATCTTTAGAGATTCTTTCTTTGGAAATGTATAATAACGTTTGAACGTAGCAGGATTCGAACTGGCGCGTCTCGGAAACCATCCAAATACTTTTACTGAGCCATAGCTCAATATATTCAAGACTCTTAATATTCTTCAAAAAGTGATTAACGTGTTAAAATTGAAAAGCGGAGTGATTTGTCATTACAATATTTTTGCTACAATAGAATAGAGGAAAAATGCTAGAAGTTGAAACAAAATTGTTTGTTAATAATTTTAAAATGTTAATTACCCACTTAGAAATAGAAAATATTTTTTTAAACAACGTATAAAAATTTGAACGTAACAAGACTCGAATCAGCGCCTCTTGAAAACCATCCAAGCGCTCTAACCACTAAGCCATCCGTTTATATCCAGCTACGTTGAAACACTTATACACTTGTTATAACTTATTTAAAATAGTTAACTTTTCTACCTGACATTCGTAGGTGCCGTTGTCGCGTTTCTGCACATACTTTATCTGTAATATCCAGTCGTCAGACCCCTCACTGTGCAACACCTGTGGGAATCCTCCTCCTTATTACATACGTATGTATAAGAAATAACATTAATGGATCATATATGTTTTTTTTTAGCTTCATGCTGTGTTCCGTACATAGCAGAGTAGGCAGAGGTAACCTGAGAACCTAGTATTAAGACACTCCGTTTTCTTTTAACATTTCCCCTTCCCACTTTCCGCCAAATTGAGGCATTGTGTGCTAAGTGGCGGAAGTGAACGCCGCGATTTGCCTTGTTACCAGACCGAGGAAATGAAAATACTAAATATTAATTATTATGAATATTTAAATTATCTGGAGAGTCAATCGAACCCTCAACTTATCGCGCTTACAGTCGCACGCTTGATCTCACTGATCATAATATATCTATTCTTATTATTTTATAATTCCAAAAAGGACGGTACTGTCTATCAACCGTATGGGTTCGGGCTTTTTTGCGAGAAGTTTTTTTACAATAATATATTGAGGAGCAAAAATATTCATAACGCCTGTCGTGGCGCAGAGGCACAAGCGTGTGACTGTAAACGCGACAGGTTTTGGGTTCCATTTCCACTCAAGGAAATGGGATTTTTCATTTCATTTTTTTGGGTTTGGTAACAAGGCAAAGCGCGGCGTAGAGTTCCGCCACTCAGCACGCAATGCCTAAATTCGGCGGAAAGTGGGGAACCCTCTGCCTACCCTGCAATATGCGGGATACAGCGTGAATATATGTATGTATGTATGTATGTAAAAATATTCATAATTCATTAAAAAAAAATAGTAATAAAAATATATTAATGTGAAAAGTTTATGATTCCGTCTGAGAATACTATACAGATGTTTACGTGTGGAATTAAATGCTGTTGATGCTCACTTGGGAGGCTAATGTAAAGTGATATTTGAAAAGAGCAACTGTTGAGTTTTTCGCCGGCTCTTCTCAGCAAAACAGTCTTTCTCATCGTTTGATGCTTTTGGTAGGACTGACAATACTAACATCTTTATGTTAGTTGACGATTCGCAAGTGCTTGTAATAGTGATTTTGAAGAAAGAATATTATAATTTTGATTTTGTTTATGACGCCATCGAGGGGCAGTGAGACAGTGACTGACTGTAAGGAGATTTCTGTAGGTTTGATTTCCATAGGAAAGTGGTGAATTTCATGGAAAATTGCATATATTTTATTAATAATTTCACAACATTTCACGGAAACGTTGGAAGAAAACGTCTTTGAGAGAAAGAAAGAGAGTGTCTTAACACTAGGTTCCCAGGTTCAAACTAAAAAGAAAATAAGAAAAAAAAATATAATCATTTATGTAGAATTAAATTGAAATATTCATAATCTTACCTGAAACCGTTCGTCGTTTGTGTACATGAAGACACCTGAACTAATTATGTGCCAGTCACGACGTCGAACCCACGATACCTGTGATCGGGCAATATTTTTAAATCAACATCTCCACTATAAATATATCTATATGTATACAAAAGCCATATTTAGTTTTAGAAATAGTTTTTTATTGATATTATGGACTCATATGAGTACTTATTCATATATTAACGCCAAATCATATATATCTAAAAAAAAACATATATGTATACAGTAGTAAAACTACTGTATCGAATATAACGAAATTTTTACACATATCCTTAGAGGTACAATTATTTGAGTGGAGGTAGTTAGGCCGCTGGTGAGTGACATAGCTACTTTTTTCTTTCACAATCCAAGCAAAGCTACGGGAAACAAGGTAGTATACTGATAAACATGTCACATTATATAAACTTACTCCTCGTTCACCAAGATTTCGAACAGGACAGTGTAAGAAGGCAACACCACCTAGCTGAACCAGTATATCTTCCTGAGTGTTATTGATAGTCGGTTCTCGTCTAAGTGCCTCCAAGGAGGAGTACCAGAGATCCCTCCAGGCGGGCACCCCGGCTGCCTCCGCCTCCGCCTGAGCCGCGGCGTCGATGTCCGCTTGCGACATCTCCGTGTGGTGTATCTCGATGTCTTGGATGTTGGTATCTATAGCGGCCGCCTCGCCTGTCGAGCGCCGCGCCCGCTCTTGGAGGAAATTTTTTTATTAAAATATATTTAACGCCTGTCGTGGCGCAGAGGCACAAGCGTGTGACTGTAAACGCGACAGGTTGTGGGTTCAATTCCCACTCCAGGAAATTAAATTTTTCATTTCGTGGGTTTTGTTAACAAGGCAAAGCGCGGCGTTGAGTTCCGCCACTCAGCACGCAATGCCTTAATTCGGCGGATAGTGGGAAACGGAGTGTCTTAACACTAGGTTCCCTCTGGCTACCCTGCTATATGCGAGATACAGCGTGAAGCTATGTATGAATGTAAAAAATATTTACTAAATAATACAAATTTATACATTACTTTGGTAATAATATAGCTTGTACAGTACATTTAAAATGAAGCTATTCTATTATAAGGTCTGCCAACAGAATAGGCACACAAGTTTACACATATACAAATTCAAAAAATTACATT
Organism: Philaethria dido; assembly: GCA_033558755.1. Classification (NCBI taxonomy): domain Eukaryota; kingdom Metazoa; phylum Arthropoda; class Insecta; order Lepidoptera; family Nymphalidae; genus Philaethria; species Philaethria dido. The sequence goes on from JAKGSA010000800.1 coordinate 52,941, forward strand.
GCAAGGTGTTATTTCACTTACAGCATGTGACTGTAAACGCAACAGGTTGTGGGTTCGATTCCCACTCCAGGAAATTCAATTTTTCATTTCGTGGGTTTGGTAACTAGACAAAGCGCGGCGTTAAGTTCCGCCACTCAGCACGCAATGTCTCAATTCGGCGGAAAGTGGGGTACGGAGGGTCTTGGGGTTTGTGTAAGTAGGACAAAGAGCACATTCCCGCTTTATCCTACGTAGCAGTCATAATCTCGTCAAAGAGAACCTAGCGTTAAAGACAAGACACTCTGTTCGTCGTTCTCAGCTTGAATTAAAGATTTTGTGTGTTAAGTAGATAACTCAACGCCGCACTTTGTCGTAGTAATTAAATAGGTCTAAATTTGTAAAGAAGTTATATTTATAAAGTAATATAAATGATTTTCTAGCTATTCGAGAAGGAAGGGCTTACCAGCAGTGCCGGCGGGCGCCAGCATCGCGGCGAGGAGCGTTAGGGCGAGCGCGGCCGCCATCCGCCGCCGCTACTGCCTCGTTATACACCTGTGACCAAATATATTATATAGATCGTACTATATGCACATAGAGGCCATCTTGACGCAGTGGGAAAGCGTGATTGGTTGTAGATTTGATTTCCATTTGGGGCGTTTAGTTTTAGTTTCGCCACTTAACACGCTGTCTTGAATTCGTGCGAAAACCTACGAACGGAGTGTATTAAACATTTTTGATGTGATGTAGTCTTAGGATAAGAAAAACATTATAAACAAAAAGGTTAAATTAACAGAAAACATATATATAAAAAGGTTTCGAGATAATAATTAAATTATTATTTTATAATCGACTCGAGCTATTTCTTTACTTTTTGTATTTTAAGTCTAATCTAACTTAGAAGTTTTCTTAAAAAGTAGTACATATGACTACGTCTGTCCAGTCTGACGACCAGTCCACGGACTAGTTTGACGAGTAGTCTAGTGACAAATCCGGTCGAAAGTCTAGTGACTATACTAATCCAGCGTTTAGTCTAATGACTTTAGTCTCAACGAAAGACAAAAACTGCACACCCATCATAAAATCGCCTATTATAAGCGTTGCTAAATCAACTATTGATATTTCTAAAACTATTTTCAAGAATACTATAATGATGTCAATGTGTGGAATTAAATGCTGTTGACGCTCACCCGGGAGGCTCATCAGAGTTGTATATTTATTGTAAAAATTTTATTTGAAAAGAGCAACTGTTGAGTTTCTTGCCGGCTCTTTTCAGCAGAACTGCCTTTCGAGCCGGTGGTAGCTTCGTTACCGTTCGTTCGTCGTTTTTGTTCGTTCGGTGGTAGCTTAGGTGTTAGGACTGACACGACTGACACCATTGTAAATTGACGATTCGAAAGTGCTTGTAATAGCCTACTTAAATAAAGAATATTTTGATTTGATTTGATTTATAATTCATAATAATATAGACATTATAAATTTAAATAATACCTTTTTGACCTCTATACAGAAAAAAACAACAAAAAAATGTAGTACAATAGAAAATTAACTTATTAAGTTCAGGCTATAGAAAAATATTTGAAAGGTCTATTCTTCTATTGATAAAAGCCCTTAAAGCAATCAATGTGTAATCGAATACGCTCAGACGATTTCAACGAAATATTTTAGCGTTAAAGGTAAATAACAAGACAAAGCGCGGCGTTGAGTTACGCCACTCAGCACGCAATGCCTCAATTCGGCGGAAAGTGGGGAACGGAGTGACTTAACACTAGGTTCCCTCTGCCTACCCTACTATATGCGGGATACAGCGTGAAGCTATGTATGTCATCATCATCATCATCAGTGGCCGTACAACCCGAAGCTTTGTATGTATTATAAAACAAACATCTTCATGCTTTTTCGCGCATAGCAGGGTAGTTAGAGAAAACTGAGTATCAAGACACCCCAATCGTTGCTTTTCACTCGGATTTGAGACATTACGTATTAAGTGGCGGAACTTAAGGTCGCTTTGTTTCACCAGAGTGGAAAAATTATAATAAGAGTAATATAATCATTATCCTGAATAGGAATAGAATCCACACCCTCGTCGACAGTCAAATGACGTCCAATTACTATAGCCTTAATTGCCTTAACTTTCCGCTCTAATTTAAGAGATTGTGTTTTATATAGTGGAACGGGAACATAACGCCGTATTCTTTAGGGAAATGTATACTTTCTTAATATTTTTGCATTTTTTAATGTATTTTAACTTTGAAGCTTCACTTTTTTTTTTAGTATAACAGAGTTATCAGATCTCCCCGTATGGAGATTGAACTAACGACCAATTCTGTTTACAATCAGACGCTGCCCCGCTATACCACGACAGTCACAATGTTAACGTGCATGAAAAATTAAATTCTAACTATTTTAGCGGTTAAATATGCTTGAATATCATTTCGTGGACTCGAAATCATTTCGGGAACAATTTGTCAAAATTGCGAAAGCTCTGTTTGTGACATCCAAATCACAACACAAAAGAGTTTACCGTTTTCAACAGAAATGCAATTCCCGAGCGCAACTATTACTACTAACTAGTAGTTGAAATGACACGCTAGTCATGAAGATTTTAACTAAATAGAAGTCGACCGCAAATAAAATGCACTAAAAAGTAACATTATTACGAATAACTCAAAAACAACTCATCAGATCCTTACTAAATTTAAATTGGACCACATCAAAAGCAAAAAATCGATTTCTCGGTATCTCACTCTGGTACGACAAAACGCGGCAGTGAGTTCCGTACCCACAGCCGTCACGTTTACGGTCGCACGCTTGTGCCTCTGCGCCACGACAGGCAAAATAAATTATATTTATATTAAAATACCTTTTGCTACTCAGTTGTCTTCATTTAACACGCAAAGCCTTTAAACAGTCGGAAAATACGCGAAGTAGAGTACATTCAGTTCTCTTTGCCAAATTACTCTGTTAATGTCTAAATGACTAGAAATAACTTATTTAAAGTGTACGGGACAAAGCTTCTGTTTGCACTTTTTACTCGTCCTTTGCTTTGCAAGTAATTTTTAATTGACTTCAAAAAGCAAGAGGTTCTGAATTCGATTGTATTTTTTTATTAGTTACTGCATAACTTTTTCTGTGTGAACCAATTTTGATGATTCTTTTTTTTATATGATAACTAGTGCTTCTGATTTGGTCTCATTTAAATTTACTTAAGATCTGACGAGTTGTTTTTGAGTTATTCGTAATAATTTTACATTACAGTACATTTTATTTGCAGTCGATTTTTGAAAACGTGCAGCCGTTAAAATATTTTAGTACATAACACCAATACAGGAGTAGTTTAGTTTTATTTAGTTTGTATTCATATAAGTATTCTGTATATCAAATGTATACGTGATGCAGTTGGAAGCAGTCTTGCTAAGCGTTAATTAAATTAACCTGTTTTTGTCACACATTAACCCTGAGCAATCTATATCGTTACTGAGTTACTGACGGACAACAACAGGAGAAAATGGCCATAGAAAGCCAAAATTTGGCATATAGGCTCTATAGGGAGCAGGAGCACTAAGAGTCGATTTCTTGAAATTCATATGAAAACGGAAAATTCGAGATTATCGGATTTATAGTAGGAGTGATTTAAATGAAATTTTCATTTCATTGTACAACAATTAGGCCTACTAGGGATACACGATATATATAATTGATTGAAGACTGAAATATCTGATGTAGTACTTACTATAATAGAATAGCTACATTCAAAGAAATGAGGAAATAGCAAAATTTCTTTCGTATACTTAGCATTTTTATTGACATATAAAAATTAAAATTCTGGAACATCTGATGTAGAACTCTAAGAGACTATAAAAACTGAAATAACAAAATGGCGTTTTAGCACAAGTATTATTTAAGATAGACAGAAACCAAGTAAGAAATTTGGTTTGGTATGGTTTGGCTTGGTAAGACACACTGTGGCGTTATGTTATCAACGTAACTCAATGTCTAAAATGGAAAAGTAACAATTTTTTGGAAGCAGACAAAAAATCATATTATGGTTTAATTTAAAACAGACCTTAAAATAGTTAGGCGAAAAGGAATCAAGTATCTATAAAGCTATCGTATACTTAAATAGCAAAATGTGTATTTAATCCTCACATGGTAGAAGTGAGACATAAGAAATATAGCCAATAAGAAACGTAGCCACATAAAAAAATCTATCGAATTGAACGTTGAACCTCCTTCTACTTTTAAAGTCGTTTTAAAAATAAATATCTTTTTTTTTAGCTTCACGCTGTATCCCGCATATAGCAGGGTAGGCAGAGGGAACCAGTGAACCTAGTGTTAAGACAGTTCATTCTCTTTCAACAATTCCGTTCCCCACTTTCCGCCGAATTGAGGCATTGCGTGTTGAGTGGCGGAACTCAACGCCGCGCTTTTCCTTGTTACCAAACCCAAGAAATGAACAAAATTTTACATTTCCTGGAGTGGGGATCGAACCCACAACCTGTCGTATTTACAGTCGCACGCTTGTAACTGCGCCACGACAGGCGTTTAAAAATATGTTAACTTCAATGTATACATGTAGTGCATTTGTATGATAAAAGTATAAGAATGAAAGTGGGACGTGTCCAATCTGCTGACAAGTAAATAGACAGAAATAGAAATAGCTGTTTCTTTTTGCTTCGCGCGTCTGTCACATATAGCAGGGTAGGCAGAGAACCTAGTGTTGAGACACTTCGTTTTCAACTTTTTGGCTATTTTTAGAAATATATGTTGCTTGTTAAATCTGAAGATCTAAAAATTCCGGTGTTAATTTTTTTTTTTTTTATGGATAACTGATGGCAAACGAGCAGAAGGACCACCTGATGGTAAGTGGTTACCTTCGCCCATGAACATCTAAAACACAAGAGATGTACTAGATGCGTTGCCAACCTAGAGGATACAGAAGGAAAGGGAGGATAATGTAGTAGCCCGCTATCGGAACCACCACATTTTGGGGAAAGGATGGGTGGGAAAAGGGAAAACCTGGCTTACATGCCATCGAACCGGAACACATCATAAGATATTTGGCGGTTCGTCTTTGACATGATAGTGGTCGCGAGCCAGACGGAGGACGAACCTCCTACCACCAAACAAATTTAATGTTAACGTTAAATATATTTATTTTTTATCTTCACGCTGTATCCCGCACATAGCAGGGTAGTTAGAGGGAACCTAGTATTAAGACACTCCGATCTCTTTTGACATTTCAGTTCCCTATATATGTTGTTTTTTTTTTCTCCGCCGAAATTTCCCCACTTCCCCACTTTCCGCCGAATCAAGGCATTGCGTACTGAGTGGCGGAATTCAACGCCGCACTTTGCCTTGCTACCAGAGCGAGAAAATAAAAATACTAAACTTTTACATTTCCTGGAGTGGGAATCGAACCCACAACCTGTCGCGTTTACAGTCGCACGCTTGTGCCTCTGCGCCACGACAGGCGACCTATAAATGTTGAAAATATAATATTGTAATTAGTTAAGGTGAAAGCTTTATTAATTAAATTTTTAACAAAATTCAGCTCCCAATAGATCGAAAAGTGATTTTAATTGCGATTTTTTACTTTCAATAGATAGCGTTAATAAAAATTGTATTATTAAATTACCGTCATCGTGACACAGTGGGTCAGCGTCTCAAAGACAGCGCGGCGTTGAGTTGAGTTCCATCACTTAACATGAACATTAGGTATCGCATACATACAAACATACATAGCTTCACGTTGTATCCCGCATATAGCAGGGTAACCTGACAGAGGGAACCTAGTGTTAAGACACTCCGTTCTCCACTTTCCGCCGAATTGAGGCATTGCGTGCTGAGTAGCGGAACTCAACGCCGCGTTTTGCCTTGTTATCAAATATATATTATTTGATAACAAGGCAAAACGCGGCGCAATCGGGTAGAAAGTGGAGGACGGAGTGTCTTGACGCTAGGTACTCTGATAATTTGAACGTGCTTGTTGATCCAATTTTATATGCATTCTAATTGGTATTAGCTTGAGAATATTCTCAAGCTACACATATGTGTATATTTTAAAAATATTTGCTTTTCTCTAGTCCAGTAAATACGCACAATGACCATAAATAGGGGCAAAGGGACTAAGGACTTCTCCTATCATATCCCGCGAAAAAGATGTTAACATATATTTTTTTAATATTTGATACAAATGTAGCCGTAAATTTACGGGTAGAAATATATTTTTATTATGAATAATATTATCTAACCTACTACCCTCAATTTACTAACCCTGTATTTATTCAAACGACTGTTTTTCTTGGAATATAAATGTAAAAACAAAAATGTCGATCAAAAAATTCTAATATATTTTTATTCAGCCCACTTAGCTCCTAAGTGTTTTTCGATAGACTTAGTCTGTTTTTATTTCGTATGAAAACTAATCAGCTGTCAGTAATATCGTTTGATATTAGGTTATGAAAATGTTTCCAAAACCCATGTTTTACTGGTATCAGTATAACGTAGCTTCACACTATATCCCGCATAGAATATAGTCAGAGAGAACTTATTATTATTATTTTATTTATTTAATTCTTTATTACACCAACAACAATTATAACAAAAAAAAAACAAAAGAAATAAGTTAAATTTTGGTGTAAAGGCGGCCTTATCACCACAGGTGATCTCTTCCAGGCAACCCCTACCATGAAAAAGAAAGTAATGTGCATAGATATAAAGGTTGGCGTACAAATGATATTAATATTTTCCTAACATAATAAACTTACTTAAAAAATTACAATCTATAAATTACATGCAAGCTTACATAAATAACTATAAAAATATATAGTAATAAATAATGTATAAAATAATACAGAACACTAAGTTTTTGTTCTGTAAGAACATTAAGTTTTCTAACTCAGAATGAGGAAAGGAAATTGATTAAAGAGTGATAATTCCACTTACAACAACTCGCATTTGCGGTCAGGCACTGTCTTGTAAAACATTTGATAATCCTTACTAATATTATATATGCGAAAGTAACTCTGCCTGTCTGTCTGATACGCTATAACGCCTAAACCACTAAACTGATTTTGATGAAACTCGGTATTTAGATAGAACTGAACTTGGGAAAGGACATAGGATAGTTTTTATTGTGAAAACAAAGGTAGACAAAATTGAAATAGAGGATGAAAGTTTGTATGGAAGGTCCTTATTGTCAAACATAAAATCATGTAAGATTGTTCAACTGTTTACAACTTTCACACCTTAACCACTTAACCAATTTTGACAAATATATATACTATAGGCTACTCCTTACCATGTCGCTACGTTACGATATAACCGAATTTCACGCGGGCGAAGCCGCGGGCGGAAAGCTAGTAATAAATAAATTATAAAAAATATATATAAAAGCTTCTCCTTTTATCCCGCATAGCAGGGTAGTCAGTGAACATAGTGTTAAGACACTCCGTTCACTTTATTTAAATATTTTTAGAAAACGTATAAAACTTTGGACTCAGCAGGAATCAACTCGCATATCTTAACCGTCCAAGCATGCCAAACCGTCCAAATAAGTTACGCTCTTATCGAGTTTTGTCGGTTCTTATACACTTGTTACAACTTTTCAAAATAATTATTTAGAAAATAGTTCAGATTTTGACAAAAAAAAAAAAATAACCTACTTCAACAAAATTCACAAAAAAGTAAAATTATTGCGATTAACTCGAAAACTACTCGTCATGTCTTAACTAAATTTATATTAAAATTTATGCGGTAACAAACATTAAGAACTTTTACCTTTTTTTGAATTCGGTTAGAAAGAAAGCTATTTAGTTATTTTTTTCTATTGAGTTTATATATAAAAATTAATATTTGTCTGTATGTCCTTTATAGAATCGTATGATGATCTTTAGCAAAGTTGTTATGCATGAGCCCACGAAGGTTTCTGAGTGGGTATGACCAATTTTCGATAGATGACGCCACACATTTTTTTCGGAATTAACTTACTCAAAATGATTTCAATATTTGTATATAATGTCTTTCCGTCAAATTTTTGGGGCGTAGCGACACGCGCACAGTATAGCTAGTACACATAAAAATATTTTCTACCGCTGTGTCGGGTGATTTTTTTGTATTATAGCCTTGCTCTGTTAACCTTTGCTCTCGATAAATGTCAGAATTATTGAAAAATTCTCACGTTACCTGGATATTTTTATTATTTTTTGATCGTTGCAAGCGGGTGTTGGCGAAACAAGCGCGGGGACGAGAACTCTTTTATTTTAATGTCTTTATAATTTTATTTGCTTATTTAGGATAATTTTTATACGTTTCATAAAAAATGTTTTTCTTATTGAAGCGTATTTTTTTGTTTTTTTTTAATATATATTTTTCATAAAACGTGTATAGTTAGTGTAGTTTTCTTTATCCATTTTTTAGTCAATTTTTTCACAAAAAGGTATTTTTAAAGCAATTTTTTTTTATATTATTGCAATGTCATCGATACATAATAAGTATACAAAAACGCAAATTAATCTGATATTTTAAATTCAGTTAAAAACCCGTTGGAAATTTTCGTTACTAACATACATATATACAATATTTAAATATAAGAAATAGAAGAAACTCCTTAGCAATTTCAAGTTCACCGTGCGGGTACCGGGCCCATCGCGTTACAGAGAGAGGAGTTTGGAGAGTGCCTGGGAGTTACGACCCAACGTGTAGGTTTAAGGGGCCCTTTAAAATGTCCTTTTATTAGATACTCTACACACGTTATCTTTATACATAAATACGTGAAGCAAAAACTTTGTACCCCTTTTAACGAAAATTACGCTGACGGAGGAGCAGAAACTTGGCACACTTATAGTTTATATAGAGAAGGAGTGCAGAATGCTAATATTTTTTGAAAATAATACATAGAAAGTATATTAAATTAATAAAATAAATGTTACTCACACTACCATGCTTTGACATTCACGTTCATATAAGTGACATATACGTGCATTGCTAAAGACAACGCGTTGGTAACGCGTCGCGCGACACTGTATCTTTAAAATGAACAGAAAGTAGAGATCTCTCTGTAATTTAAACACAGACAGTAAGATAAACCCAAAGTGGACATAAAAATAGGACTTTTTACGTCCAAATGGGCAAATAACAAATCGTTCGTCGTTTCAGCGCTCGGGTCTGAGGGAGCCTCCCTTAGGCTATTTGTAAGGCAGGTTTTAGCATTCTTACGATAAACCTCGATCGCGTATCATAGTCGTAACATTATGTTATGATAGTCATTTGTTGTTATTTCAAAAGGATACATACTATATACTTTATAGGTACTTGTGTTTGTTATATTTTTTGGTATTACTGCCTTTTTTATGCTGTCTATATTATGTAATGGAATTTTGTTCTGCTAGATGTTTATAAGAGCGGTAATTACGATTATATTTGCATTTTTATGCCACAGATTAGGTAGAGAGAAGCGTCTACAAATTTCGTTTCTTTCCGCCTTTATTTGAGATATTGCGTGCTGGAACGAAAAGTGGTGGAACACAACGTCGCATTGTGTGTACACAAAGAGCTGTAAATTTAAAATCATTTTAAATATAATTATTACCCCGAGTGAGAACTGAACTCATAACCACTCGCACTTAAAGTCAGACTCTGTTCCGCTGTGACACGATTGCTTCAATATAATTTCATTTATCATAAGCAAAATGACTTCAAACTTTTACATTAACAATCTATGCTTAAAAAAGAAATGAGTTAAAAAATGTGTGCTTTGCCTATCGGTTCAACATAGTGTAATAATAATTTAGTGTCATAACACTTCGTTTTTCATGATTACAAGAAATATTTTATATAATAGAAAATATAATATAATAACACCTGTCGTCGCGCAGAGGCACAAGCGTGCGACTGTAAATGCGAGAAGTTGTGGATTCGATTCCCACTCCAGGAAATGAAGTATTTTCATTTTCTGGGTTTGGTAAAAAGGCAAAGCGCGGCGTTGAGTTCAACCACTTAGCACGCAATACCTCAATTCGGCGGAAAGTGGGGAACGGAGTGTCTTAACACTAGGTAGGCCTACCCTGCTATATGCGGAATACAGCGGGAACCTATGTGTGTATGTATGTAATATTTCTCACAACAAAGGTCTATAAATAACACAGTAATAATTTATGTACAGAATAATAGAAAAACAAAGCCTTAATTGTTTTATGGATATTCATTGAAATACAATGAGTCCTAAACAAACGTTAGTAACTTTCTTCATACAGTAACGTTGTCAGACCGAGTCACGATAGTAATCACTTCATATCTCAGGGAGAATCGTACTAAAATTAAAAGAGCGCAGAGGCACAAGCGTGCGACTGTAAACGCGACAGGTTGTGGGTTCGATTCCCACTCCAGGAAATGTAAAAGTTTAGTATTTTCATTTCCTAAGTTTGGTAACAAGGCATAGCGCGGCGTTGAGTTACGTCACTCAGCACGCAATGCCTCAATTCAGCGGAAAGTGGGGAACGGAGTGTCTTAACACTAGGTTCCCTCTGTCTATCCTGTTACATGCGCGATACAGTGTGAAGGGCAGAGAGAATTTAGTGTTAAGACACTTGAATTCAAGATACTGCGTGCTAAGCGGCGGAACTCCATGTCGCACTTTGTCCTAAGGTTAAAGGCTAAAGTTATTTAAATGTCTTCAACTGTGATTCGAAGTCTCCAAAAGTAGTTTATAGGAAACTTTTCTAGTGTACCACGATGGCCTCTGACTGCTGAATAAATATTGAATACCTATTCTTTATTGTAATATTTTAATCTAACAATAGTTCAAATAGCAATCGATGCATATTGGTGAAAGATTAACAAAAACATAATTGAGAAATTTTACTTTTTTAAAGTAAAATATTAGTATTTATATTAAAGTTATATAACTAAGTTAAAAGCTTCACGCTGGATTCCGCATATAGCAGAGTAGGCAGAGGGAACCTGAGAACCTAGTGTTAAGACACTCCGTTCTATTAGGATTTGTTTTCCCCACTTTCCGTCGCGTTGCGTGCTGATTGTCGGAACTCAACGCCGCGCTTTGCCTTGTGACCAGCGCGAGGAAATAAAAATATTAAATGTTAGCTAGGATATTATAAATATTTAATATTTTCATTTTACTCAAATGAGTGGGAATCGAAACCACAACTTTTTCAGTTTACAGTCGCACAGTTGTGGCTCTGCGCCATGACGGATCTCGACTAAGTTTAAAAATTGTTCATATTATTTAATGTTAATAAAGACATCATGGTTCAGTGGTATAGCAACTGAAAGTATACGCGACGGTTATGGTTCGGTTTTCACTCGAGAGGACAACTATATTTAAATTATTATCAAACGCCCGCAATTTGATAAAATGCGGCGTTGAGTTCCGCCGTTCAACAAACAATGTCTTGATTTTAGGCGGAAAATGGAGAACGGAGATACTAGGGTCTCTCTGACAATTTTGTCTTAAAGCGTAAAAGTTACAAAATTAATTCAATATTGATAATTATATTTTTAAAATTAATTCATTTTTGTTTTCAACTTACGTGAAAAGGCTAAAAATATAATAATAAAATTTCAATTGAGAATTTATGTTCTTTGAACAATCAAATCTTTTGAAGCGAAGCTTCGTTCTAAAGCTAATCCTGATAAGGAAGACCTACAATTATTCTCTTAAGAAATACATCAGTTTAGTGATAAACGCAGCATCACCAATATACCCTATCTATATTTTATATCTATACCCTATCTATATTTTATATACCCTATCTATATTTTACCAAAAATCTTCTAGTCCAGGGGCTTAAACTTGTCAGGTTTGAGATAATTTATTGTAAATATTAATAGTTAAAGTGATTGAATTGTTAAATAGTCGTTTATATTTTAAGAAGATTAAAATTTTATTCCAATACTTATTACATGAAAATTGGCGAAAAAACTAATAGAACAAAAATAATATATATATTTTACAACTTCATGCTTTTTCCCATATATTCAGCGAGAACATAGTGTCAGTGTCTCAGTTCTCCTTTTACTGACTCAAATATAGACTAAGCGTGTTGAGTGGCGGAACTAAACGCCACTCTACGCCTTACTAGAGCGTGAGTGCGTAAAATTATACTTTAAACAGAATGATACTGGAAATATTGGGAATCGCACCCAGAACCAGTCACATTACAGTCAGAAACTGTCTAACTGTGTCACAAGGCTATTAAATAGTAGTTTTTTCTTTCACATTCACGGTATATCCCGCATATAGCTTGGTACGTAGAGGGAACCTAGTGTTAAGACACTCCGTTCCCTACTTTCCGGTGAATTGAGGCATTATATTATTATAATTTGAGGGATACTATTATTAGTATCCCTCAAAATTCTACACACTTTACAACGAGTGACAATATAAAAAACAATCTTACATGTATTCTCCTTCAATTATGTACATTCCAAGTTCAATTTTTTGATTATATATCACATTTTCTAAATTTCCGTCCAAACAATCACATGTCACAAACACTCCACTCTCGATTTGAAACACAAATTACGTATATATTCCCTAAAGAGGCTGCAACGTGACGTCCTCTCCCGTCGACGGTCGAGACACGACTGGATACGAACGCGCGACGAAAAGATCCGAAAATAACCGAATGGTAAGCCTGAAATTATAAGCCAGGGGCTGAGCGCCTGAAATAACACATTTATTTAATATTTAATCACTCAAGCCATATTCCTGTTAGAGAGAATGTTTTCTTAATATTATTTGATAAAAAACTGTTCTTATTGTCTAAATATGTTGTTCGTTTAGCTGCTTATTATGTCACTATCGGTAACATTACGTTATTTTTAACTTTATATCGACAGATATTTGAAATACTGTATAAACGCAGAAAATATATGTTTTATTTATTAAAAATGTAACAAAATTGCTTAAGTGAGGTTTTTAGCAGACATAACTAAACTTTTTTCTTAATCAGTTCGTCTCATTGCATATCATGATTACAATTTTAACAAAAGAAAACTATATAAAAAAACTACATATAATAAAATATAGTAGAATTAAATTAAAATAGCACCTTTTTTTGAAGGGGATTAAGATATATCAAAATTAATTAAATAGCTAAGTATTTTTAATGTCTTTGCTGGTTTTGATTGTAAATTAGAAAAAAAAAATTATAGCTATCGTGGCGCAGTGGTACAGCGTCTACTGTAAACGCTATTGCTTGTGAGTTCGATTCCCATTCTGTGAAATGATTATATTTAAATTATTTACATTGTCCCGCTCTAGTAAGATAAGGCGCAGCTTGAATTGCTTCACTTAACACGTAATGTCTAGAACTCAATTCATTTTTAGCCAAATTTATTACAACTAAAGGACAATGAGATATTTATGTCTAATTCTCGTATACATATATAATTTAAATAATTTTTACATAATAATCTACAATTTTAAGTTGTACAATAGTTAGACTAACTCTCGGACTACGCAAGCGTCCTTATCGACTACACAGTTATAGCTCAGAGCGGGCGCTCAGCGGAGGGCGGGAGAAGTGACGTCACTCTGCACGTTGCACGATACGTCCAGATACAAATAAATATCTAAATCTGAAAATATATTGTTCATTTAAGACTTCGAATTTTTTTAACGCCTGTCGTGGCGCAGAGACACAAGCGTGCGACTGTAAACGCGACAAGTTGTGAGTTCGATTCCCACTCTGGAGTGGAATTCCATTGTCTGGACAATGGAATTCATTCAATCATTTTCTGGGTTTGGTAACAAGGCAAAGCGCAGCGTTGAGTTCCGCCACTCAGCACGCAATGCCTCAATTCGGCGAAAAACGGGGATCGGAGTTAACACTAGATTCCCTCTGCCAATCCTGCTATATGCGGGATACAGCGTGAAGCTATCTATAACTATAATTTTTTTTATTAAAAAAATGTTAGTATATAAGCTATATTAAAACAGGCTAGTTTCAGAAGCCAGATAAAGCCTAATAAGGGGAATGTTAAAATAACTAATTTTGATTTCTTCGCTCCGGCAAGATGAAGCGCGGCGTTAAGTTCCACCACTGAAGTTATAATGTTTATAAATTTGGCGGTACATGCAGAACGGAGTGTCTTAACACTCTAAAACAAGGAAATTGTTAAATGTGTAAGATGCGTTAATGTAAAAAATAAGACTTACTGCATTTTTGCGGAGAGTAAGAAAATATTTAATAAATAAATTTCTCTGTTTTAAATAATTTTAAAACGATAATGGCCAGCTGAAAATAATTTGGCATGTTAATATTAAATTTAAAGTTTGTTTGCGGCGATACGTGAATGATCAATGAGCAAGTGTCACTGCAAATTTCATGTAACATACTCGTATGTAGGTATGAGAGAAAAATAAATATTTAAGTTCGCAATATATGTACGATATTATATTAAAAAATAAGATCGTTGTAGCACAGTGGGACTGTAACCGGGATTGGTGGTGGGTTCGATTCCCACTCGAGGCAATAATTATATTTAATTTATCGATCTGGCAAGACATAACTTACTTAACGCTTGTGTGTTCTCGAATTGGAACGTAAAAGAATAACAAACCTAGTGATGCTTTTAATTTACGTATCTGTGATACCATCATGGTTAATTGGAAAAGTCTCAGACTATAAATGATTGTACGTTTAATTCTTATTTAAAATTATTTTCGGCGTTGAGTGCCGCACCTGTACCTCAAGAGAGAGAACCTAGACACTCTGTTTTCCTGCCTAGTCTTTGATATACAAAAAGGCGTTAAGCCAAATGTCGCACAATAATGTTCTTTTCGCATCAAATTTTCCTGTTTTTATATTTATTACGTTATTTTTTGCAAAGAATACTTATTTACATAGTAAATAAGAAAGTTCGGCAGTGTTTAGGAAAGCGAGCGAGGCCGAACAGATAAACAGAGGATCGATCCGAAGTTATAATTACTTGGAATCATTTCTAAAGGAAACTTATCGACTTGCTACTTGTTGTTAATAAGTATCTTTTGAAAGAGTAGCTGGATACACGAATTCGATTTCGAGGACTAAAAAAACAGCTTTACGTTAGATCCTGAATAGTAGTTTAGTCAGATTGAAGCTAGTGTGAAGACACTCCGTTCGGCACTTGTTGCCTGAAATCGACACATTACTTATTAAGTGGCGGAACTCAACGTCGCGTTTGTCTTACGGAGAGCGGAGAAATGAAAATAATTAAAATATAATAATTTCACCGAATCGGAATCGAAACTACAACCAATCGTGTCTACAGTCAGGCGCTGTGCCACTGCGCCGCGATGGCCTGTTTCTATCTTTTCTTTCTTTCGTGGACTCTACTCTTCTTTTCTGTTTTCGTAGGAATTCCAGAAAATTCTCTCTTAGACTCTTACACTCCCCAAGAAGCCTACATGTCAAATTTAAGCTTTCTATGGCCAGTAGTTACGGCTGTACGTTGTCTGTCAGTTACTAGTAAGGCAAGCGTTTTATATAAATAGATATAAATATAACAGAATAATACATTCGTATCAAGCTTCAATAAGTTCGTAAGTTGACTTTCATATACCTTTTTTTAAAATAATAAACAATTTCAGTCGTTATTTACATTTAGCAGGGTTAGAGAGACGCCAGTGTTAATACACTACGTTTGCTGCTCTCTGTCTGAATTCGAGATAATGCATGTTAAGAGGCGGAACTCAACGCCGTGCTTTGTCAATAATTATACATATTAAGTATAACGGATTACTTAATAAATACAAAAATAATAAAAGCGGTTGTGTAATCCTAGACGGCGACTCTATAACACTAGCTCGTGTAGTAATATTTAATTACCTGATTCTTAGTAACTAAGTAAATATATCGATCTGTATTCTACATACAGTATTAAGGTCATATAAAAAATGAGGTACATTGTGGCCAAGTTGCTGTAACTAACTCGATAGTTGTGGATTTGATTATCGTTTGAGGTAATTTTTATTGAATTTATATATATTTTCACGATCTGCCTTCATAATTTGCGGCGTTAGGTTCCGCCAATCAATACACGGTTTTTATTCGTGTGAAATGTATCAATAGATGCCTAGATTCTCTCTATTTAATTCAAAAATGCGAGAATTGCGTGAACATAAAAAATAGATATACTCGTATGACATCAATCTATCAAATAAAATTTTGAAATATATATCACTGGACAAGTTTAAAATTTACTGTAGGATTTAAGTTTTTGAGTTATTCGTAATATTTTTTTATGCATTTTATTTAAAATCTATTTTCTTTGTATGTTAAAATTTTAATTCAAAAATATTTTCTACTCAAAGTGCAATTATAATAACTAGTGTCCCCGTAAATGCGTTCATAACGCATCATGTAGCGACGTATATGTCACTTTATTTAAACATGGATGTCAAACCATGGTAGTGTGTGTAACATTTATTTTAATAATCTAATATACTCTTTATGCATTATTTAAAAAAAAAAAATTAGCATTCTGCACTCCTACTCTATATAAACTATAACCAAGTTTCATACTCCTCCGTCCGCGTAAATTTCGTAAAAAGGGATCCAAAGTTTTTGCTTCTCTTATTTATACATAGATTCTTAAATATTGACCAAATTAAAGTAAAGAAAACAATTAGCTATGTTTTATTACTGTTCATCAGACGCCTTGACTTGAGTTTGAAACTATTAAAATATCAATTGACTTTAATAGATCCACAAATCAATTTGACTTGTTCATTTACTATTATATACCTTCACGCTGTATCCCGCATATAGCAGGGTAGGCAGAGGGAACCTAGTGTTAAGACACTCCGTTCCCCACTTTCCGCCGAATCGAGGCATTGCGTGCTAAGTGGCGGAACTCAACGCAATTTTACGCAACGGAATTTTAGAGATTGTCAATTGACTAAAAAACTATCAAAAACTAAAAAGGGAAAAAAAATATCTTTTCTAATTAGAATGTCATTTGATTTTTACTATCAAAGAGTTGTCACCAACCAGTGTCTTGTATTTTTTATATAATTTTGAGTTGATAAGTTTCCAGTCTGTTTCAAAGGTATCATTGCCATTAATAAAGAATTGTAAACCATTGTCAAATATAAAAAAAAATGTCCCGCTGAGTTTCTTGCACCGGTTCTTCTCAGGTCTGAGGCATTAAATTTAGTGAACCGGTGGTAACTTATTTGACGTTCAAAAAATGAAGCTTGTAACTTCTTATTTTGAATAAAATTATTTGACTTTGACTTTAAATATTTTTTTTTTATTTAGACAAAATATCATTGTATAATCATGGCGCAGTAGGACAGCTTCTGACCGATGTGCGCTCTATTCTCAATACACAATATCTTTATTTCGGGTGGAAGGTGGAGAACGGAGTGTTTTCTATTTAAATTATTTCTGCACATATTGCTATGCACAAAAAGCTTGAGGCTGAACATAAAGTAATTTTAATATAAAACCAAATGATACTTTATCCCTAGCAGTAGTCAGGGAGAACAGACTAGTAAACCTACTGGTTTCTACATACTCATCAACTTTAAAGTTTATTTAAATAAACATCCTCGAATGACTATTTTCCTTCAATAAATTTTAAACAATGTGACATTAACAAGGGACAATCTATAAAATATTATCAAAATCGGTCTTAACTCGCATCCATAATCTACATATATCACAATAATTTATATATCAATATGAATAGAGCTAAAGATAGAGCTAGGGATTGTCATGATACACGGTCGTATGAAACGGCGGCCTTGTGGCTACGAATTAATTAAAACGTGAACAAGGTCGCACGTATACGAACATTATAGCGATACGAGTACGTTCTACTTTTGTTAAGAAGAAAATAAGTTACAGCGATATGAATATCGAAATACTTCTGTGTTCTATATAGTATATGGTATCATCAAAGACTTTTAGATATCGCTAATTGGCGAAAGTGTGTTGGAGTACTTGAAGGGAAGATATATAAAAGATATTTTTTGAGTCTTTTAAACATATATAATTTTGATAATTCATAATATAAAATTGAGTATATATAAAGTGAAAAAATATTAAAATAAATATATTCATCAATCAATCCAATCCATAACCATATGAGTCTACCGTTACACACTGTCTCCCTGTGACACTGCCTGCGTTTCCACCATGAATCATTTTCTGAATCGCTGTATCCTGCATATAGCAGGGTAGATAGAAGGAACCTGAGAACGTAATGTTAAGACATTCTATTTTCTTTCAACAATTCCGTTCCCCACATTCCGCCGGATTGAGGCATTGCGTGCTGAGTGGCGGAACTCAACGCCACGCTATATCTTGTTGCTCAGGAAATGAAAAAACTAAATATTATTTACAATTTTCATTTCCTAGAGTGGGAATCGAACCCACAACCTGTAGCGTTTACAGTCGCACGCTTGTGCCTCTGCGCCAGGACAGGCGTTATCATGATTCATAATTATCATTCATTCTATTTACAGTTCATATTAATAATTTTTTTCAGTGAACCGTCATATTAAAAGGTTACCGTCATAATTTCACGTAGCAAAAAAGGTTGGTCTAGTTAAATATTATTTCAAGGAAAATTATACTAAGGTAGAGTCGTTGGTAGAGTGCTGGCAGTGACGGGTCAAGCCCGGCCTTACATTAATACTCTCTATGATTAATGTCCCTGCTCATATATTTCCTCTAATAACGTGCTTGAGTGTTTACGCAATCCTACGTATTATATATCATAGTAATAAAAGAATGGAATAATACAAACGTCAAATAGGTTGGCTAGTGTTTGCACGGTTCTAAGAGATTCAGTATGAAATGTGAATTTAAAGTTATTTGTGGAATGTTTAGTATTATTATGATCTGATATTATCTGTCGCCTGACGCTTTTCGTGGCGCAGAGGCACAAGCGTGCGACTATAAACGCGACAGGTTGTGGGTTCGATTCCCACTCCAGGAAATGTAAGATTTGGTATTTTCATTTCTTGGGTTTGGTAACAAGGCAAAGCGCGGCGTTGAGTTTCGCCACTCAACACGCAATGCCTCAATTCGACGGAAAGTGGGGAACGGAATTGTTGAAAGAGAATGGATTGTCTTAACACTAGGTACTCTGGTTCCCTCTGCCTACCCTGCTAAATGCAGGTTACAGCGTAAAGGTAAAAAATAAATGATATTAATATTATCAGCGTGCTGAGTGATACGCAATGCCTCAATTTAGCAGAAAGTTTTGAACGGAAATCTTAAGAGAATGGAGTGTCTTAACACTAGATTCTTTGGTTTCCTCTGCCTACCTCTACTATGTACAAGATAGAGCGTGAAGCTAAAAATAAATAAATATATTTACAAAAAATAAAAGTGACCTCAAGTTAAATACCAATGTCAATAACTTTGTCTTACTGATATCAAAACTAAGTAGAAGTTAACGGTCGCAGTGATAAAAGAACTTTGTAGTAACTAATAACTTCTACAAGCATTTTAAAACAAAAACTATAATTTTATATTGATATATAAAATTCATTCATCATGCTTTTTTCCGCATGGGAGAGTACTGAGAGATAATAGAAAGTAGATAAAAATAGCAAGATATATTTCTAAAGCATCATGGGATTCTCGATCGATCTTATTATTATTTTCACCTTTAGCATAGCAAAGTAATCAGGGAGAACCTAGTGTCAAGACACTCCGTTCTCCACTCATCACTCAACGACAAATTTTATCTTGCCAGGGCCGGAAATGACAATAATTTTAATATAATATTTTTATGATTGGGAATCAAATTCACAATCACTTGTGTTTACAGTGAGATACCACTGCGCCAAAATAGCCTAAATTTTTGAAAGCTATCTTCTATATAATTGTTATATTAATTACAAAGAAAATAACTTTCCAAGATACACATTCCCGTAATTACAAGCCTACCCGTATCTACGTTAAAAGTACAAGTCGTTACAATAAAGTAACTAATTTTAACTCTCCTCTTTAAAACGTTATATAGAACGAAGTTAATTTGCGTTAAAATAGTGGTATATTATGCGGTCGTGTGGAAGCAAAGGACAATTAGCAATTCATAGCGCGACGAGAACTCTACGGGACGGTGTCCGCTGGAGCTACGCCGTAGCGCCGTAGTTTGGGATGGTTACGAATATTTACTGTATAATATTTGCGGTAATTTCATTTGTACAGCTTTTGGTTGTTGATGTTAGTTATGTCAGTCAGCCTGTCAGTTGTGTCAGTCTTTTTTTATATTTAAAGTGTTACTTATTTAAGAAACGATATATTTTTTTAGATAATGTATAAAAAATTAAATGCAGGTTCAGATTCAGAACTTCAACGCAACTGGGTAAGAACTCATGGCTTAGCGGTCAGAACATTTGGACAATTTCCAAGGGGTGTGGGTTCAAGTCCCGCTGTGTTCAATTTTTTATACGTTTTCTAAAAATGTTTATGTCAGTCTTAATAATACTAATACCATAGTAGTACTAAGACATGATATTTTAAGCGTATTTTTTAGCTAGATAAAGCGTAAAGTAAGGGAGACCTTACCCTATATCATATTTTAGTTGTCGTTATAATACAAAATATATACATATTATGAAGACACTGAAGAGATAAAATACTGATACAATAACAAACAAATAGACTTATGAAGTATCTAATCGTGTACTGCTCAAGGCTGTACAAAGATTTTCTTGTTTTTTTCCATACATTCACAAACAACAATAAACATCTTGAAATCTTTTTAAGCTTAAAATGCGGGATCGGGGAAAATATGATAATGGGTTTTTTATCACACATAAATATGAGCGGAGAAAGTAAAGATTTACTTTAAAGGAGAAAAATAAAAAAATATACGGCTTTTAATATTCTTTTACTTAAAAACCATTGACCATTGACCATTGACTCAGAAGCGAGAGCTTGTCTAATCACATGACGATGTTAGCTTCTTCCGCTAAAACTGCCACATAGTGGAGAGAGGAGTGATATTGATACTTATTAGATTTTTTTGTAGCTTCACGCTTTCTCTCACATAGCCTATCTGTCTGTCCTAGATAGAGAGAACCTAGTGTCAAGACACTCTGTTCTCCTCTTTCCGCCTAAGATTGAAATGTTACGTAATCCTTTCCCTTTTGATGGAATCATACACACATATACATACACAGCTTCACGCTGTATCCCGCATATAGCAGGGTAGGCAGAGGGAACCTAGTGTTAAGACACTCCGTTTCCCAATTTCCGCCGAATTGAGGCATTGCGTGGTGAGTGGCGGAACTCAACGCCGTGATCGATGGAATCAAATCCACAATCATCGCATTTATCGTCAGGCTCTGTCCCACTGCGCCACGATGACATCTAACATACTTATAAAACTATTATAAGCGAAGCTAGCTTAAAAGATGAAGATCGATGAAAGCAAAATATACATAAAATGATTATTAGGTTTCATTTCCATTTGGTCATTACTCTGACGTCAGATGCAAGTGACGGCGAGCCATGTAATGTGAAATGTTACCGGTGCAATCACAAACAGTTTTACATATATTTCTGTATTTTTAGAATTTTCGTGCAGGTATTTTGTCTATTTTTTAACATAATCTAGATAAGCTTATTATTACAATACTCTCTTGAGTATTGTTTGGTAAAATAAATAATAACTTGTTATTGGATTTTCTTTCTCTACATCTTTAGGAGAATTATGCAAATAATTTTGCACGCACAAATGAGACTTACTCTAGGGTCTCTCTGCCTGGCCTTCATAAATAGAAAAGTTCTTCTCCGTGGAAATAATAAAATGGGTCATAATGATAAAAGAAAACAGTGTAAATATATATGTTATTGTCTGAAGATAGAATATAAGAGAGCAAGAACTCAAAAACTACTTGTGTGACCTTTATTAAATTCAAATGGTACGACATTAGAAGCTCTAATCGTCATGTAAATTGATTCACGCAGTAAAAAATACAGTCAAAATAATAACCTTCTCCTTCTTTGAAGTTAAAAATATATATTATTTTATACATATAAAAAGTCTTAAAAATAATTTTATATGCAGTATCTTTTGGTACAACAATATACATATATATTACACAGTAGCACTTTATAGCGCTGTGTAGAGGTCTATTAGCGCGGCCGACGAGAGGCCGCAGAGCGCCTTCCACTTCTGTTTCACATTTATCTCTAACAAAGCCACCCGTGAGTGGCATTTAAATGATAAACAATTGTCGGAATACTCAAATGTTTGTATTATGAAAATTATCCAACAACATATTTAAGCTAAAGAGCAGTCAAAGACTGCTACTCAAATAACTTATATAGTTATTACTTTCTTCTACATTTTAGGTTATTTATAAACATAACAATTAAAATGTATGAATATAATAAAAGAAAGTATAATTTTATCATTAAAGTAATAAGAGTTTGGCCCCCTGCTAGCTATGCTCATCGACCCCCGCTTGTAACAATCAAATAAATTTAAATTATTCAGTTGGTAGGCGATTTTTTTGTATTATATTGCTTAGAAAGTGATTATAAAATAATTATGTTATAGTGACGCGTGACAGTAAACGTGAAACCCGGCGAAGCAGTCTTTCACATATTTATATATTAAAGAATTTTTCATAATGATATATATTTACTGTATCCTTGTGTAAATTAAGGGGCTGGCTCTACATTTACAATATTTCATATAGTAGACAACACAAAACTATCACTTGCTATGATAAGAATATACTTCTTATAGCTTACAAAGACACTTAGTGTCAAAACACTCCATTCTCCTCTTTCCGATTGAATTCAAGACATAGCCTGTGGCGTGGCGGAATACTTCACCGTACTTTGTATTACCAAAGCGGGGAAAGGAAAATGACTAAAATATACCAACATTTCTCTACTTCCCGTCGAATTGAGACATTGCGTGCTGAGTGGCGGAACTCAACGTCGATAGAACGCTGGTGTTGAGCTCAGAGGAGCGGAGTGTCTCAACACTACGTTCCCTCTGGCTCCCCTCTTGTATGCGGGATACAGCGTGAAGCTATGTATGTATGTATGTATGTATGTATGTATGTATGTATGTATGTATACCAACAATTTCAACGATGCCTCCAAGTGGAAATCGAACCCACAACCCTCTTTTTTATAGACCTCTACAGATAACAAAAACGGTGTAACAAAACAATTATCTCAACAACAAAGTGGACTCAGCGCAGTTCTCTACCTTAAATGACTCACGAAAAGCAAAGTTGGTATAAGTTTCCTTCAGAAATGATTGCAAGTAATTATAACTTGTCTTCAGTCGGATACTCGTTGAGATCGATCTCGCTCTTTGAGAGACGTCGACTGTCGTCCTTTTGGAACACTTACATTGAATTCACTTCAATTTCACTCTTTAGTAGTTTACTAAAGTAAGAAAATTGTTTGTATTGAGGCCAATGGAATTTATTGGTTTTTTGTTGATAAATGTAAAAAGCATAGTAAATTTATTTTCTTTACTTGTGGTACAGTAAGTCATAAATTTCTTAGACTAAAATAGTTAAAATTTTAACCGAAAAGAAATTCTACATCGAATAAAGTATACTAAAAAGTACAATTATTACGAATAACTCAAAAACTAAGTCGTCTTCGTCGTTAAGTCTTAAGTAAATTTAAATCGGACCTTATCAGAAGCACTAGCTATTATATTTAAAAAATCAATCAAATTGAGAACCTCGTCCTTTTTGGGTAAATGGTTCAAAACAAGGGGATTTATACTGTTAACCCAAACAACGTTTAGATAAGCTAAGAAAGGATCTATGGGGAAGTGAAATGATTTATTTCTAGGATCTCTCTGTCCAATCATGATATGTAAGATTCATATGAAGATCCCTTTGCCTCTCGTTCCTTGCCTTGCTTGCAACTGTTAACACGATAGGTTGTGGGTTCAATTCTCACTCCAGGAACTGAAAATATAAAATATTAATAAAAAATAATATATAGTATTTTCGTTTCCTCACTCTCGTAACAAGGCAAAGCGCGGCGTTGAGCTCCACTACTCAGCACGCAATGCCACAATTCGGTGGAAAGTCGGGAACGGAAACGTTATGAGAACGGAGTGTCTTAACACTAGATTCTCAGGTTCCCTCTGCCTATCCTGCTATGTGCGGGATACAGCGTGAAGCTAAAAAATTGTCTCTTTTTTTCTTATATTGTATGTACACAATATATTCACGAAGCAACAGATAAATGAGTATATCTTTAAAGCTTCACGGCTTTCTTCCAACTTCGCCCGAAGCGCGCTCGTTACGACGACCGCTATTTACTAAGTTTCCAACCCCTTTAACTTTCATGAAAATATAGTAACTTCTTTGGTTTTCACGATTAATGTTGGGAATAAACAATTTTATTAGAGTTTTATTTAGTTTCTTAAAATAGTATATTAGAGAAGAAAATCCTTAGCGCACCATGGATTCACCGTGCGGGCGCCCATCGCGTTACAGAAAGAGGAGCTTGGAGATAGCCTGGGACTTACGACCACAGTGTAACCTATACTTGGGTTGTTAGAGGCCCTTATAAAATGCACATTAATGTTCACCTCCACTATCCGCACTCCTCTCTCTACCAAATTTGAAAAGATCTTACTAATACCGTCTTCGAAATACGTGCTAGAAATGAACTGATTATAGTTCTAGACAGGCCGAGATCTTTTAGTAGATTGTATAGAGATTTCGCTGTTATACCTCTCGTCGCTATCTCTATTATGACATATGCAGGGACCGTAGCGTTTGGCGCTCCATTCTCTCTGACTACCCCGCTAGGGATAAAGCGTGAAGTTAGGTAGGCTATCTCTATCTCGTATATATTAACTTATTTCTGGTCAGTTCGTCGATATTTGTTCACTTGGAAATGGTGATGTAATGAATATTAATAATAGTATACATATATGAGTGACTATCGAGACGCATTGAAACAACTTCTGCTTCTGGTTTTGAGTTCAATCCTCGCTAACAGGTAAATATTATATTTAAATTATTTGCATTTCTACGCTTCACTAAGTTAAAGCGCGACATTGAGGTCTGCTACTCAACATGCAATGACTAGATTTCAGGTGGAAAGCAGAGAACAATCTTTTAAGCTATCCTGCTACGCGAAAAAATCTAAATAGCTTTTCACTTATCCCTTACTCTACTTTATTAAAATAAAAATTTAAACCTAAATACTCATTCAGTGTTGCTTTCTAATCATCATATACATAGCCATGTACATAAGTATCTACGAGCATTCGCAACGAGTAATAAGAACAACATAGCGGGAAGACCTCGAGAACAAACAACAGGTATTACCTGCTGTACACATTATTAGCAGAGATAGTCCTGGCGGCTGGGAAGCGTACACGCGCGACTAACGTACCAATGCCATTTATAAAAGGAACTTAAACATAACGTCATACACTCCGTCCACGATGCTTTAGTCCGAGATTTAGTATGTTGATTGGCAGAACTTAACGCTGCGTTTTTTCTTGTCAGAGTCATACATACATACATAGCTTGACGCTCTATCCCGCATATAGTAGGGTAGATAAAGGTTAAGACACTCCGTTCCCCACTTTTCGGCGAATTGAGGCATTGCGTGCTGAGAGTCAGAACACAAGGCCTGCGCTTTGCCTTGTTTACAAACCCATTAAATGAAAAACTCGATTTCCTGAAGTGGGAATCGAACCCACAGCCTGTCGTGTTTACAATCGTACGCTTATGCCTCTAATTATCAGTAGTCTAGTCACATGTAGTATAAACTAATATATTGGCAACGAAGTGATTTTGGACTTCAAATGAGAAGGAAAATTCAACATTTTTTGTTTAAAAATATAACTTTATTAAATTAGAATCTCTGTTCCATACCTCTTTGAATGAACTGTCGATAAACTTTTGCCATCATGCTAAAATTTCACGTCCATAAAATATGTCATCAATGTTATAAAAAAAAATACCATGTAAGGAGTTTTGCATGGAACAAAAGATATGGTAGTCTGAAAGCGAGAGCAAGGCTCAGCAAGGCCATATATGGTGGCTGTAACAAAATATTCCACCCCAGTTCTAATAATTTTTGAGGAGTGGTCAAGACGTGTGGAGTTTTGCATTATCATGATGGAAAACAACATTTTTACGATTTGATAATACTAGCTGTTTTTCTAGAATTGCATCAATTAGTTTGACGAGTTGTTAAACGTGTACACTTCAATTGATCGTTTGGTTATTTTATCCCCTTTTTTAACTTCACGCAGTATCCCGCATATAGCAGGGTAGGCAGAGGGAACCAGAGAACCTAGTGTTAAGACACTCCATTCTCTTTTAACAATTCCGTTCCCCACTTTATCCCCTTCAAAGTTGGTAAAAAAAGTACTCTTAGATATATATAAATTCTTTAATGCACACAAAGATATAAAAGGAACGTTACAAAATACGATATAGATAAGTACAAAGTATCCAAAGGCGGTCTTATTGCTTGTAGCAATCTCTAACAGACAACCTTTGAGGAGAATCTTAGTCTTATCCGACATATCGGATTATTTTTTTCATGATTTGCATTAACCCATAGGTTAATGCAAATCATGAAAAAAAAATATTAAAGAAAGAAAGAAAACCTTATTAATTTCTTTTTTTTAACTTCACGCTGTAACTCGCATATAGCAGGGTAGGCAGAGGGAACACTTTCCGCCGAATTGAGGCATTACGTGTTGAGTGACGGAAATCAACGCCGTGCTTTGCCTTGTTACCAAACCCAAGAAATGAAAATATTAAATTTTACATTTCCTGAAGTGGGAATCGAACCCACAACCTGTCGCGCTTACAGTCGCACGCTTGCGCCTCTGCGTCACGACAGGTGCTTATTAAAAATATTTTTTTATATAATATTCTTAATATGTGAATTGTCGCATGTCTGCGTCAGCAGCTAAGTCCCAATAGCGATAGCCTCGGGCATTGTTTGCATTCCATTACCTCAGTGTCGTTGCGCACGTACTATGACTATAATTACACGCCGTCTACTGCTTCTATACTATACTATAGTACACTTTGTAGCATAAAACTTTTCCCTGCGATTCAATTTAAAACGAAGTTAAATATGTTAAAGCCTTTTTTTTCTTTTCTTACAGTTATTTATATATTAAAATATTCTAGTAGGAAATGAATGATGCGGCAGTATAGATTAGGAATATTATATTTTTTTGGTGAGCCAAATCACTTTTTAATATGTATGTATAACTAGCTCTGCCCGCGACTTCGTTCGCATAGAAATAAACGTTGTAACGAATGTTGTATTGTGTTAAACTAATGATATCAGAAGTTTTTTTCTAAAATAAAAGTAACTCATTATATTAGCTACCTCCCAGTAAAAGTCCCGTCAAAATCGGACCAGCTATTTCAGAGATTGCTAGAATAAACAGACATACGGACAGACAAAAATTGTAAAAAATGCTATTTTATTGATATATTCTTATGTAAGGAGTAAATAGCGGTTATTTTAATATTAGAAACAAGTTTTTATTATTTTAAAGATAATATTTATATTATAAACATTAGATTACAAACCACGAAATATGAAAAAGAAATATCTAGTAAAATAATTTATCTAATATATTTTTTATATGAATTAAATTACATTCACGGGCTCACACTTGCCCGTGCCTTTTGTTAGGTTTTTTTTATTTATTAAATTTGTAGCATACTTATAAAGAACTACTTAATTGTATCTTAAAACTATGGTGAGATCCTCAGCGATTGACATTTTTTTTAAAGGTTAAAACCTAATATTTAAAACAATTGGCGGGTTGCATAAAACTATTAGCGGGCCACACACGGCTCGAGCAAAGCAGCTTGCTCACCCCTGACTTAGATGATGCTAAGTGGAAGTGACAGAGTCCGGTCGTCGCAATGGTAAGTATTCTTGTTGGCATTGTGTGTAATTTGAAGAGATCGTGAACAGAATATGCTTACTAATACTCAATTCATGCAGTATTGTATATTTTTTGCTTTTATTTTCGCGTAATAGTTGGTAGGCTGAGAGAATGTATTGTTTAGATACGCCATTCTCTACAATTTGAAAAGGTCTCTTTTGCTTAAAATTTAGCCTTAATTGCTTAAAAGCTTGTTGTTGTTTTATACTTACAGTTGCAAAAAATGCGAAAAGTAACCTTATGGTCTAAAGATTCGAGTATAGTAATGTAATATAATTTCCATCGTAAATAATACACATTTTTTTTAACGAGCGTTCTTGTCACCTGATAGTAAGTGATCACCGCCGCCCTCAACCCCGTGTAACACTAGGGGAGCTACAAGTACGTTAACGGCCTTTGAGGTGGGAATTCGCGCTTTTTAAAGGTACCCATGTGCTATCAACCTGAAAACGATGCCGCAAGTAAGTTATTCTATAGCGGCACACGGCAAATACATGTAATAAATATTTATAAGGTAAAAAAAATATAATTGTATATGAAAAAGACAATAGAAGCAAAGTTAACTTCATATAAAATATCCAAGTAAAAAGAAAATACGTTTTAGCGAAATGCTCAAAATAAAATAGTATTAAAACAGGTGAATACACGAAAAGAAAAAACAAATTTGGTGAATTTAGAGTGTAATGATACTCCGGCGACCCGGCGTAAGGCGCGTGAGGCGAGTGAGGCGACTTGTTGTGCGAGACTACGTAGGTGACTCGTTCTGGGAGATTTTTTAGTGATTATTAAAATAATTTCAACCAGAAAATAAGCTCACTTTTTGTTTCAAACAGTACTATATTTTTTAATATTGTTAACGTGAAAATATGCTATTGTCTTATTACAGCTTTATGCTTTTCGTTTCTTCACTTTCTACTTAAATTCGAGATATTGCTTGTAATGGTGGAAATGGTGGAACACAACGACGCGCTTTGTCTTACTAAAGGAAAAAATGTAAATAATTTTTAGTATAATCACTCCCAAATTGGGATCGAATCGACAACCACCTCGTTTTGAGCCAGCGTTTGTCCCTCTGCACTATGGAGTCCTCAGTTTTGTCTTATAATCGCTGAAAATCATATTGTAACTAATTTCGTGCGACAGTTTGAGTGTCTGTCACAAGTATGTACTAGAGCTTACAAGTTATTATGTAAATAGGTTCCCGTAAGTAGTCGCTACTCGGTGATTCACCAAACACCTCGTCTTACATTGTCTCACCTTGTCTTTGTAACAACATTATTCATAAACATTGATGGCATTTATTCATTAGTATACTAGTTTCATTTTACATTTTTTAAGATACACAAGCGTATATATAAAACGCTTGCCTTACCGAGTGACAGACAACGTACAGGAACGTACTGGCCACAGAAAACTAAAAATTGGATGTAGGCCTTGCCAGGTCAGGTCCCTGAGGAGTGCAAGGGAGCACTTAAAGAGGATTTCTTGAAATTCCTACGACGGCGGGAAAAGATGGGAGTTTTGATTTTATAGTTGATACAAGCAAAGTCGCGGTATTCAACTACGTTACTATAATAATAGCGTGATTTAAATAGAATCAAAGAACAGCTTTTACAAGAAATGGCCCAGTATAACAGCGTCTAACTGTAAACACGATTGACTGTCGGGTTCGATCTTCACTTGGGGGAGAGTCACTCATTTCTTGAGTCTGGTAACAAGGCAAAGCGCGGCCTTGGATTCCGTTATTCAGCTCGCAATGCCTCAATCCGGCGGAAAGTGGGGAACGGAAATGGTGAAAGAGAACAGAGTATCTTAACAATAGGTTCTCTGGTCCTTCTGCCTACCCTGTTATGAACGAGATACAGCGTGAAGTTAAAAATATATATATATACATACAAGTAAATTTTAAACGATATTATTTATCAAAATAAAATTATAGTTATATTGAATGTGTAACGTGAGGCAATAAGGAAGCAACAAGGCGTAGTGAACTAGCTAATATGGTGTTCTAGAGGGAAATCAGATCGCACGTCGGGTAGGAATTTGTAATGTTTCACATCTTCGTACTACTACGATACTACCTTATGTACTGTAATGTATGCAAAATAGACAGAATATCTAAGTACGTGAGAGAATAATAAATTACTTTCAACCGACTTTAAGGAAGGAGGAAAAAAGTGAAAAAAAATTAAATTATATGTTTTTTTTTAATTCACGCTTTATACCGAATATAGCAGGGTAGGCAGAGGTAACCTGAGAACCTAGTGTTAAGACACTCTGTTCTCTTTCAACAATTTCGTTCCCGACTTTCCGCCGAATCGAGGCATTGCGTGTTGAGTGGCGGAACTCAACACCGCGCTTTGCTTTGTTACCAAACCCAGAAAATGATAATACTAAACTTTACATTTCCTGGATGGAAATCGAACCCACAACCTATTGCGTTTACAGTCGCACGCTTGTGCCTCTGAGCCACGACAGGCGCTAAACAGACGTTAGACGTAACTCTTGTGATTGTTATAATGCAGTGGGAACTGAAAAAATAAGTGAGTAAAGTAAAGAACGCATTTTATATTACCTTACTTTCATGTCTTATTGAAATAATTTAAATATAACGAAAATATTAAATATTTATAATAATTTGTGTTTAGCACTTTCATTTCCTCGCTCTGGTAACAAGGCAAAGCGCGGCGTTGAGTTCCGCCACTCAGCACGCAATGCTTCAATTCGACGGAAAGTTAAGACCGGAAATCTTAAGATAACGAAATGTGTCAATACTAGTTTCTCAGGTTCCCTCTGCCTACCCGCTGTATGCGGGATACAGCGTGAAGAAAAAAAATCATTACCCGAGTGAGAACCCACAACCAATCGTGTTTATGACCCTTGACCTGACTATCACACTACGGTGACCTTCGCACCTTATTTTCGTAAACTTTTTCGTAAACCTTATTACATATTTTAAAGAATAATATTAGGTAATTCATGGAAAAGGGGTTACATTGAGTGGGCGGGACAACGATGACAGGAGGATAGCAATTTTATAAGCATAAATAATCATAAGAAAGACATATCATTTCCTACAAAAACAAGCCAATAAAAGAGAATCGAGCAGATCAAGAAGAATTTATTATAACTATATCGTTATTTCCTACGTTCACTACGTAGTATACTCGTACTTAGGATATTAAGATGATATAATTATTATTTATTGAAATAGAATAGATAGAGGTAGGAGGAGACCTCGGTTGACCTTTGGGAGCACAGTAGCAATGTTACTGGAGGAAGGTCACGTAAAAAGCATGAAGACTGAGCATGAGGATAGTTTCTAATAAAGTCCAAAATATTTGAAAAACTGCCATTAACTCTGTTTTCCAATATAGGTACACCTTGTTTCTCGTTAACATTGCGTTGATAGTCAATAAAAACATACTAAAATCAAATGACTAATTTGCTCAAATTGTGTATTATATTATGATAAAGATATACTTCAAAGAAAATGCACTAAGAATTACACTTATTACGAATAACTCAAAAATTACACGTCAGATTTTCACTAAACTTAAATGGGACCATATCAGAAGCACTAGCTATCATATAAAAAAAGAATTATCAAAATTGATTCCCCCAATAAAAACTTATGCGGTAACACATAAAAAAGTATAGTATAGTAAAATCTATAATTAATTTTCCCAAATGGCAAATTATACTATTAAAATATCACGAAATTCGAGTTAACGTTCACACTATTATAGTACAAACAATATTATACGAGTATGAGGAAGCAGGAAACCTACATTTTGTAAGTCAATTAAAACTACGC
Source organism: Philaethria dido (assembly GCA_033558755.1). Lineage (NCBI taxonomy): Eukaryota > Metazoa > Arthropoda > Insecta > Lepidoptera > Nymphalidae > Philaethria > Philaethria dido. Next base: position 84,649 of record JAKGSA010000800.1, read on the forward strand.
TTGGAGTAATTAAATTTTACCCCACATTGAATTATGTTTTGTTTCGCACAGAACTCGTTGAGAGTGGAACAGACGTAGCCACTATCCTCTATCGCGCTATAAAGAAACTTTAGCTCTTGACCACCCTTTAGCCATTACTTCACTACCGCCTCGCCCTCGAAAGATATTAACATAAACGATTCAGAAATTTGGTATATCTTTTGTATATATGTAAAGATAAATAAGAAGATAAATACTTTTTGTTTATAAGCAACTTCACGCTTTATCCCGCATAGTGCATCTGCAGTGTAGGCAGAGAGAAAGTGTTAAGACGCTACGATTCCACTTCCCATAGAACTGAAAATAAGTTACATATGGAAATTCCTTCTGGTGAGACACTGCGGCATTGAGTTTCGCCACTCAACGCATTGCGCGATGAGTGTCTCACTTTCAGGTGGAAAGTGGAGTACGGAATAATTTGACACTACTCTCACACTCTCTGATTTCCCTCTTATAATATAATAATGTTGTAATGCAGTTAACGCTTGTCGTGGCACTTAAGCACAAGTGTGCGACTGTAAACGCGACAGGTTGTAGGTTCGATTCCCACTCCAGGAAATAGATTTTTTAATTTCCTGGGTTTGGTAACTAGGCAGAGCGCGGCGTTGAGTTCCACCACTCAGCACGCAATGCCTCAATTTGGTGGAAAGTGGGGAACGGAGTGTCTTAGCACTATGTTCACTCTGCCTACCCTACTATATGCGGGATACAGCGTGAATCTATGTATGTATGTATGTATGTATGTATGTATGTATGTATAATGCAGTTTGGAAGTATCTTTGGACATTTGATGAACATAAAGCGAATGAAACAAGTTATACTATATATTACTAACTATATCCTGCAACATTTGTTTTTCGATTTCATAAGAATTATATAAAATCTCTCAATGCTTCCATGCACTCCTCAAGCAGCCTGCATGCCATGTTTTTATGATCAACAGTTTGTGTTGTGTGTGTATGCCTGTACGTTATCTGTCAATCACTTAATAACGGTAGTGATTATTATATATTTATATAAAAGTTATCATTCCATTTGAGACGCAATATTTCGAGTTCGGTCGGAAAACGGCGAACGGATTGTCTTCACAAAGTTTTCTCTGACTACTCTGCCATGCGAGGCGTTAAGCTGCTTTTTTCATTATCCTTGAGTATAATTGACGATAGTTTTTGCTCAGATATTTTTTTTATTTCACGCTGTATCCCGCATATAGCAGGGTAGACAGAGGGAACCTGAGAACCTACTGTTAAGACACTCCGTTCTCCTTAGATTTCTGTTCCCCACTTTCCGCCGTAACGAGGCATTGCGTGCTGAGTGGCGGAACTCAACGCCATGCTTTGTTACCAATAAAGTAACAACGAAAAATCTATGATCATACCATACCAGAGTATGGTCAATATTAAGATAACTCGTAGTAGAAACTCAATGCATCTGATCTTATTGACGTTTGAGGAGATCAAAATACAACTATCGAAGGTGCCACTGTTCTATGTTCACACACGGCTTCAAATTGGATCAAACCCCACTTAGCACCTACATCCCTCCCCACTCCTCTCCCCTCCCGCTCCCCGCTCCCCCTCACTACCCCCCGCGACCCCCTTCTTCTACTCTAATTCCAGTAGCTCGATGTTGAATATTAATAGCGTTGACTGCGCATTTTTCCTCCGGTAAATTATCGTGGTAGTTTCACTTTTTTTAATGTTTGGTGCACGGATTCAAGCTTTTAGCGTTTAAATGATATTTTTTATTTAATTTTTACTTTTGGTGTAATCTCGCTTCAGTTGTTACAAACAATTTGATATCTGATTCATTATTTAAAATGATCCGAAAATATACGAACATATTTTTTGGTTCTACGAGTATTATATGTCTCATATGTTACAGTTCTTTACTCTTCGTTCAATCAAGTTGTAAAGGAATAATTAAAATTGTTTTTATCTTTGTCAGAAATACATTAATGTCAAGACACTCCGTTCTCAACTTTCTATCGAAAACAAGACATTCCATGTCAAATGGTGCAACTCAACACCGTGCTATGTAAGCCACAGCCACAATGGCCACTCCTGGCCTATAGATTATGGTAGAATACATATATTTGACATAGAAGAAATTTCTACGAATTAAATTTGAAACTACAACCACTATGTACAGTCAAGCAACTTCTCCATGACGGTGTCATTACCTATTGTCTAGTGAAAATAATTTTATATATATACTAGCTGTGCCCGCTTCTTCATCCGCATGGAATTTAATAAAAAAGTTATATTGTGTTAGAGTTATGACATTGGTAAAAAAATCTAAAATAAAAGTAGCTTAAGTTACTCCTTATTACATCAGCTACCTGCCAATAAAAGTCCCATCAAAATCGGTCCAGCCATTTCAGAGATTAGCCAGAACAAACAGACAGACAGACAAAAAACCTAAAATATTATAATAAATGGCATTTTGGTATATGTACCGTAGGTACATATAATTTATATACATAGTGGATATATTACGCCTGTCGTGGTGCAGAGGCACAAGCGTGCGACTGTAAACAAGACAGGTTGTGGGTTCGAGGCACACTCCAGGAAATGTAAGAGTTTAGTATATTTATTTCCTGGGTTTGGTAACAAGGCAAAGCGCGGAATTGAACTCAAAAAACTACGTTTACAGTGAATCATTCCACTGCTTCACGATGGTCTTTAATAACTGTACTAAAATCTATACCAGAGCGAGGAAAATGAATGTACTAAGTATTAATAATTATAAATATTTATTATTTTTATTTCTTGGGAAGGGAATCGAACCCACAACCTATCGCGTTTACCGTCACACCCTTGTGTTTCTGCGCCACGACAAGCTCTTTCTTTTATATTAATATTTAATAATAATAATAAAATAATTATTTTAAAAAGCTAATACATAAAGTCACGCACCTATACGTATTTGAATTAGTAAAGCGAAGTGGATCAATAAATTAAGAGAACAGAGACGGCCTAGCCGTTATAACGAACTGACAAAGCGTTGCTGCCCCCCGACCCCCCGCCGAGCCCCGTCGACCCCCCGCGACGCCACGCCGGAAACAAATAGTCACTTTGTAAGGGAAATATAAATGTCATAACATCAAATAATTAAATATTTATTATGAATGCAAAAATGAAAATTCAATATCACGCTTTTCCTGCATAGTAAGATAGTAAGAGATAACCTAGTGTTAAGACACTCTGTTCTCTTTTGTCTAGAATCAAAGACATTGTGTGTTGATTGGCGGAACCTAACGCTGTGCTTTGTCTTGCAAGAGCAAGGTACCATAAAAGACGATGTCCCGATGTTCTTAAAAAAATAATTTTAAAATATTAGCGTTAAGGTTTTTTGAGACTGAATTGTGAATTCGATTCTCACTCCATGAAATGAAAATATTAAATAATATTTAGTATTTTCATTGCCTCGCTCCAGCAAGGGAAAGCGCGGCGTTGAGTTCCACGACTCAGCACGCAATGCCTTAATTCAGCAGAAAGTGAAAAACGAAAATATTAAAAGAGAATGAAATGTCTTAACATTAGGTTCTCTGGTTTCCTCTGCCTAAACTGCTATGTTACAGCGTGAAACTAAATAAATATATTATTATTGCATAAATACAACTGTAATCTTTTATGTAAAGACACCCTTTGATTTCGAATTTTAAAATACATAAGTAAAGTAACTGTTTCTTTTGAATTGAATTCAAGCCATACCCTTTTATTTTTATTTGCTCTGGCGTAATAATTTAAACTTTGGATTGTGGTACTTTTGAATTGAAGCAGCGATACCTTAAATGATAGACAGATACACACAAAACAAATGAAAACGCGATAATAAAGTAATTACTTTAAGCTGATTACAATACAATTCTAAGGCAACGTCACGCTTTATCCCGCCTAGCATAAGTAACAAGTCCCATTTAAGTTTAGTTAAGATATGACACGTAGCTGTTGAGGTATTTCTATTTTTTTAGCTTCACGTTATATCTCGCATATAGCAGGGTAGGCAGAGGGAACCTGAGAATCTAGCGTTAAGACACTTCGTTCCCCACTTTCTGCCGAATTGAGGCATTGCGTGCTGAGTGGCGGAACTCAACGCCGCGCTTTGCCTTGTTACCAATCCCAAGAAATGAAAATACTAAACTTTTACATTTCCTGGAGTGGAAGTCGATCCCACAACCTGTCGCGTTCACAGTCGCACGCTTGTGCCTCTGCGCCACGACAGGCGTTTTTAAATCATAATAATTGTATTTTGAAGTCAATTTTCGTTTTTTTTGTTAAAATCTTAATCATAAAGCAATAGTTTATTAATATTTCATATTGAAGTAATTATAACAAAATCTCGTAGCTAAGTCGGACCGCAGCCGGCGTGGTGCGAGTTGGATAGTTCTAGAAATTAATTAATTTCATTCATCAAACAAAGTTTTGCCAATTCATTTATTATATTAACGCTATTAATTATTGACGCTTCATATTTCATAGTGCCAGGTATTTAGTTTTTAAGCGGGATTATGTTTTAATTGACTTTTGATTAGAATATTATAGTGCTATTGTGACGTATGGGACAGCGTCTGACCGTAAACTCGTATGGTTTTTTTTTATAGATAACGGATGACAAACGAGCAGAAGGACCACCTGATGGTAAGTGGTTACCTTCGCCCATGGACATCTACAGCACCATATATGTTGCAGATGCGACCTAGAGGATACGCTACCCAGCGGTGGAGGGAAATTATATTCTAACCCCGTCCCCCCACAGAGAGATGGTGGTCGCTTGGAATGCTACTTGGTGGAATAATCAAAAGGCGGCGTTGGGTTCCGTCACTTAACATATGTATCGAATAAGGGCAGAAAGCAGCGTACGGAGTGTCTTAACACTAGGTTCTCTCGGATATACGAGAAAAAATATGAAGCTGAAAAAGAATTCTTTTTTTTTATGTTCACGCTGTATCCCGCACTTAGCAGGCTAGGCAGAGGGAACCTGAAAACCTAGTGTTTAGATAATCCGTTCTCTCTAATCCGTTCCCCACTTTCCGCCGGATTGAGGCATTGCGTGCTGAGTGGCGGCACTTAACGCCACGCGTTGCCTTGTTACCAAACGCAGGAAATTAAATTATTAAATATATCATTTTCCTGGAGTGGGAATCGAACCCACAACCTATCGCGTAAACATCCGCACGCTTGTGCTTCTGCGCCACGACAGACGTTCAAAAAAGAAATTCTGTATTATATATACGTATCAACTATATCACACGACGTAGCCATTAAATTTTTTACTAGTGTCAAAACACTACGTTTTCTGCTAAAAATTAAAAGTAAAAATTGTTTACTAACACGTATACCATATATATATGTGAATGTATGTAAATATATGGATGATATCCAGTAGGAGGCGCCGGCAGGTGACTAATTGCATCGCAATCGGGCGCCGACGCTCAACTAATAGTGTTATTGGCAATATTAAGAACATGTTCCGAGTTTAACTTTATAATTAATATTATACATACATACATAGCTTCACGCTGTATCTCGCATATAGCAGGGTAGGCAGAGGGAACCTAGTGTTAAGACACTCCGTTCCCCACTTTCCGCCGAATTAAGACATTGCGTGCTGAGTGGCGGAACTCAACGCCGCAGTTTGCCTTGTTACCAAACCCAGGCAATGAAAAATTCCATTTCTTAGAGTGGAAATCGAACCCACAACCTGTCGCATTTACAGTCGCACGCTTGCGCCTTTGCGCCACAACAGGCGTTATTAATATTATTAATTTTAAATAAATTTATTTGTATATATATATTTTTATTGTAAATTTATGAATAGGATAGTTCATTTAATTTTCACGCTTTGTCTCTTGATGTCGTCGAAGTCTCTCCGTTCTTTATTTTAAACTAAACACTAACTTTAAATCTAAACTTTATATACATATATTCTAGTGGTGTTCGAATTCCAACTGAATCGATTCGAATCGAATAATACTATTCGTTTCGAATCAAATAATTCGGATTTAGTAATTGTAATATTCTCATTTGGATGGTAGAAAGATCTGATACTCAAAATATTGCTAATATATGTTCTTTAAGATTATTTTTCCATTTTGAACTAAAAAAATCTGATTAGGTAAAACTGTAATACTTTTATCTATGAATTGTGTTTTATTTATATTTCAAATTAAAATGCAAGTTGTTTATAAAGTATTTAAAATGACTGACTGATAAAGACGAATTTCTAATTAAAACTTAAAAAAGAAAACAAAAAATTGACAAATAGTGGAAAAAAAACTTAGATCATTAAGCGATTCACAAACTTTGTAAATTTTCAAAATAAATCGATAATTCGAACATGGAATCGAATAGTACCATTCGATTCGATACTAATAATTCGTAAATTAGAATTATTCGCTCATCCCCAATTCAAACATTAGAAGTACACAATAGCTACTTGCAATGCATACCAACTAAGTTTTTAACCAATTTCTATTGAAGCTGGAAGTTCCTGAAACGCATGTGAAATCTAACAAAGAACTTTGAAAGTGAGCTTTCGAAACTTTTTTCATTTCATTCGCTCAATTCTTATTTAAAGCAAAAGTAACACTTAATAGTAATATAAGTAATTTAAAACGCGGAGTTGTATGAAAATAAAGGATATTTTTTTAGTAGGTCATATTTTACTTAAAAGATTTATTTATTCGCGCATAATGTAAATAGGAAAATAATAACTCCAAATACATATAACTTCAATGTCCGGTAGAAACCATTGTAACGCAGTGGTCGAAGGAGTCTATCTGTGACAGGTTGTGGGTTCGATTCCTACTCCAGGAAATGAAAATGTATACATTTATGACAGTAGTAGTGGACAGAGCTACAAATAGCTACATGGAATGTGAGAGGAGGGATTTAGCGTAACATTTGGCGCTCCGTTCTGACTTTCGATCTGACTACCCCGCTAGGGACCAAGCGTGAAGATGAGTAAGTAAGTATTTCCATTTCCTTTTTCTGGGTAGGAAGAGGTAACCCGAAAACCTAGTGCTAAGACGCTCCCTTCTATCAAGATTTCTCACTTTCCGCCGAACTAAGACATTGCGTGTTGAGTGGCGTAACTCAACGCCGCCTTTTGTCTTATCAGAGCGGAGAAGTGAAAATAATATAAATATATTATCATTCCTCGAGTGGGAATCGAACTCGCAAACAATTGCGCTTACAGTCCAACAGTGTCCCATTGCGCAACAATAACCACTAAAATGTGAGAAAATATGTAATAATAAATTTACATAATAATATATATATGTCGCGGAAGCCGAGTCTAAAGGAGTAGCGACATAATCACTACCCTCTGACGCCATGGTCAGTGTGCTCCAGTGACACAGGCGAAAGTCCAACAAGATGTATATCCCGTTTTACTGACGCATGCTAGTGCTACGTAAATATAATTTGTTGTGCGTCAAAAATTAATCTCCCTCAAGCATATATAGTCTAAGAAGCGGTAGGAGGTTTTCTACTTTAGATATTTTTAAATTTTAAAGTAAATTTTGAAATATCAATATCACAAGTATCGATTTTTTTTAGCTTTACGCTGTATCCCGCATATAGTAGAGTAGACAGTAGGAATCTGAGAACTTAGTGTTAGGACACTCCGTTCCCCATTTTCCGCCAAATTGAAGCATTGCGTGCTGAGTGGCGGAACTCAACGCCTTTGGCTTGTTACCAAACCCAGGAGATGAAAATGCTAAACTTTTTACATTTCCTAGAGTGGGAATCGAACACACAACCTGTCGCGTTTACAGTTGCATGCTTGTGCCTCTGCGCCACGACAGGCAAGGAGTATCGAATATCCAGTACAATATCTCACATGTTGGAAATACATGCACATATTTGTCCGTATTCCGTAACAAAGTTTATTCGTCGCGAGATTCATGTTTTATTCATTTGTTTTCCTCTGTACGCGGTTTTATTTTGTGTTAATTCAGTTTTTCGCTGATCAAACGGTTGAGATTTTTATATTTTTAACCGACTTACCAAGAAATAAGGAGATTAAATTTGACTGTATTTTTTTATTTACTACATAACTTTTTACTGGGTGCTCCAATTTGAAATTATTTTTTTATTATATAATAGATATTGCTTCTGTTGTTGTTTCATTTAAATTAAGCTAAGATTTAACGAGTAGTTTTTGAGTTATTCGTAATTTTTAGTGCATTTTCTTTATAGTCAGTTTTTTTTGTTAAAATCTAAATATTATTCGAGAATAACGATTTCTTAGTAGAATATTTATATTTAAAATAAATAAGCCTCCAGTATGTTATTGAATAGCTTTTATTCAGCTTCACGTTTTTTTTCTGCATGCATGGTATACATAGGGAACAAGGTGTCAAGATTCTACGTTCTTCCCTTTCCGCCCCAATTTGAGTAAGTATCGAATTCACAATCATTATGTTGACAGCTAGACACTCTTCCACCACGGTACAGATATAAAAGATATTAGGATTATTATGAAAATAGCCTCAATTGATTAAACTGACTACTACATATATATTCAACAAAATTGCACTACTACAACAACATTATTGATGTTGTTGTAGTGCACAATGTCTCGATTTTGGGCAGAAAGTAGAGAACAAAGTGTCTTAATCTTAGCATCTCTCCTACCCTGTTACAGAATAAGCAGATAGTGATAATAATGTATTATATAACTTTTATAACAGCCACCTCTCGCACTAGATCGCCGGTAAACGCCACACGGACTACACACCGCAGTGCGCTTTTTGCGATACATTTCCCATGAGACTCCCTCTACAGGAGTCAACGCGCTAGTTCCATATTACCTACGTTACTGAAAGTTAAATACAACTATCTTAATACGATCTGTTTTATTATACAAGTTGGATTGTAATTTAAAAAAAGTAAATGTTTTTGTTTAACTGCACGCTGCGGAGTAGGCAGAAGAAATTTGTGAACCTAGTATTAAGGCAGTCCGTTCTCAAGATGATCTATTCCCCACTTCCATGGGCATTGCATGCAATTGCAATTCTGTGATACACTTTTCGAAATGTATGCTACAAAACTGACAGTAAAAGAGGTATGCGAGTTATGGTTTCCAGTTGTGCAAAGGTGGCAAACTGAAATAGTTTGGCAAGGATAAAGAATTTGTCATTAATGTTACATTATCGAAAAAAAAAACTATTTTGAGGTCAATTGTGGCGCAGTAGGCGTGCTCCTCTATATGCGAATGATTGTGGGTTCGATTCCCACTTCAGGGAATAAAAATATTAAGTATTTCTTTTATTAATACCTAATACTATATAGTATTTTCTTTTCTTTCCTCTGGTAATAAAAGTAAAGCGCGTTGAGTCCCGGTACTCATAAAAAAAAAACAAAGTATATGAATTTCTTTAGCTTCATGCTTTAATAGAATATTTATCACGCATAGAAGGATAGATAGAGGAAACCTAGTGTCACTTCACTGCGTCCTTCCCGTTCCATCCGAATTCAAGACATTTCGTGTTGAGTGGCAGAACTCAATGCTGCGCTTTGTCTTACTAAAGCAGAGAGATGAAAATAGCTTAAATATAATTATTCCCACAAGTGGGATCGAATCCCCGGTCAACAGTTTACATTCAGACGTTGTTCCAATGCGTCACAAAGGAATAATAGAAAGCCATTGCTTTCTGTTCTTCCTTCATTATTTAATTTTAAGAATATTAAAGCAAGCGAAACCGCAGGTAGAAGCTAGTAAGTAAGTAAAAAGATCGTTCGTTCGTTCGCTTAGAAACTGAATACAGCTCTTATTGTAAGTTTATTGATTTCGTTACCAACCTTGACCCTAATCGATGTCTAAATGTAGATCGGACACAGCTTCCACAGAAATGAGAAGAAAGTTTAGCTGTCCATGGATTCGCGGTGTTCATGCCCAACGCGTTGCAAAGAACGGCGAGGATAGTGCCTGGAACTTACGACACAAGTGTAAGCTAAAGGGGCCCTTTAGTATGTGCGTTAACAATCATTTTCACTATCCACGCTGCTTTCTTTACCTAATTTTGAAAATATCCTACTAGTGCCGTGCTAACTCTACTTCCTTCGAAACTATGACTATGAGTTTGTTTTTATTTTATGACATAACTTGATATATTTTCAAGAGAAATTCTTCTCAATAGATTTTTTACAGTGTGGCGTTAGGTACCATTTCAGGACAAGTATTTATAAAAAATATTTTTCGGAAACGTATAAAAATTTAAGCGCAGCGGGATTCAAATCTGCACCTCATAAAAACTGTCCAAATGCTCTGACCGCCAAGCCATACGTTCTTATCCAGCTGATTAACACTCAAGTGATTAACACTTTTTAAATATCAAAACAGGTATATTTAAGCTTAAGTTTTATCCGCAATTTTTTTTAGGTTATTTATTTTTTTTGTGTGGAGATTGAACCCACTGCACCACGACATCCTTGAACTTTACTTGAAAGAAGAAGCCTAGGTCATATTATTTTAGTGCATCTACCGCAGGGTAGGAAGAAATTTTGACGTTGGACGTTCTCCACGTCCATTCCAGACAGTGGTTACATGGCGGAACTTACCTCCATGGTTACTCTGTGCAGACAATAAAGTAATTTCAACTATTAAAGTTCAATATTACGGGAATCGAATCCGCAACCGTATCACACGTACTTACACTTTTCCGAAGTACATAATTATCTCGTCGAATAAGCAAAATTATACGCTAGATAATATAATGCTTGGAAAGTGTATTTTATAAAATTCAACATTAATTTAATTGAAGCATTGCCGTGACCCAGTTGCCGATAAAAGGTAACATATGAAGAAAACTAAATTAAATACAAAGTAAAGTAGTTTCACTATTCGCATGTATATATGAGTATAGCATGGTATGTCTGTCGTGGCGCAGAGGCACAAGGGTGCGACTGTAAACGCGATGGGTTGTGGATTCGATTCCCACTCCAGGAAATGTAAAATTTAGTATTTTAATTTCTTGGGTTTGGTAACAAGGCAAAGCGCGGCGTTGAGTTCCGCCACTCAACACGCAATGCCTCAATTTGGCGGAGAGTGGCGAACGGAAATGTTAAAAGAAGACAAAGTATCTTAACATTAGGTTCCCTCTGCTATGTGCGGATTGTACAACGTGACTGTAAAAGACATACCTTCAATAGGTCAGTCGGAGACTACTAAATGCCAAAAGTTACGGTAGACACTTCTTTCCCCTCATCAACAGTTATTAACCTCTTCGTACAAACTTTGCGGGGAGTCCTCATGCTATTAACGTATTCCTCCACTATCATTCATACTATCTTCTCGAGGATCAACCAAGGCTAACACACCTAGGTCTTTATAATCCTTTAATAAAATAATAATTAAAAATTATAATAAAAAAAAGATAACCGACTTAAAGTTAAGTGCACTAAAAGTACAATCATTACAAATAACTTAAAAACTACTCAGATGAGTATTAGTAGTCTTAATTTAATTTATGGAACTACAACAGAAGAGTGCTACTAGATATCATATAAAAAAAGAATCATCAAAAAAGGTTCATCCAGTAAAAAGTTATGTGGTATCACATATAAGACAGTTGACTTGATAACCTCTTACTTTTTGAAGTGAAAGTTAAAAAATGAAGAAAAGATTATAATGTAATCGTAATAATAAAGTAAACTTTGAAACATTCGCTGTGAGAGTTTTCGTGACTCGTACAAATCCCCAATTAATTAGTCGACCTCTTATTGTAACAATTCATTTGTCTCTTACTTCGTACTTTTTTAAAGAAAATTAATGAGAATCGAAAATTTATTCATTAATTTCTATGGAAGAGATCAATCTAAAGATATTCAACCGATTTGAAAAAAAAAATTATCATTGACTGTATTTTTTTTAGTTAAACTTTTGATAGGGTGAACCAATTTTGATAATCTTTTTTATATGATAACTTGTGATTCTGATGAGTCACATTTATTTTGTTTAAGATCTGACTAGTAGTTTTTGAGTCATTCGTAATAATCCTTTTAGTCTTTTAGTAAATACGTCTAGAAAAAAGAAATCACAATGCAGAACAATGACATAAACACATATCATAAAAATCTGCTTCTTGTGAAATATACTCATATACCTTACTTTTTATACATTACAGTCGCGAGCCAAGTGTAACAAACAACGAAATGAATGGGAGTAATAAAACTGACAATATATTTGTTCTCGCGCACACAGTATTGTGTAACGCAAAGAGGCAACAAGGAGGAACGTCGTTAAAATTTTCTTATTGCCCTTTAGTATGATATATTACACCTAAGTTTGATTTTTCGCTGCTTTCCGCTAAATTTGGAGACATAGTCTGTTATGCGTGATTCAACGCCGCGCTATGTCTTACCAAGGATATAATTTAAATATAATCATTACCCTGAGTGGAAATCGAAGCCACAACCCATCAAATTGACAGTCAGGCGCCGTTCCACTGCGCTACCTCGAAACGAACGGAGTGTCCTGACACTCGGTTCTCTCTCTGACTACCCTGCTAAGCGGGATACAGCGTGAAACAGCTAGCTTTACAAATTAAATTTTTACAACAACTGATTGTAAATGCGTCGGTTGTGTGTTCGATGATTAATTATGTTTATTTTTCTCTCTCTGGTAAAGCAAAGTGCAGCGTCGGCAATGTCTACCATATTCGCATGTTGAATTAGGCAAAACGAAAAGATTGAAATGTTTTGATAAAAAAAAAACCATTTCACGGTTTATCCTAGTATCAAGATACTCCGAATTCATTATTTGAAGTTAAAAACAAAATATGAAAATAATATGGAAAAACTGAGGAATGTTTGCCATCAATGTATGTGTGCACTGTTATTACGAACACAAGGTGTGACAATGTAAGACGAGGCGTTTGGTGAGTTACCGAGTAGCGACTACTTACGGGAATCTATTTACATAATAACTTGTAAGCGCTACTCTCTAGTACATACTTGTGACAGACACTTGCACTCAAAGTGAAAACTGAGGACTTCATGGTGCAGTGGAACAAAACAAAACGTGGTAGTTGTCAATTCGATAACGCCCCTCGTGGCGCAGAGCCACAAGCGTGCGACTGTAAACGTAATAGGTTGTGGGTTCGATTCCCACTCCAGGAAAAGTAAAATGTTAAGTATTTTCATTTTCTGGATTTGGTAACAACGTAAAACGCGGCATTGAGTTCCGCCACCCAGCACGCAATTATTGAAAGAGAAAACAACGGAACCATTTTACAATATCTACTAATATTATAAGTAAAACGATCGTATTCATTTTTTCTTTATATATATATGTGTATATACATTTTTATTATATATAAATTATGAATATATTTTTGTATAATCTATTTATGTATTTTTTTTTAATCTTTTTTTTTTATTTATTTAATATTTTTGTATATGTGTATAATAGTATGTAGGTATGGTATTTTATATATTTATTATGTTTACATATATTTTATAGGATGTCTATTTTTTATTTTTTGTACTTTGATCCCGCATGTATCATACTCATCCACTTCCACAGGTTGACTGGAAGAGATCTCTTTCAGGGATAAGTCCACCTTTGTAAACTAAAAAATGTATTTACTTTTTCTTATGTATTTTTAAGTGCAATAAAGAATATATATATATATATCTCGAATTTAAGTAGAAAGTGAAGAAACGAAAAGCATAAACCTGTAATAAGACAATAGCATATTTCCACGTTAACAATATTAAAAAATATAATATTGTGTGAAACAAAAAAAGTGAGTTTATTTTCTGCTCGAAATTATTTTAATAATCAGTATAAAATCTCCCAGAACGGGTAACCTACGTAGTCTCGCACAACAAGTCGCCTCACGCGCCTCACGCGCCTCACGCCGGGTCACCAGAGTATCATTACACTCTAAATTCTTGTTCACCAACAAAGTTTGTTCTTTTCGTATATTCACCTGTTTTAATACTATTTTGTTTTGAGCATTTGGTTAAAACGTATTTTCTTTTTACTTGAATATTTTGTTTGGGTTTGCTAAGATTGTATTTTTCATTAATTATAATATATTTTCTGTCTTATAAATACTTATTAGATGGTATAAGATACGACTTCAGTTTATTTCAAAGGTATTATTGTCACAAATATTTAATAGTAAAGTGTTAAATTATTGGACGTTCAAAAAATGAAACATGTAACTTCTTATTTTGAATAAAATTATTTGACTTTGACTTTGACTTTGTTTCCTAATAAAAAATAAAAAAAAAACAGAAAAGTCCCTTTCGGTTTCTTGCGTCGGTTCTTCTCAGGTCTGAGGCATTAAATTTAGTGAACTGGTGGTAAATTATTTGACGTTTAAAAAATGAAGCATGTAACTTCAGTTCAGTTCTTTAATTATGAAACTTCGAACGTGCCAGTTCACGTAATTTCTTTTTTTTTAATAAAATAAGAAGTTACATGAAATTTGACTTTGACTGACATTATATTAGGTCGTTAGATTTGGAGATATATCTATAGCCCAAAATGTTCAAGACAGTCGTATCGCATGTATCAATACTATAGAATATTTAAAGATTAACGACATTTCTGTCCAAAATGTAAGTCTACTTCAATTCCTACCTCTTATTATAACTCACTGCTTGTTATTACCGGGCAGGGCTACCACACTAAATAGTATTTCTATAATTTAGTCTAAATTAGTATTTAATATGACCAAACAGTTGACCTAACGGTAGAGCAACATCAAAACCTCATAAGAAGATTAAATAAGAAGTAAGAATATCATGGCGTCCACAAATACTTTACTTTAAGATCTATTTCATCTGATACGGAATCAGTCAGATGCAATCAAATACAGATCCGACGATCGCCTTCAATGATGCTAACTTAGCTAACGTTTGGATATATTCTAAAAAACATTTCCGCGTGAGTAATATTTAATTGCGAGGCCACTCTCGTCTTAAGCATCCTTACGTTAATGGACCGGACGCCCGATAAGACTGACAGGAAACTAAGCTCGTAAGAGATTGACTGCAGGACACTTAAAAACTCTCAATGTACAAGTGTTTAAGGCACATCGTCACTTGCCTTGACAAACGACTGCAGTCGTCTATCTTATTTAGACCAGTATTTAAGTTAATTTAAACAATGATTTCTTCAAGGGAGGCTGGAACTCACACCGTCGCGTTAACCGCGACATTTAACATTAAGCATAACATAACATTCAGAAGCTGTTTCATTGTGTTGGCCTTAATAGCCAAAGGTGATATAGCTTCATGCTTTATCTCACACAACAGATTAGGCAGAGAGAACCGTAGTGTCGAGACACTTTGTATGTCCAGTAGTACAGATGGTATATAAAACATAAACAAAATTTAAACAGATTATTTTCAAAAGAGTAATTTTTAGTGTTGTCTGTGTTAATATAAATCGGTACATAGTAAATATTGAATAGGAATGAATAAAAATCAAATTATTAATAACAAACATAACTTAATATATTATCAATAAATAAATGAATTTTATAATAATTTTTAAATTACATATAGATATATAGATTCTGAAATTTTGTTTCGTTTAAAACAAAAAAATACTTAGATATTAACAAAAATGCTTATGATTATGGGAATGATAGCTACGACGAGCTTGTGGCCGCTGTTGCAGAGGTTACTATCGCACACGTTGCAGTCGGTCGTCTCAGCGGCGGTCAATGCTTTGCACCTCGCTGCGTCGTCCGCCCCCGCGAAGGAACACCCTCTCCTTACCTTCGTCTTGCCATCGACTGAAATGAAAAATAAGTTTGCTTTACTTACTTGTTTACTTCACATTTACTAAATATATAACTCAAAATATTTTTTCCAGCCTCACGCTTTAACCCTGCATAGCAAAGTAGACGGAGAGAACCACAAGACTGACACTAGTCAACACACTCCGCTGAGTTTTGCAATTTAACATTCAATCTCTCATATTCAGATGGAAAGTGGAGAACAGAGTGTCTTATCACCTCTCTGCTAACCCTGATATGCGAAATAAAGCCTGAAACTATAGTATATTATCATATTTATATTTAAAAATAACTTTCATAGATTTGGATATCAAATCCTCTACCGGAATACCTGTGAAGGGGTTAATAAGTTGACTTGCAAATACATTTTTCTAAATATTTACGAATAATTGATAATAAAAAATAAAAAAATGTAACACTTTTAGCCCAATTAATATTTTAATAAGATACGAGTAAAGACAGATTTCGGAAACTTAAGCTTAAGAATATTTGCCCAGAAAAGTATGTATGTATATGTATATATATATATATACATACTTTTCTGGGCAGATTTTCGTCTTTTCCTCAATTTCTCTCGAAGAAATTGAATAATAATAGTACGTTTATTTAAACGAATTAATACTGGTAGTATATATAATATGTTTCCCTTACCTTCGTACGTAGCTTTGACACAAGCCACAGCGCCGGTGTTGGCTCTGATCTGCCTCATAAATCTCAACATTGCTCCGCGCGACACTTTTTCAGAATTGTTGTCTCCCTAAAAAACAATTTAATAAATTACTTAAATCCCTTTCTTGTGGGAATTTCGCGAAATCTTATCTTATTGCTCCTCTACACACCCGAGGAACCCACATGCGAAGTTTCACCTTTCTATGTACAGTAGTTTCGCCCGTCTACTCTCTACTGTCGTACTTCTAGCACTCAGTAACACAGGAGTTTTACATATAGAGTCGTAAGTTACAATTTTAAGCAAATAGTTTTACAGTAACTTAATTTTCTATTTCGTTTCGACTACAGTATATTTTTAACTATCTGTTACCCGTGGCTTCGCTTGCGTTGGTCAATGGTAACCCATATTATATACTAAGTGAAATCATGTCTGTTAAAACATTTTTTCTAATAAAAATATCCTATATCCTTTTTAATACCTCTAAGAATACCTGTACTAAGTTTCATCATAATCGGTAGAGTAGTTTTGACGTGAAAGCATAACAAATTTACAATCACATTTATAATATTAGGAGGGAATTCATGCTACAATAATATAACAGTATATTAACATAATTGTTATTTAAAGAAAACAATGTCACTCTATATTCGCATAGAAAATAGAAATTATTTTAATTTCTCCCCTCTGGTAAGACAAAACGCTGTGTTGAGTTCCGCCATTTATTACGCAATGTCAAATGTCGAAAGAGGAGAACGTAATGTATTGACGGTAGGTTCTCTCTGACCACCCACCCTGCTAAGCGGGATAACACGAAAGCTGAAAAGAATCTTCTACTACATTTGCAGATTTTTTCTTTTTTAATTAAAACAATTACCTGAACTGATCTTTTTTCTATACGAATGACGCTTGGTGATTCTTTGTTTTGGGCCTCTATCTTTTTTCTTTCTAAGCCATTGTTTTCAAGAGCACTTTCTTGCAGCTACCTTCTCATTCCTTGTGTCTTTATGATTCATTACCCCTGATCCGCAAGTTGTCTCCAGCGTTACCCTCCTGATCCAGCCGGTCTCCTCCGTTACCTCCTGATTCGTTGTCTCCTCCGTTACCTCCTTCTGATTCGTTGTCTCCTCCGTTACCTCCTGATTCGTTGTCTCCTCCGTTACCTCCTGATCCGTTGTCTCCTCCGGGTCGCCCCTCCTGAACCGTTGTTTCCTCCGTTACCTCCCTGATCCGTTGTCTTCTCCGTTACCTCCCTTAGGATCCGTTGTCTCCGTTACCTCCTGATCCGTTGTCTCCTCCGTCACCTCCTGATCCGTTGTCTCCTCCGTCACCTCCTGATCCGTTGTCTCCTCCGTCACCTCCTGATCCGTTGTCTCCTCCGTTGGCCTCCTGATATCCGTCTCCCTCCGTCACCTCCCGGATCCTCGCTGTCTCCTCCGTCACCTCCTGATCCGTTGCCTCCGCTACCTCCTGGATCCGTTGTCTCCTCCGTTACCTCCTGATCCGTTGTCTCCTCCGTCACCTCTCCTGATCCAAGCCATCCCCTGAACTACTCAAGTCTCCCTGATCTGCCGTCTCCTGAAACTACTCATCTCCTGAACTGCCGTCCCTGAACCACCGTCTCCTGAACCACCATCTCCTGAACCGCCGTCCCCTGAACCACCATCTCCCCTGAACTGCCGTCCCTGAACTGCCATCTCCTGATCCGGTCACCTGAACCACTCTATCTCCTGAACCGCCGTCTCCTGAACCGCCATCTCCTGAACCACCATCTCCTGAACCGCCGTCCCTGAACCGCCATCTCCTGAACTGCCATCTCCTGAACTCAGTTCCCGAACTGCCGTCTCCTGAACCACCATCTCCTGAACCGCGCCACAACATTGCGGTACAGGCGCAAGATGCGGCAAAGGCGCAAGTTGTCCCTGAACTGTGCCATTCCTGAACTGCTGTCTCCCTGAACTGCTGTTCTTCGAATCGCTGTCTTCCTGAACTAATTATCTCCTGATCCGTTGCGTCACCTGAAACCTACCATTATCTCCTGAACTGCCGTCACCTGAACCAATTCATCTCTGAACTGCCGTCTTCCTTAGAACTGCCATCACCTGAACCACCATCTCCCCAAACCCCACCATCTCCTGATCCGCCGTCACCTGAACCACCATCTCCTGGATCCTTACATCGCCTCCTCCCGTATCTGGCGCTACACAGGTTTGTTCAGTTCCTTCAAATCCAGTTTCGCAGTCATCGCAAACATAGCATTTAATGTTTTCTTCCGCTGGAAATGAGAAATTATTATAACAAAACAGTAATAAAACTGTGTCAGTAGATGTATGAAGATGTAAGGGAGTGATTGTTGAGGTTCAAACATCACCTACGTTTTAGCAAGGTAGACTATAATAACCATTCTTTCGATAAAGGATTACATTGAATATTTTTACTGAAAAATGTTTATGGGCTATTAAAAAATAAAAAAAATCCTCCCCCCGAGGGCCGAAGCCAGCCATAAATTTTTACAAATTTCTGCTACTCGAAGATTATTTCTAAGAAAAACAAGTGAATGAGAATTTCGACACGAGTGGATAAGAACGTAAGATTAAGCGGTCAGAGCGCTTGGACGGCTAACAAAAGGCGCGAGTTCGAGTCCCGCTGTGTTCAATATTTAATTCGTTTTGTAAAAAGTTTTTTGTTTCCTGTGTGTGTATGTGATTAACATTTTAAAAATATCAAAAATATTAATTAACACTTGTTATCTAACTAAATAAAAAGGCTTACGAGAAATATAAGGTTTTTTTTATTTATACAGACGTAGGAGTGCAGTACCGGTAGCATAGCAGAGTAGCCGACAGCTCACTATCGCGGGTTACATGAGCCGCCTCGCGATATCGCTCTATATAATCAATATCGCCGGCACTCGCTGTACGCACAAATTACTTTACGTTTAAATATCTAGTTAGTCGCGTGGAATACATTACATGTGAATCATAAATTATATTTATCTTTCATCATGTTGTATGTACTTGTATGTAATAAATAATAAAGTTGAAAAACATTTTTGGAACGGTTTTCGTTTCTCAAATGAACTAATGCTTTAAAATTATCAAAAAAAGTTTACATATATTTAATTATATTTTAAATAAGTTTTGTTATATACAAGCTGATACCCGTAGCTTCGTTTGTGAACACAAAGGAAGTAATTACCAGTTTTATCTCGCATAACAGCCATCAGAGAGAATCTATCGTTCCAACAGTATTTGTGAGATTGTGTGTTGAAGGGTGGAACTTAACACCGCCAGAGATCTTGGCAAAGCGGAGAAATGGAAAATAATTTAAATATAATAATTGGATGGCATCTATTAGCATTAAAAAATAAGGATAAAATACAACGAATCATATTGACAATAAAACGTAAAATGCCATTTTTTCCCGTTACAGTAAGGAATTTCCGGAAAATCATTCCTCTTAATCTTTCCCTACATTCCTCAAAGACCCTACATGCAAAATTTCAGCTTTCTACCTCAATTAGTTTCGTCCGCGCGTAGTCTATCAGCAACACAATCCTATAATAAGAAATAGTCCTTAAAAATGTCTTCCTATATTTTCCTCTAGCTTTAGAAAACTTTCTTATCAATATTCACAAGCGACAGGTTGTGGGTTCGATTCCCACTCCAGGAAATGGTTTTTTCTCAATTTTTTATCTTTTGGGTTTGGTAATAAAGGCAAAGCGCGGCGTTGAGTTCCGCCACTCAGCACGCAATGCCTCAATTCGGCGGAAAGTGAGGAATGAAGTGTCTTAACACTAGGTTCCCTCTGCCTACCCTGCTATATGCGGGATACAGCGTGAAGCTATGTATGTATGTATGTATGTATGTATGTAAAATTAAAATGTCAATATTTACTTTATAAAAGTGAAGTATGTTTGTTTGTCCTTCTTTTACGTCGCAATGAAGCAACATTCTGCTATAATTATTTAATAGGAGATAGTTAAGCGGCTCGGGAGTGACATAAGCTAATTTTTAACGCAGTGAAACATATCACTCCCATAGGAACACCACTAATGATGCTAATTCTCATAAACAGGGAAGCGAAGCCGCGGGTAACAGTTATATTACATACAGAAATGAAATATAAAACGCATAGATATTTAACACTCAATTAGTAAGAACTAAGAAAGTTCCTCGAGCACTTAAGAACTGCTATCTTATCATAGTAGTTAACGCAAAAGTATAATCTATATTACATATGACGAACCAGCACTCCAAGTTGTTAGTCTTCGGACATAAATAAACTACTAAATGCGATTACTTATTATACATTACAAATATTCTTTAAGAACATGATTTTCAATTATCAATTAATATACTTTTCTGTATCTATGAATTTAAAATATCCAACTCTAATTTGACCCATTTTGATTACTTTCAAAACTCGCACCTGTGTCCGGATCTAATCAAAATATAATGTTTTCATAGTATGTATATGATGCCCTTGAAATAGACAGGATAAGATAACAAGAATATTGTTTAATTTATGTACTTGTCGTCTCTTTTTAGTGTCGTTTTTTTTTACATCTACTTCCAAATAACGTTTTTCAAGTTTTACTTCAAAAATAGACATAAATTATTTTAACTATTTTTTTTATCTTCACGCTGTATCCCGCATATAGCAGGGTAGGCAGAGGGAACCTGGGAACCTAGTGTTAAGACACTCCGTTCTCTTTCAACAAATCCGTTCCCCACTTTCCGCCAGATTGAGGCATTGCGTGGTATTTTAACAATTCCATGTACTAAATCGAAAAAATTAAGCATTTCAATGGTAACAGCATTTTATATTTTATATCAATATATATTACAACAAATATAAATTTAGTATTTTCTTTATTTTTTATTTATTTTGGAACCAGAAAACCTAGTGTTAAGACACTATGCTCTCTTTTAACTTCTTTCTGTTCCCCACTTTCCGTCGAATAGCATTGCGTGCTAAGTGGCAGAACTCAACGCCGCGCTTTCCCTTGTTACCAGAGCGAGGAAATGAAAATACTAAATAATATTTAATATTTTCATTTCCTGAAGTGGGAATCAAACCCACAATCTGTCACGTTTACAGTCACACGCTTGTGCTGTTGCGCCACGAAAGGCTTAAATTTATTAAACCTTTCTATTTTATATTAATGTAACTCTTGTAGGCAAGTGATTTTTATGCCATTAACAGAATTATTGAAAAGTTATTTGATTTTGTTTATCTTTGAAACCGGAAAGCGGAGGGCGGAGAGTATAGGGAAGATTATACGAGTATATGTAAAACTACACCTTGAGTTACTGAGTGACTGACAGACAGCAAAAAGACTAAACTATTGACAATAGAAGGCTGAAATTTAATATATTAGCTCTTTAACAAGCGTAGGGGGAGTCCCCTAAATATTTTAAGAGGAGGAGTTGGGACATCTCGTAATTCCTACAAAAACGGGGAAAACGCAATTTTATAATTTACACAAACGACGTCGCGGTACAAAACTAGTATTATACTATGACAAGTCCTTTTTATCAATTCTATCAATTTTAGTAAAGTGTGTATTTAATAAAACATTATATGTGACGACGATATTATCAGCAATAAATGTTCGTAAAACACTAATGCATTTTAGTTACGTAGCATATACATATATAGACTAAATATTTTACATACATACATACATAGCTTCGCGCTGTATCCCGCATATAGCAGGGTAGGCAGAGGGAACCTAGTGTTAAGAAATTCCGTTACCCACTCTTCGTCGAATTGAGGCATTGAGTGCTGAATGGCGGAACTTAACGCCGCGCTTTGCCTTGTTACTCTAAACCCAGGAAATTAAAAATTCCATTTCTTGGAGTGGGTATCGAACCCACAACCTGTCGCGTTTACAGTCGATCGCTTATGTCTCTGCGCCACGACAGGAATATTTTATATGTATTTTAATGTATAAAACTGTTATAGAGTGCCTTTTTAATATTAAGTTTTTTATAATTTTTCTTTATTGCAATTCAATTAAATAGTTAATTATTTTCTTGACGTTGTAAATGATATTTGAGTGATTTTCATTCATACAAAGTATTCGAGTAAGTACGTTATCAATTAGGAAACAAAAATATTCGCGTTATTTCATAAGAAATTTCATAAATCATGATAAACTAATAAAAGCAAATTACTTGAGGACAAAAAAAAACAGATTTTACACAAAATTAACTATATTAGCTAAATCATAAAAAAATTTGAACGTACGTTACTCTTAGGCCACGTCTAAGAAACCATACCACTCTGAGCACTAAGCCATACGTTCTTAACCAACTGCGTCGAAATTCTTATACACTTGTTACAAATTATGTTTTTTTATGTTTGTAAATTTAAAAAATATACAAAATAGTCATTTAATTAGCACAATTGTAACAAAAATAAGACAATTAAATATATTTAGCTAACCTGTGGCGGCGGCCAGCAGCGCGACTAGCGCGGCGAGCGCAAGTATCAGCTTCATCGTCCTTTTCCAACACAATCGATGTCACTAATATTGAATCAAGCCTGTGATTAGAATTATATATGAATTTTTATTATACAGGATGTTCGACGATATTGTAAGATAAGGCTAAGTATTACTGATTATAAATTAATACTATATATCAATAGGGAGAAGTAAAATTTTAAAAAGGTAAGCCGGTAGTTTTAGGGAAGCCGGTAGATTTAGGTAAGCCGGTATATCTAGGGAAGCCACTATAATTAGGGAAGCCGGTATTTTTTTGGAAAAGTGGTATAAATATACCATAAATGGGGAAGTCGGTAGATTTTGGGAAGCCAGTAGATTTAGAAAAGCCGGTATACTTTTTTTTTTTGCAATTTCACTCACTTTTTTATCTCGTTTTTTTGTATCCTTAATCTACTAATAAACCACCACTAACTTTTTATAATTTACAAAAGATAAGCCGTTAGGAATCGTGTTATATGGACGCTTCGCCACTGCTATATATTATTCAAGTACTGAAATAACGTAGAAGTCGGTCGCGAGTGCCTCGGGAATGTTTCTTCACGGTGGTTACTTGGCCTTGCTGGTTGAGTAGAGAACAAAAAACTAATTGATTCTATTTAAGGTCGCAGTTAAAAATTGTTACTATTAATATATTTATACATTTGCTATTTTGGAAAGTGAAATTTTTGTGAATATATTGGACAAAATTGTCCATACAATGTAATGAAAGGCCTATGTTAAGTATCTTTACATATTATTTCCAAAATACTGGTTTATTCTTGACCTAAATATGTACTTACTTTTAAGTAATATAAAGATTTTTGTTATTGACTTTGTTGTCATTATTTTTTTTCAGTTTCACGGTATTTATCGCACAGCAGGATCTAATGGTTAGAATCTAATATCAAGAAAATTCATCATAGTAATAGAAATAATTTAAATATAATCATACCACAGATCGGGAATCGAACCCACAACCAATCACGTTTACAGCTAGATAATGTACCACTGCACCAAATAGCATATGTTAAGTGAATTTTAGTTACATTATAATATCTGTGGATAGTCCTAAATTCCTGAAATATTAACTTCATATGTGAAACTTTCAGAAAACGACTTCTAAAGACTTCTGAAAGAGAAGTTTCTCAAGGATACTAATTTTGGGTACCAATTTTGATGATTCTTCTTTTATATGATAGCTAATGATTCTGTTGTGGTCCAATTTAAATTATTTTAAGATACGACAAATAGTTTTTGAGTTATTCGTAATAACAATACTTTTTAGAGTATTTTATTTGTAATCTTTTGTCTTTTTTGTTACAATGTTAATAACTCATATAAATCATGCTGTAGATCATCTACTTGAGTTGTTTATCACTGCGAGCCTCTCTACAGATAATGAGAGAAAGAGTATTGATAACGAGCGCAGAAACGCCAATGGGTCGATTATTTGTAAATGCAAGTGTGAATAACTTGACAAATCAATATAAATATTTTTCAGGGCAGCTATTGTTAAGTTAAGTTTTAGGTTGTGGGTTCGATTCTCACTCCAGGAAATGGAACTTTTAGTTTCCTGGGTTTGATAACAAGGCAAAACGCGGCGTTGAGTTCCGCCAATCAGCACGCAATGCCTTAATTCGGCGGGAAGTGGGGAACGGAGTGTCATAACATTAGGTTCCCTCGGCCTACCCTGCTATATGCGGGATACAGCGTGAAGCTATGTATGTATGTATGTATTTTTAAGTTGTTCTAAATTTTTTATATTGTGAAAAATATATAAATATACTTTTCACCGGAAATTGTTTCAGTCGCTTGAATTTTTTTATTTAATTATTTATTAATTCCATTAATGAAACAATCGGGACGCAAATAAAGAAAAAGTGTTTGCATTTTGATATATCAACCTAATCACGCCTGTTACGGGTATATACAAGAACATTTATAAGAACACTTCCCCACTTTACATCCTTTATTAATCCTAATTGTCCGTCTGAGGATAACTAATTTAGTATATGGAAAGTTTCCCGGTTTCACGCTTTATCCCGCATTGCAGAGAGTACCTAGAGAAAAATTAGTGTCAAAACACTCCGTTCCCCGCTCTTCACGTGAATCTGAAACATTGCGTGTTAAGTGACGGAACTCAACGCCGGGATTACTGCACCAGAGCGGGTATAGAAATAACTTAAGCATAATAATTTTTATATGTGTGTTACCACATAACTTTTTACTGAATGAACCAATTTCCATTACTATTATAGCTAGTGCTACTGTTATGGTCCCATTTAAATTAAGCTAAGATTGGACGAGTAGTTTTTGAGTTATTCGTAATAATATTAATTTTTAGTGCGTTTTTTTTTAAAACGGTTTTCTTATTTTGTTTTATTTTAATTATGTTATTAAGTAAAATAGAAAGCATTATTTTTAGCAGGACGAGTCAAGTCGCTTATCTTCAAATCAGACAATGAAAACGCATTTTACGCTTTGTAATGACATATCAAAATTATTGTAATTAATTGATTTATATATATTTTATTGTTTTAATGAGCGATTCATAGAATCGATATGTCATGCATTCTTTTATTATCTATAGTGTGGCGCCATTTTCTTTACTTTTCAGTTTTACACTTTTCCACTTAGCAGGGTAAATAGAAAGAATCTAGTGTTAAGACACTCCGTTCTCTTTCCGTTTCCCACTTTCCGCCGGATTGAGGCATTGCGTGCTGAGCGGCGGAACTCAACGCCGCGCTTTGTTTTGTTACTAGGTCTCAAATCTTTAACTAAATCTTTATTTTTGGCATTTATTTTATTACTATTTTTTTGTGTGAACGTATGTTTTTGTAAACCATGCGTTAACACAAAAAAATAGTACCACACTTACATAGTTACCACATTTCATTATCACCGTCACCAATACGATGCGCGTGAGGGGATTTCCCCATTTATAAAATATTTATTATATGATAATATCTGTGTTATAAATTTTAACACACAATAATAATATTTTTTGTTAAATAGTTTTTATTGTTTATTTTTATTATATTAATAAATTTTAGAGGCCTATCATCAAGTGTGCGACTGTAAATACGACAGGTTGTGGGGTCTATTCTCACTCCAGGAAAAGAAAATTTTAAATAATATTTAGTATTTTCATTTCCTTGCTCTCGTTGCAAGGCGAAGCGTTCTCAGTGACGCCATCACTGAGCACGCGATGCCTCAATTCGGCGGAAAGTACAGAAACGATACCCGAGTATGGAGTGTCTTAACATATTGGTTCTCAGGTTTCCTCTGCTTACCCTGCAATATGCCCGCATACGGAGTGGAGCTAAAAAAATAACAGTCGTTGTTATTTAAAATTATTTTGTGTATATTTACCTTGATTATTGTATTTTATTATATCTTCGTCATAACTAATAATATAATCGATTATTATTAGAATGTAATTGATAATTGATATCATGATAAGAAATTCAAGAACTTAACTTCACCACTATTGTTAAATTGTTAGTCTAGACTTTTCGACTTTATGTGGATATATTTTTCCTGAATGAATCAATTTTCATGATTCTTTTTTATATGATTTATTTATATGTATGTCTCATCTAAATGTTTGGGTCATTCGTAACAATTTACTTTTTAGTGCTTTTTCTAATTTGTTAAAATCTTAGTTATTGAAGTGAAATTTGTTTAGAATTATTGTGACTCAGAATGAGATGGTAAACACGTGTTCATTTGTTCAAAGAGAATACATAGAAATTGAATTATTTGTAGTATTTTTCTGAAGCATCATGCTTTCCACTAAGTAGGCTAACCCGAGATTATCTAGTTATAAGACACTCCATCCTCTAAATTCCACCCCAATGTGAAACATTACGTGTTGAGTGGCGGAACTCAACGCCGCGCTTTATCTTACCAGAATGTGGAAATTAAAAAATAAATTTAAACATTCTCTTAGGGGAATCGAACCCACAACGTGTCACATTCACAGGCAAGTATTGATCTACTGTGCGACAGTGGCTACATTATATTATTATTATTAATTATATATTTGATAATTGATATTTCCACCTCTTCATGAAATTTCAAGTGTTTTCCATATTTCTTAAGACCTGTCTACATTTGATAAGACACTTTCTGCATTCGCATATCGTGAATGTTAATTAAATTAGTCATATTCAATATAATTTATCGATCGTTTATCTATTTTAAATATCAAAATATTTATGTCCTTATATATTTATATACCAGGCTAAGGGGAAGGGAAGGTAGCCCCGGACACTAAAATAAAATGCAAATAAAAATAAAAATAAAGCATATTTCTGTGTTATTTTGTATTTAATATTGAATTAGGAACTTCTTTATTTATATTAATCAAACCTGTAACTGTTACATAACATTTTTTTCAAGAAAATATACTTTTTATAGTAAGTTTATATTTTTTTTGCCGTCAAAAATATAGGCCACGGACACTTTATTCAGTGATGGACCAACCGCTTTTTGGCCTTTCAAACATCACAGTAAATAGATAATCGATGGACACAGTCTTCACAGGCCCAGCATAGTATTCCTGAAAGGGCATTCAGAGTTTCATTGAATATTTCTTTGTGAAAAATCCATTCGTTCTCTTTTTCTGTAAGAAAGATTTTGGATATTTTTATTTGCTTTAAAATCCTTTTTCACTCCGTCGTGTTGTTGTATTTCTATTTGATCTTTTTTATTATTTTTTTTCTTTAGTTTTTCCTTCACTTTTTTTATATGGTGAAGATGTTATAATCTGACTTTCTTGAACTTTCACGGCCGCGTCAATCGTGAAGTAAACTTGGTGGTACATCATATCTCTCTGTCACTTGTCTCGCTGAAAACTTGCATTCAATCATACTAATTTTGCTTGCAAATGTTTCTGTCAGTTGATTTTCCTCTTATTAACCTCTTTCACTGGTTCACCCCATGAATTTTGGCATAATATCTTAGTATTTCTGCAACGATAATAACAACATACGTACTTCACCTACGTTATTACTATAGTTGCAGAAATACTTAACATACTTAAGATATTGTGGTACCAATTGAAATATTTTCAATAAATAAGCAAAGTGAGATTAAATTACAGTTCGAAAAAGAGTAAAAATCATGTCCAGGGGCCACCGATAACATAGTGTCCGTGGCAACTCGCCCGTTGTCATGTAACATTTCATCACAATTTAAGCACAGCACTCCAAATGTACAATAATTGTGATAAATACTATGACAATCTTTAAATATATAAAATTTACTACAACCCTGAATAGCAGACAAGTATAAAAATTTACTTATTGTACTTAATAACCACTGATGAAATTTGTTGTTAGCAATTATTTGTTAGCAATTATTTTTTTTAGGTGAAAATAAAACATTCTCTCGCAACTTATTTATTCAGCGGCCTCACCGCGATCAAACTACATTTGTTTCTACTCTAGAAAAGGTATCTTTACAATAACTCCTTGTCTAAGCAATGCAATTAGTGTCTTAGAAATTGAAGTGTCCGGGGCTACCCGCCGTCCGAGGCTACCCGCCATTCCCCTATATGTTGATAAAACAAAAATGCATTCTTTCAGGTTAGGCATTTTTAAGTTGAAAAAAAAATCTTTAATGTAATATTTTTTGTTATTTTAATATATTTTTTTATATGAAAGTTAAATTTGCTTGAATTTCTTTAATTTCGTCATATAAGTCTATAACTTTAACGCCTGTCGTGGCACAGAAGCACAAGCGTACGACTGTAGACGCAAAAGGTTGTGGATTCGATTCCCAATGCAACAGAAATGTTAAAAGACGGAGTGTCTTAACACTAGGTTGTGGCGAAATTGAACGCTGCGCTCGGTCTTACCAGGGCGAAAAAAATAAAATTTATTTAATTATTCTCCGAGTGGGAATCGAACCCACAACCAAACGTTTACAGCAAGGCGTCCTTTGTAGTGGCCTCTGTTTAATTAAATGTGTATATATGAACAATATATTTTTAATTAAAAGTAGTACAAGCTAATTTAATTATAGGAATCCATGAAATTTTATTTATAAAGCCGTTTACAAAATATCATACCAATAAAGCTATATTAGTTGAGAGACGCGGTTTTGCGTGCGTGGTCAGCGGGTATTCACATCATTGTGAATTATTCCATGACCGACTTCAAGTAAAATGCTCCAATCAGTAAAATTATTACGAACGATTCAAAAAGTACTCGTCATTTCTAACTAACTTTAAATGGAACTGCATCAGCACTTAGCTATATTATAAAAAATACAGTCCAATTGGTTTCCGCAAAGGTGTCGTAGTAGCATGCGTGAGTCTTCCTACGGCGTCTTATGTAGATAGTATGGGTTTCCGCTGGGTTTTAGTAGGTAGCATCAGGTTTTCTTTTCCGATGAGTCCCATAGTATCTCTTCTAGGGCAGATCTGCTTTGCATACGGGTCCGCCTAAAATGTATTTCCCACGATACAAAGAAAAGTGTTTAAAGTGTTAATCGCTCACTTAGAAAACGAAAAACATTTTTAGAAAACGTATAAAAATTTGAACGCAGCGGGATTCGAACCCACTCATCTTGTAAGCAAGCATTTCAAGCGTATAAGAATTTCAACGTAGCTAATAACGCATGACTTAGCAGTCAGAGCGCTTGGACGGTTTCCAAAAGGCACGGGTTTGAGTCTCGTCACGTTTTTTAAAAAATCTTACGGTAGACAGGTGTTTATGTCGAAATTAGTGAGATATAGTAAAGTAAACATATTTGATGCTGCTCATATTTCACTTGTGCATAATTTTGTGACATTCTCGATATTAAAGTAACGCTATTTACCCTCAAAGTTCTGCCATATATCCTAATACTAGACACTTATCGTTATGTCATGGACCAAATTACATAAATCTATATTTTAATCATCGTGAAGCAAATACTTTCTACCAATTTTTTTTTGAAAATTATGCGGACGAAGGAGCGTGAAGCTTGGCACGCTTCCGTTGCATATACGTTATTACCACGTCAGTGGCCACTAGTAGTTATAAATTGTAATAATTATAATTTTTGAAAATCATACTATAAACAAAAACTAAATAGTATTTATTTGAAGAAAAACGTTTTTGTTGATTAAGTACTGAAGTATTTTGAAAAAAAAAATGTTATGTGACTCACCTCTCTTTGTATCGATAGCAAGGTAGCATTGGTAGTGAAACCTCTGTCTTGCTTTGATTTATATATCATTATATGTGCTATAGTTTAACTAATTAAAATAAAATTTAATTTTTGCACATTTATTTTGTTCCCGCAGGGTAGTCTGAGAGAAAGTAGTGTCTAAACACTTCGGATTCAAGCTAAAGTGCGTTCAAAATTTTTCTACGTTTTCTATAAATAGTTTTTGATTCCTTAGTGTGTAATTAAACATATTTTTTAGTTTTATGCTGTATCCTGCACATAGCAGAGTAGGCAGAGAGAACCAGAAAACTAAATGTTAAGACCTTCCGTGCTCTTTTAACATTTCCGTTCCCCACTTTCCGCCAAATTGAGGCATTGCGTGCGGAGTGGCGGAACTTTGCCTTGTTACCAGAGCGAGGAAATAAAAATACTAAATATTATATAATATTTTCATTTTCTGGCGTGAAAATCGAACCCACAACCTGTCGTTCGATTTCCAATCCAGGAAATGGAATTTTTCATTTCCTGGGCTTGGTAACAAGGCAAAGCGCGGCGTTGAGTTCCGCGACTCATCACGCAATGCCTCAATTCGGCGGAAAATGTGGAACGGAGTGTCTTAACACTAGGTTCTCTCTGCCTACCTTGCTATATGCGGGATACAGCGCGAAGACATACATAGCGTATGTATGTATGTATATTCAATGTCACAACTCATTAAGTCTGACAGTGTTAGATGTTCACATCACCTAATCGCTTATTACTAAGTGATGCTGTTTAACGAAGCGCATTCAAGCATGACACCAAATAAACGAAAACTATATCTTTTCGTTAATATCTAATAAATGATTTTATTACTGACTGTAAATGCGCTAGGTTGCGGATTCAATTCCCATTCAGGGAGTGATTGATTGATAAACTGTTTTCATTTCTCCACTGAAGTAAGATAAAGTGCGGCGTTGAGTACCGTCACTTAGCACGTACTGTCTTAATTTTGAACAGAAATCGATGAACAGAGTGTTTTGACACTAGATTTCCCGCAAAGTAAGATACTTTGCGGGATAAAGCATGAAACTGAAAAAACTACTTTAGGCATATAGACATTTTCTTCAGTGGTAAAAGAGGAAACCTATTTTAATTTTTTCATATTTAATTGAGATATTATGTAATGCGTTTTGAAAGACGCAACTTAACACTGCGCTTTGTCGTACTAAAGCGAGAAAATAATAACCTAATTTAACCTACATGAAATCATATTATATAAAAGAAATTCCTTAACATTTCATGGATTCACCACCCGAGACCTTCCAGAGAAAGAAGCTTAGAGCAAGTAATAAACATTACACAATATTTACACAATAGTGTAAACTTAAGGGCCCCTTTAAAATATAAATTAACGTTCCACTATCCAAGCCTCTCTACGTAACTCTAATTATTTCTAGACATAACACGTAAAATGGTACAAATATACATGTTTGCATTTATAAAAGATGCCGCTAATGCATCGTTCTTGTAAGAAATCAAAATAGCTCCCGACCGCGACGACAGCGTCGACGAAGATTAATCACTTCGAGGCATTTAAGGCCGCTTCGTTACTCAAGTCACACTCGTAGCTTTTCTTTTGCCGATGTTCTAGAAAATTATATTACTGCGACAGACTGTTCCGGTCTGTTTGATGAGAATTTGTGGTTTTTTGTTTATTTTATACAAATTCTAGACATTGCGTGTTAAGGACTCAGGACATAGCTTCACGCTGTATCCCGCATATAGCAGGGTAGGCAGAGGGAACCTAGTGTTAAGACACTTCGTTCCCCATTTTCCGCCGAATTGAGGCATTGCGTGCTGAGTGGCGGAACTCAACGCCGCGCTTTGCCTTGTTACCAAACCCAGGATATGAAAAATTCCATTTCCTGGAGTGGGAATCGAACCCACAACCTGTTGCGTTGACAGTCGCACGATAATGCCTCTGCGCCACGACAGGCGTCTACTTACAAGTAACAAGTGTATATAGAACAAAAAAAAATTCCTTACAATATTGCTTACTAAAATAGGTAGGTGAGGTAGCAGGTGACACAGTTGCAACTGGGACAACTCGCACTCGCTAACAGCGACGGCCGTCTCTACTGGAAGCGGATCTTACTCAAGTGCTATGGAAAATAGAAAGAATTTTGAAGATTTTGATCGAATTTTGTATTCATGTTTACAATGTAATGCTTTTGTATTTTTCTAGATTTGTTTCTTATTTATTTTTGGTTTTACTTGATGTGTGCATGCTGCAAAATTGTGTTTTGTATATTCCAGAACAAGTATAAAACTTGTTCTCTTTTTTGTGTGTGCAATAAAGAATTTATCTATCTATCTAATTATTTAGTATTTATTTTCTGGTTGTTAAATTGCTCATTTGTTCTTAATGTCTACAGAAAGACTGCTATTTTTATATGTGGGCTAAGAAAGCGTAACAGAATCCTTCACTCTTTAGTAAGCATATTCTCAGAGCACAACAGTGAAAGCCCCAAATTGAACCAAGAGAAACAGCGGCTCTATTCTGTTCTCGAAGATATTTAGGACATTTTTGACTGGCGTCTCTCAATTACAGAGATTTTATATTTTAATAAATATTTACTTATTTGATGTTCTTAATATGCATCAGTATTTATAAGCTATATTACTGCATAGTTTCATCTAGATTAGTTCAGTAGTTGCTGTGAAAGAGAACAAACGTTCATCTAACCATCCTCACTGATTTTAGCATTTGGAATATTATTAGGACATAATTATTTTTATTCTAGAATTATTCTAGAATTATTTCTGAGCATTTTCCGAGCTATTGTTGAAAGAGAATGGAGTGTTTTAACACTAGATTCCCCGTTATATGGGGAATACATTGTGAAGTATAAAAAAAATTCCGAGCAAAATTTGAGCCAACTCTCCACAATAAAGTAAATGACATTTATGGAATGTAAAGCTGCCACAGAACGAGCGGTAATGCGGTAATACTTACGCTTCGAATAGTGATTAAATGCTTAAATGAAGATTAATAGTGCAGAGCGACAGTGTTTAACTGTAAACGCGATGTGGTTGTGGGTTCGATCCTCACTCGAGGGAATGATTCATATTATTCTCATTTCCTCCGCTCGGATATGACAAAGTACGGCGTTGAGTTTCGTCCCTAATATCTTGAATTCAAATGGAAAGTGGAGATCGAAGTTTTTTGACACTCGATCCTCTCTGATTTCAACTAGATGGCAATCAAGCTTGAGAAAGCTTACAGCCTACTCCTCTGATCCAAGTAAGCATAACCTGGTCGCATCCGCGTTTCTCCAAGAAGGCTGTCTACAGTAGTCACCACCTTTGACTCCAGTGAAGTTTTAACAGGTATTAGGACCTACATCTGCCGCTGAGGAGCTCCCCATAACGCAGCCGAATCCGTTCTACAAATTAAAAAAAAAGTTCTCTCCGCCTACCCTGCTATTCCAGAACAAGTGTGAAACTGTAAAAAATAAACATTGTAAAATATATCATTTAGCTTGTTACGTGGTTTTAGCATCGTTATAATTTGTGCTAACTAATTTGAGGTCTATTCACATTCAATGTTAACGCCTGAATTAGATAGTGCCCGAGGGAGTCCGCGGTATGTTGTATTATAAATTTTGTGATGTCCGATTAAGTTTTGCACTTTATTGCATAATCTATGTAAATTTGTACTAATATTTACAAAAAAGCAGTAGAAATGACAACCTCCCCCGGTTCTAGTTGAATCGATGAATGCAGAAACAACGTAATTTGTAAAAAATCGTAATCGATTTAAAATAGCTTAGAAAGGCAAGTTATACACTTTTTTCTCTCTCCTGCAAAATTGAAAATCCTGACTTACGTTGTTTCTGCACTCACCGATTCAATTTCTACTGTTTTTTTATTGTGTTACCGCATAGCTTTTACTGAGTAAAAGAATCACCAAAATAGGTTCATTTTGGTGATTCTTTTTTATATGATAACTAGTGTTTTTGATGTGAACCACATCAGAACAATTAAATTTATTTAAGATTTTAGAGCGCATTTTATTTGAAGTCAGTTTTTTTACTCGATTGTCAGAGGAGGGTTATGTTTTAACGATACGCGCGAATCGTTTATGTTTGTAATATTCTTTA
This sequence comes from Philaethria dido, assembly GCA_033558755.1. Classification (NCBI taxonomy): domain Eukaryota; kingdom Metazoa; phylum Arthropoda; class Insecta; order Lepidoptera; family Nymphalidae; genus Philaethria; species Philaethria dido. The sequence continues at coordinate 118,923 of JAKGSA010000800.1, forward strand.
TTACTTCATATCCAACCACTGGACGGATTTATCTAATTAAGGTGACATTAGATAGGTATATACTCCAAGTGTTCTTAGATATGTGACGTCACTTTTAATTCAATATGGCGCCTTCTAGAGGCAATTACGTCGTTAATAAAAACAAAAAAATCGTTGCTGAGTATCATATTAAATGATTGTATTTAAATATTTTCATTTCACTGCTCTGGTAAAATAGCGCGGCGTTAAGTTTCGCCATTCACTACGTAATGTCTTGAATTCGAGCAGAAAGCGGTGAGCGGAGTGTATTAACACTGGGTTCTCTCTGACTACCTTACTATGTGGGATAAAGAGTGAAGCTGAAGAAAAAAATATTGAATAATAAAATTATCAAATGAATAGAAGGTGAAGAGCGGAGTGTCACTAACATAGTGTCTCTAGTGACTCCAGTTTCTTTCCGATGTCTCTGCTATACAAGAAAAAGTATGTTTTTTTATAAGAATGTCCATAAATAAATTATCTCAATGATAAAAATATAAATATAATTGTTATCGTTTTCTCCAAAACCCAAATAGTGTTATAATCTAATCATTACCATTACCGCTATATAAATATATATTTCATAATATTATTGTAACGTATGCAATCTTTTATTTATAATATATATAATAAAAATTTAATTCATTAACATTGATATGAAATTCTTTGTTATTTACAAAGAATTATATATGTTATATATTAATCTTTTCTATATTAGTGGAATCCCGCATACAGCTGGGTAGGCAGAGGAAACCTAGTGTTAAGACACTACGTTCCCCACTTTCCGCCGAATTGAGGCATTGCGTGCTGAGAAGCGGAACTTAACGCCGCGCTTTGCCTTTTTACCAAAACCAGGAGATGAAAAATTCCATTTCCTGGAGTGGGAATCGAACCCACAACCTGTCGCATTTACAGTCGCACGATTGTGCCTCTACGCCACGACAGGCGATATTTATATTTAGTATTAAATTTATGTTACGTAAAGCTATTAAAAGCTTTTTTATAAATATTTTCGTGCCTTGAATTGCCTAAAATAAAGGAATGCTTAAAGCTGACTTGTTACCTGTAAATACTATGGCTGAAACATAAACGCATCATCTGTTCTTACGTATTCTACGTTTTCTAAAAATAATCTATTATATTTCACTAGTTGTAACCCACGACTTCGATCGCGTGCGTTTTCCCATTTTAGTAAGAATTAAAAGAAATACCCTCTTAGTACTCCCCTACACTCCTCAAAGAGTGTTCAACTTTCTATGGGCAGTAGTTTCGCCTGTATATTGTCTGTCCGTCACATAGTAACGCAAGCGTTGCATATATAGATAATCTTATGTTTTTAATATAATTGATAGGTTGTTGTAATTTATTCGTGATTCATTGACTGCCATCTAATTTGACTTAATCTATTACCGTGGGACGTCTTCGTACGACACAGATGTTATCTACGATGATTCTAGTATCGTTGATGAATGTAAAATATATTTTTATTGTGCAATACTAGCCAGTACTTTTGTATGGTAACAGTGAAAAAAATTTAACCGACTTCGACAAAAAAGGTTCTTTCGACTATAGGTACTTTTTATATGTTACCACATAACTTTTTACTGAGTGAATTACTTCTTATATTTTTTTTATATGACGGTTTTATTTATATTTAGTTAAGATCTGATAAGTTGTTTTAGAGTTATTCGTAATAATTCTACTTTTAATATTTTTGTTAAAATGTTGATTAGTGTTTAATTATACGAGGATAGGGAGAAAGTTAATATTTTACCGTTTAGGTCGCCTACATAAATCGGTATTAGGTGCTAATTCCCCTATTTCTAAAATAATTCAACTTGAAAACGATTTTTACAACGTATTGATATTTTCGCGAACTCTCTTCAAATTATTAAGAACTTTACATATCCATGCATAAATGCTTAACGTATTGTCATTTCTTCGCTTTGATAAGACAAAACGGCGTTGAGTTACATTTGAGCCGTGGCACAGAGGCACATGCGTACGACTGTAAGCGCGACAGGTTGAGGGTTCGATTCCCACTCCAGGAAATTACTAAAAAAATATTGTATTTACTACTTACTGACTAGTGTATTGAATTTATTTTATACATTTTTATCATTTTTATTTTATGTGTAATAATATTTTACCAACAATTTAAAAACGAACACTTGTTATTTACAATTGCCATTGTTTTGATTGATGTTTTTATTCGAGAATTTATATATATGATTATTTTAAAACATATTTTTATAATAATACTGAAGTTTTCAGTCAGTCTGAATATTTATAATTTTAGAGGTCATCGGGGTGAAGTGGTACAGCGTCTGACGGTAACCGCAATAGGTTGTGAGTGTGAGTATTTTTATTTTTGCATATACATACATAGCTTCACGCTGTATCTCGCATATAGCAGGGTACGCAGAGGAAACCTTGTGTTAAGACACTCCGTTTCCCGCTTTCCGCCGAATTGAGGCATTTTGTGCTGAGTGGCGGAACTCAACGCCGCGCTTTGCCTTGTTAGCAAATCCAGGACATGAAAAATTCCATTTTCCTGGAATGAGTATCGAACCCCAAACCTGCCATGTTTACAGTCGCACGTTTGTGCCTCTGCGCCACGACAGGTGTATGTGTAAATATTACTATCTAATTATTGTATAATGTCCCAAAATATAAACATATATTTTTATAAAAAAAATCTTTATTGGTTATCAAAGTGTTTCGCACTTTTTATGATACTGTCTGTCCCAGATAAGGACGCCCTCTCATCGGGCAATAAATTATTTCAAATCAGCAGCAATATTTTATATCATCTATCTATTGGGTCCGTCGTGGCGCAGTGGGACACCGTCTTACTGTACACTATGACAGTTATAGATTAATCCTTCTTTCGCTCTCAAGACTATGGGCCGTGGAGTCGAGCTCCACTAGTTAATATTTAATTTCTTAAATTTGAGCAGTAAGTGGAGAACAGAATGTGTAAAAGATAGTCTCTAGGTTTATCTCTTATTACCATGCTTTATGCTGAGGCCTGTCTTGACGCGGAATTACAAGCGTGCGACTGTAAACGCGACAGCTTGTGGGTTCGATTGACTCCAGGAAATGTAAAAGTTTAGTATTTTTATTTCCTAGGTTAACAAGGCAAAGTGCGGCGTTGAGTTCCGCCACTCAGCACGCAATGCCTCAATTCGGCGGAAAGTGAGGAACGGAGTGTCTAAAACACTAGGTTCTCTGGTTCCCTCTGCGTATCCTGCTATATGCGGGATATAGTATATATGTATATTTACCCATTTTAAACGGTCATATTGACTCAAAAATATTACAGTTCTCAAGGACCAATGACGAAATCTGATTTTAAAAATTACAGAGAAATAAAAAAATCACATAATCATAAAAAAAATTGTTTAAAAACCTAAGTATCCAACTAAAACGTAAAAAAACCTATGAATCAGTATAAAGTGATTGATGATATTTTTTAGTCATTTACACTATAATTCATAGCTTTATATAAATATAGTATAAGAGCAACTCAATTATCCCACTTTTAAATAAGACTCGTACAAAACTGCGCTCACACCAGCGCTTCCAGCTGAATGCGGTAAATCCTTTGAGGATAATAAAGCGGAGTCAGAAGTCTTTATCGCTTTCGCAGAAATATTCAGTATAATATTCAATCTTCGCGAGTTGTAGCGAGTAGAAAGTAAAGAACTCGCCCCTGACTTTACTTGACTTTTGATATTTTAGAGCTTACACATTTATATTACGAAAAATCATTTTTAGAAAATGTATAGAAATTTGAATGCTGCGGAACTTGAACACATGGTTTAGCGGTCATGAATTGTTTCCAAGAGGCGCGGGTTTGCCTAATCTCGTTGCGTTCAAATTGCAACTCGTTTTTTAAAAATGTTTTTCCTTGACACTACTCAGATATAATTAATGTATGTATATGTCGAAGACAGACTAGAAAGTTTTGGTTATAATCTTGGTTTAACATAGTGTGGGCTAAAAGTGGCCATTTTGCATTTGAAAGGTAAATTAGACAATTGTAAAAAAGACAATTCCGTAATGTTCCTCCATCGAGCTTCAAAGTTAAAGTGAAAACCGGTACATATTCAAAGGGAACATAATGTTAAGGCACTCCGTTTTCCATTTTCCATCTGAAATCGAAGACATTGAGTGTTAAGTTAAGGAACGCAGCACCGCGATAGCAGGGAAACGAAAACAATTTAACACAAATATAAAAAACAAAATGTAAGTGAAAATATTTGAATACATATTATAATATAATATGATAGTAGCTGAGAATGTAATTTGCCTCATTCCGACCTCAACTTGGGAACGGAAGAACCGCGGAACGATTCTAATTAATTTCTGTAAAGGCTGCACTCAGAGTGCGGTATGTTTGATTGAGAGCTCTGAACTACTTACTCTTAATTACCTATACTTATGTGAACGAAATTACTGTAGACACGTGGTGTAGAGTATTATCATTGTGGAATGTATAGGATAGAAACACATGGATTCTTTTGAAAGAGGGTTTCTTGCAGGTTAGCTCTGAGTTACTACTTCAAGTCCCGCCAAAAACGCTACGGTCCCTGTATACCTCTTTCGCCTCGTCCACAGTCATTAACCTCTTCATACATACCCTCCTCCTGTAGGGGGTCCTCGTGATTTTTACGTGACCTTCATCCAGTACCATTGATACTGTGTTCTTATATCTTTCTCATCATTCTTTCATCACTCATCCTCTCGAGTACATAATTTTTTTTTATAGCCTTTATTCTCTGACCATGATACAATATTTCTTACATAAATATATTTTTCTTTCATCAGCAGCCAGTTTGTTGATCAGGATGTCTCTTGACATAGGCCTCCCCCATTAACTTCCATTCCTCTCTGTTTTGGCAATTCGTCTCCATCCTTTTAGTTGGTTGTTGGTGGTTGGCAAGTACATAATTGCTATAGTTTAAATGTTAGTATGTTTAATTATATTTCGTCAAATTCTAAATATATTATACTAGTATACATTTAAATATTATTAAATCTTGTCTTTAATGTATAAACGAATTGGTCAGAGAATAAATATTATTTTTATGTTTATTGTATTGTTATTTATTTAATTTGTAGAACACCCTAAGGTAAAATTTTTAACTAATCTCTCTCTCTTCCTAACTATTATCCTACATGGTGAAGGGGTCACCTTCGTTCGTCCCAATAATATTCCAACATTCAAAGTAGCGAAACCGACTTTAAGCTTACGTTTGTGACTAGCGTCGTTTACCGAGCCCGTCCTTGACTCCATAGCTCTGGCACACTATTTGCAGATATATTATTATTTTGTAACCTGTCCAAAATTTTTAATAACCTAACTTTTTATTTGTAAATATTACAATTATTGTAAATCATTATGTAATATTTTCTTCCTTTTTTTGTTACACATCATTGTTTTGTAATGGCATAAACTATAAGTTATTCGTTCTATCTACGTTATGTTTAGCGTAACCCAACGCCGCAGCTTATCTATCTGGACAATCAAACTAACTACAAAATACTAAAATTAACGTGAGCAGCTTCATAAAGATTACTCAGAACAGGAGCAAGTATACCAGAATAAAGGTTTTTTGTTCCCTCTTAAGTACGGTTCTAAGAAACGCTTGAATACTTTAAAACATGCCTAAATAAATCTATTAAATGAGCTCCGTTTTAAGAAAAGTATCGCTTTAAATAGAGACCATCGTGGCGCAGTGGAATAGCGTCTGATCGCATTACTCAATGCGATTGGTTGTAGGTTCGATCCCTACTAGAGGAAAGATTATTTTATTTCTAGTATGGCAAAGCGCAGCGTTGAGATCCGCCGAGCTGCAGAGTGGAATCAAGAGAATGGAAAGTAATGTCTCTGATTACCCTCCTATGCGGGAAACTAAAAAGATATTATACTAATTTTTTATTTTAAAGTGTTCATTTCAAATCCACATTGTTAGAATACGATAAATATTTATATTGACGATTTAGCAGTGCTTGGACAGTATCATATAGACGGTATGACGTTATCCAAGAGTCTATACCTCAATTCAGTGGAAAGAAGGGAACTAAAGAATTCTTCTTTAGAGAACGGAGTGTCTTAACACTAGGTTCTCAGGTTCCCTCTGTCTACCCTGCTATATGCGGGATACAGCGTGAAGCTAAAAAATATGTAATTCCCTAAATGACGTGTAGTTCTACGTAATCATAATTTATAATCGGAAATTAGAAATTAGATATGATAAATGCATACACATACATATACATAGCTTCACACTGTATCCCGCATATAGCAGGGTAGGTAGAGGTAACCTAGTGTTCAGACACTCCGTTCCCCACTCCGCCGAATTGAGGCATTGCGTGCTGAGTGGCGAAACTCAACGCCGTGCCTTGCCTTGCTACCAAACACAGGAAATGAAAAACTCCATTTCCTAGAGTGGGGATCAAACCCACAACCTACCATGCTTACAGTCGCACGCTTGTGCCTCTGTGCCACAACAGACGTTTACATATAAGCGTTATAATTCCACAAATTACGTGTAATTCAACGTAAATGGGAATTAATGGGAAATTAGAAATTAGATATGATAAACGAATTATAAGAAATTGTTTAAATAACTACTGCAGCGATAATCTATATATATTTATAAGATTTCAATATAATTTACTTATCGATACCTAAAATAATCTAACAATATATATTTAGCGAGATTATCAATGTTATTGATTGCTTATACAAAATCCCATGTAAATAGTTTTATTGGTAAATTTAGATAAAACAAATTAATCCGTACTTAATATTATAAATGCAAAAGTAACTCTGTCTGTCTGTCTGTGTGTTACGCTTTCACGCCTAAACCACTGAACCGATATTGATGAAATTCGGTATGAACATAGAACTAAACTTGGGTAAGGACATAGGATACTTTTTATCGCGAAAAAAGGGTAGAATAGGTTGAAATAGGGGATGAAAGTTTGTATGGAAGTTCCATATTGTCAAACAATCGCTCACGTTTACAGTCAAACATTCCACAACTGCGCTATGATGGCCTCAATAATATTATTAAATAAAAATACTCATATACATATATGTATCAACCGAATATCACATAAGAGCAGAAAATGAAAACTATTTAAATATAATCATTCGTGGAAATCGAACCCACAACCACCCACGTTCACAGTCAAATTATTTCCCACTGCGCTACAATAGCTACAATATATGGCTACACAAACAGACATACATATCAAAGTTAGTTATCTCAATGTAAGGCAATTTTAGTGCTACGACTGTCGATTGTCGACGATCAAAGGCTTTAAACGTGGAGGTATTCATCTGCATGCAGTAGTCAGTGTATTGGAAACGTCGCCTCTCTCATCCACGCCCGTCATGCCTCTAGTTATAGTAACCTGGATAATAAACACTTATTTTTAGCTTCACGCTGTATCCCGCATATAGCAGAGGGAACCTGAGGACCTAGTGTTAAAACACTCCGTTCTTTTTCAACATTTCCGCTCCCCACTATAAAATACTTACATGTCTAAGTATATAAAAGTAAATAAGTTGGTAAGTCGACTTGTCTATAAGTAAAATTATTAATAGGCGTAGGCGTGAGATCCTGGTGCTAAAACACTCCGTTTCCCACTTTTTGCTGGCATTTGGCAATTGAGGCATTGCGTACTGAGTGGTGGAACTCAACGCCGCGCTTTGCCTTGTTTCAAACCCAGGAAATGAAAATACTAAACTTTACAATTCCTTGAGCGGGAATCGAACCCACAACCTGTCGCGTTTACAGTCGCACGCTTGTGCCTCTAATATAAAGTAAAATATATAATACAATACTGTTGTATAATACGTGGTATGTTGTTGTTGTTGTTGTTGTTGTGTGTAAATAATTTAAGTGTAAATATTGTTATCTGCTTGGGGAAGTAAGAAAAAATATGTTACACAGTGCAAAATACTTGATGAATAGTAATTTGTAGTGCAACCAGATTGATTATTTTCATCGCTACTAATCAACTAGATTTTTATTAAATTTAAATGAGATCACATCAGACGCTCTAGCAAATATATAAAAAAATCTAATTTGTTTCACCTTGTAAAAAGGTATTCAAACACATATAAAAATACTGTCAAATTGCCTCTTCCTTTTTTTGAAATCAGTTAAAAAATAACATAAAAAACACCACAAAGAGAGATATTATTCAGTAAGTGTAATTGCAAAAATGAAAAAGAAATTATAACTAAGATTTTGAAACTCATTGTCAGAGATTGCATATGCATTGAAATTGAAAACTGCATGAAGTTATTTGCATAAATATGCACATAATAACTACGTTCACAACTTCAGGTGTGGTACAGAAAGTAGAAATTTGATTTAAGCGAGGAAGTCAGGGAATGTCGTAAATACGAATATAAGATGTTTTTGATACTTTAAGTAAATTTTTGCGCCTTTTGTGGCGCAGAGGCACACGCGTGCGACTGTAGATGCGACAGATTATGGGTTGAATTCACACTCCAGGAAATGTAAAAGTTTATTATTTTCATTTCCTGGATTTGGTAACAAGGCAAAGCGCGGCGTTAAGTTCCGCCATTCAGCAATGGCTCAATTCGGCGAAAAGTGAGGAACGGAAATGTTGAAAGAGAATAGAAGGTCTAGACACTAGGTTCACAGGTTCCCTCTGCCTACCCCGCTATATGCGGGATACAGCGTGAAACCAAAAAAAGGCACCTTTATGTAAATATTTTTTTTCATTATTTAATCTTTACGTTGTGTATATATCAATTGTAAATATTTATTTTGTTATAGGTGAAGATCGTGTAGTACTACTGGATCTTTTTAAACATGCAATTTCTCATATTGTGAATTAGTTTCTTTTTTACCCATCAATCCCCCTTCGTGTGTTCTTCATACAACGTGACATTGACGAAGTGATTTGTGCGCAACTGGCACATTCGAAGCGCCTTCATTAAAGAACTGAACTGAACTGGTATTTTTGATTAAATCGTTTTTATAGAGAAAGTGATTTTACATACGATCATTGTTGTTTTAGTCTCTACTTCTAGAAATGTTTATGTTTCATTTATTTTCATTGCGGTATAGGATATATAAGTAAGTAAGGTAAAGCTTGGCGTTGACTTCCGCTAGGTTACATGCAGTATTGCAAAAATACATAGAACTTGGAGAGCGGAGTGTCTTTTCTCTATAAAGCGCGCCTACCTTCAAAGGCCAGTAACAAACCTGTAACTCCTCTCGGTCATTATACGGTGTCCTGTAGCGTCTCTGGTGTTACATGGGGTTATTAATACTGTTGTGACAGCAAATGACAATACCAAAGATCTTGGATAAAAAATTAAAATGTTTTTTGACATAAATATATGTATAAGCGAGATTTACCTTTAAAGAGACGTAAGACGCAAGTGGAACAATGTCACACTTTTAACGCGATTGTTGTGGATTCGAACTCCACTCGGGTGATAACTATATTAAAATTCCTTACTCTACGACAAAGTGTAACGTCGAGTACCGTTTCACCATGTCTCAATTGTAGGCAAAAAGTTAAGAACGGAGTTTCCTAACACTAAATCTTTATATAATATCATGCCTACTATAAAAAAAATCTTAAAGCAAAATATACTTATTACCAGTACTTACGTCTCAGTACAAATGTTCAAAACATACACAATATATAAATGAATACCGTAGAGTGTTACACGACTTTATATATTAGACGTTGAATTCGTCGTGATTTTTCAGCGCGCAATTTGTAACGTGCCACAGGAATCCACGTGGGCTTCACTGTAAATTGATTTACATCAATCGTCGAGTGCCAGCGTTGATGTTTCACTGCAGCGCGCAAATGAGACCACTTCGGAGATTCATGGCCCTCAAATATACGGGAATTTTTCGTTTTCTTAGATAATGTTAAGTTTTTGTGTACAAATATATAAAGAATTTGAGATTTCCCCCATTTTTTTTTAGCTGCTCGCTGTATCACGCACGTAGAAGGGTAGGCAGAGGGAAACTGAGAACCTAGTGTTAAGACACTCCATTCTATTAAGATCTGTTCCCCACTTTCTGATGAATTGAGGCACTGCGTGGTAGAACTCAACGCCGCGCTTTGTCCTGTGCTAGGGCACTTTTTTATTTATACACTTGTTGTGTACAAAATTGGTTTTCACTGTATCTGATCTAAGTTGTACAGTCCTATTAGTATTATAAATGCGTAAGTTAGGGAAGATGGATGCTTGTTACACTTTCACACAAAAACTACTGAGTGGATTTCAATGAAACTTTACACTGATCATTATCATGATTTTAGTTTTGATCACGTCATATCAAATTTTCACGTTTGCACTTTCACTGCCACTTTCACAATATTTTTTTGCTGCACGCTGTATGTATCCCGCACATAGCATGGTAGGCAAAAAGAACCAGAGAACCTAGTGTTAAGACACTCCGTTCTCTTAGTGAGTTAAAATAATCAACAAAATCGATAAAATCGCCTACTTTACATGCGAATGATACATTGTTATCAATTTTCGCAAAAAAGATTAAATGTTTTTCAGTTTCATTAACTGATTGCGCACCTGCAATACAAGGCTAATTAATTTATCTAATCCTAGATACAACTACTATTTATTTTTCAATACCAGGAACACAATTTTTAAAAGCAAAAACGATCTTCATGTTTAATCTCTTATAGCAGGGTCAAAGAGTACCTAGTGTCAGAGTTTCCGTTCTCCACTTTCAATCCGATTAAGAGAGGCATTGCGTGTTAAGTGTCATAACTGAACGCTGCTATTTGCCAAGCCTTGCCAAAACGAAAAAAGAAAATAATTTAAATATGATCATTTTATTGAATGAGAATCGAACCTATAAAACAAGTGGGACACTGTCTGTCTGTATAATGTTGTAAGTTAAAAATATACGCAATTAATACAGTTTAAATAGTATCATTTACATATATACATATATAGCTTCACGCTGTATCCCGCATATACGCAGAGGGAACCTAGTGTTAAGACACTCCAATCCCCACTTTCCGCTGAATCGAGGTATTGCGTGCTGAGTATCGGAACTCAACGCCGCAATTTCTCTTGTTACCAAACCCAGGAAATGAAAAATCCATTTCCTGGAGTGGGAATCGAACCCACAACCTGTCGCGTTTACAGTCGCACGCTTGTGCCTTTGCGCCACGACAGGCGACCTATAAATGTAGAAAATATAATATTGTAATTAGTTAAGGTCATGTGCTATATATAAAAATCTTAGAGATCTTTAAAACTAAAACTATGTAACCAAAGCAATTTAAGTAAAGTTTATATACATACATATAAACTTTATCTGTCTGTACATAGCTACATAGTGTACACATTCTCGTTCACATCACGTCTGACGACACCTGCCTCGGACATGTGGAGCTCAAATACGAAGGACGCTTTGAGACTTGATACCGTTCTCATTTAGCGTTGCTATGCGCGTAGTACTATGGTACACTGATTATAAATAATTTTACTTATAGTTTGAAATAAGATAATTGGAATAGCAGACTTGACAGAATGTTGTGTATCTACTCTTTATTTCTTCTGTTTATAGCCAATTCCGCAGTTTAGATATGAAAGAACTCTAGACTGATGTTTTTTACTATTCCCACCCATCCTTTCCCCAGAATGTCGTGGTTTCGATGGCGGACTGCCGCGGTCACCACATTGCCTCCTCCCCCTTACACTCTACACTCTAGGTCTCTGGAATTGTAGATGTCTATGGGCGAAGGTAACCACTTACCATCAGGTGGTCCTTCTGCTCGTTTGGCGTCTATGATCAATAAAAAAATACATTTCATTACATAACACTCCATTCCCGGAAATATTCACGTTGTGATATTTGATATTTTGGAATGGTTATGGAATAATTTTGCACGAATTGCTTTAATTGTGAGTTCACGCACTATCATTTATTTGGTAAAATACAATACTCATTTACTGCCTTATCGTACACAAACATGACAATTTACATCATTATACTAATACGAGAAGGAATACTGAAGGAAAACTTGGCATATCCTTTTACGACAATTGTGAGGTTTCGTCCTCAATATAAAATATGGCAGAGTTAAAATTTATATGGAGAAAAAGTGCAGAAAACATTATTTATAATAAGATAATAATTAAAAATAGATTAAATTAATAAAATACATATCACACACAGTACTATTGGTTTGACATTCACTTTCATGTAATATGATATATCCGTTGCTAAGGCAAACCGTCAACAGTCTCTAGTTACATTTAAAATGTGACACTTCAGAACTATTATTACAATCTCATGAATTTACGATCAGGGTGACGTATCCTGACACTATTTTTTACAATTTTACCCATCACAAACAGTGAAAAACGCCGCTAAAGAAGTTTTGACTACATAATCCATCACAGAGTGGTTAAAAGGACGCAATTATTAGGAAACTGAGACATTGTTACAACACGTTTAATGACATGTACACAAATACATACACACACAAGAACACACACACACACACACACACACGCGCATGCATACACACGCACACACACACTCACACGCACACGCACATACACACGCACATGCACACACACACTCACATGCACATATATTTAAGCATATATTTATATTGTAATTTAAGTTGTTTTACTGTAAATTAACAGATTAAATAAATATAGCACATTTTATTTTGGAAGGGCGGAATCTCCTAATAAAGGCACTATAAGCTTAAAAGGAGATTTCTACCACAAATTTCTGTTTTTGTAAAAATTCTGTTTTAAACAAATAAAGTTATTATTATTATAAAGTGGCAGAAAGATAATATTATTTAAATAATTTTCATTTATTCTCTCTGGTAAGATGGCGCGGCGTTGAGTTCCGTCACACAACACGCAATATCTTGAATATAGAAGGCAGAGAACAGAGGTCTTGTATGAAGAGGTTAATGACTGTGGACGAAGCGAAAGAGGTATGCAGGGACCGTAGCGTTTGTCGCTCCGTTCTCTCTGACTACCCCGCTAGGGATAAAGCGTGAAGTTAGGTAGGTAGATAACAGAATTAATTTCTCTGATCACCTTGCCGTAAAAAGCATGAAGCTGCCTTTTTCGTATCCACAAAATGTAGTAATTTAACATTTTCGTTTTCCAAGCGTAGCAACTAATTTGGAACTCCGATGACCGCAATTAGAGCGCCTGCTGGCGACTGGTTTGAAGCAGCTAAGGCGACGGAGGGCGGAGGGTAGAGGCTTGTGGTCACGTCCAATTTCGTATTCGCGTACGTACATACATCGAACTGGTGACATTTACACGTCTTTGATATTAAAGGTGTTACCTCTCATTTTACAATTGTAATTAATAAGTCATGCTTGTAACTATAATATAGATTATAAGACAATATATGATTGGCCATCGTGACACAGTGGGTAAATGACTGTACACGCGGTGGTTATGGATTCGATTCTTTCCGGGGAATGATATCATTTTCTTATTCCTGTTACCCGCTCTGGAGAAATAAAGCGCGGTGCCGAGTTCCGCCGAGTATAGAATGGAGTGTCTTATCACTAGGTTTGATTATACTGCTATGCGGGATAAAACGTTAAGCTAAATAATGTATATATAGTACAAGCTAGTATATTCTCGTAAAAATGTTCGTAGTGTTGTGCACTTTTTTTCTCTTTAACTAGCCTTTATTTTTCTGGTGCACAATAGAGAGGATTTATTATTATTATTATTAACGCTTGTCGTGGCGCAGAAGCACAAGCGTGCGACTGTAAACACGAAAGGTTGTGGGTTCAATTCCCACTCCAGGAAATGTTATTATTTTCATTTCCTGGGTTTGGTAACAAGGCAAAGCGCGGCGTTGAGTTCCACCACTCAAGAGGCAATGCCTCAATGTGGCGGAAAGTGGGGAACGGAATTGTTAACTTTGTCTTAACACTAGGTTCTCAGGTTCCCTCTGCCTACCATGCTATATGCGGGATACAGCGTGAAGTTAAAATATATATATATATATATTATTATTATTATTAGCCCGTTAGGTGTAAAGTGTGGAGCTGATATGTATTACTTTCTTATACATATCAGCTCCGATATTGATGTCTTGGTGCAGTAGGAATATGTTTCAGGAAAAAAGTGGTAGTGAGTTCATACCACTACTGCTAAACTCGTTTCACGCTTTTTTTCTGTTTATTGGTCGACAAAACAAATTACAATCGGTATACATGTAAATAGAGATAAAATCACAAGTATTGCAGAAACAATTGCATTTTTTTCGATGCAGACACAGCATACATTGATAATTATTACAAGCTACACCTATGGCAACCTTAAAAAATAACAAGTAATATTGTTAATTTCTAATTTAAAATTCATTTGAACAATGTTTGTATTTAACAATAGGTAAAGAGGAATACAAAATAAACTAAACAATTAAACTACTTAAATATTACTTAAATAAAATTAGTTAGGTACTAGTTACACACTTTGTTCTGTATAGCAGAGTATTTAGAGAATTTCGTGTTAAGACATTCCGTTCGGTGCTTTCCGCCCGAATTCAACGCAATATGTTAAGTGATGGAACTCAATTCCGCGTTTTGTCTGATTACAGCGAAGAAATCATAATAATACATCCATATTCCCATTCCTTGACTGGGATTCGAACCTACAATCGCGTTTATGGACGCCGCATTCGCAGTCCTATTGCGCCACTATGGCTTTTGTGAATATATTTAAAATATCTACAATTTTATTTATTTCTACCATCAGTCATCTTTTGTCTATTGGAATAGAAAGACAAAGCCTAGTGCTTAGTCAGTCCGTTCTACATTTCCGCTTATTTTGGCAACATTAACCATTTTTTTTAATAATCAGATGTAAAAAATAAATCATGTCCTAAGCGGGATTTATTTGAATACAATTTATATTTCCATGAAGTTGCCAACTTAATATATAGTGTGTCTAGAAGTGATTGATAGCGGGCGAACTACTGTAACTCGCGACCGTCTTCATTTGTCAGAACAAAGTGTCTACTTCAATATGAAATTAGACAATACTGCTGGACGAATTAAGTTTACTCTGAATTTTAGTTAATTACACAAGTTTGTTGAGATTAAAGGAAAATTACTACATAGGTACTAAATGAATAACGCATGACGTGGCGCAGAAGCACAAGCGAGCGTTTAAACGCGACAGGTTGTGGGTTCGATTCCCACTCCAGGAAGTGTAGTATTTTCATTTCCTGGGTTTTCGCTCGTTTCCGTTTCGTTTCCGTCACTTAGCACGCGTTGCCTCAATTCGGCGGAAACTGTTGTTCTCAGGTTCCCTCTGCCCACCTGATGCAGGATACAGCGTGAAGCTAAAAAAAACAAAAATTACAGTAGAATTGATAAACTCCTTTTTGCAGTCGGTTAAAAAAGGCAGCGATATTAATCTGCTCTATCATTTCACTGCTAATAAAATATATACCTATAGCCCGTTTTATACCATTACACAGCTTTCAATGTGAATTTCGTTCTGTACACATACACTTAATAGCTTCTTACTGGAGAAATGAAAATTATTTTGATATAAAGATTGCTCTAAGGCAGAAAGGAACTCACAATCACTTCCTTACTTCCTTACTTACTTACTTATCTATTGCGATACGATATTGCTAAAACAATTTAAATTGGACAAAAACATACAATTTTGGTTTGGTATGTACTCGTAAGTCGAAAGCGGTATTCAGACATCACCACACTATGACAAGTAGCTAATAGTAATAGTACCGCAACCGCTCGGGAACTCTTAAATCTCATTAAGCACCGCCGGCCCCTGGACTATGAATATATTATGATTAAATGTAAATCAGGCCTTCCTTAGGACTGCTCAAGATTAATGTACTGGAAATCTGTTTATATTGCTATTTACTCGTACATACGTAAATATATATTATTATTGACTACCTGTAGCCCGCGACTTCGTTTATGTGGACTAAAACGTTTGAAACCCCGTTTTATCTCGTTCTCGATAACACTAGGCCCTATGTCTCTCAGCCTATCGTGCACTTGTATTCTATATGCTATATATTCTATATTCTATATACAGGAAAAGCTAAACAATTTAATTGGTAAATTATTTGACGTTCAAAAAATGAAGCTTGTAACTTCTTATTTTGAATAAAATTATTTGACTTTGACTTTGACTTTGAATTAATTGTCTACTTAGAATATATACATTTACAAAAAATCTGTTATTATTTCTTTATTAGATGTATCATTCGGCTTTATTTGTGTTAACTATTAAAATCCCGTTTTCTTCCCTCTTCGTAGGAATTTCGAGAAATTCTTTGTGACCCGTATACCGTACCGTATGTATGTTTTTATTTTTAATGGTGTTCATATATATTTATATATTATAAATGTCTATTTTTGTATTACTGTTCGTTCTTTTTTTGTCTTTATTTTTTTTTCTATTGTACTACATTCCCGCTTGTTACTTACTCATCCTCCTCTTGCGGTAGACTGGACGAGATCTCTCTTAGAGATAAGTCCACCTTTGTGAACTCAAAATTATATTTATTTTTTCTTACGTATTTTTTATGTGCAATAAAGAATATTATATACTTAAAAAAAAATCCATGGCTTCAGCTTTTTATGTACAGTAGTTTCGCCTGCATATCGTGTGTCGTCTGTTAGTCATTCAGTGATATAGGCGTTTTATACAAATAGACTATTTGAATGCCATTCCACGCAACCGTAAGCGATTTCATTGATTTTCCTACAATATATGAACAATATTCCCAGAATGGCCATCGTAACGCTTCTAGCAGTTATCCCGAGCTTAAGAGGTCGAGCTAAAGGTGCGATGTACAGCTATCTATTTCAAATAATGGAACACGTTCGCTACACTCACCTGCCCTACATCCGTAGTGCAGTCTCATCACGTACAAAGCGAATATATTTTTTTTAAACTTCACGCTGTATCCCGCACAAAACAGGCTAGGCAGAGGTAGCCTGAGAACCTAGTATTAAGACACTCCATTCTCTTAATTCCTTTCCCCATTTTCCGCTGAATATAGGCATTGCGTGCTGAGTGGCGGAACTCAACGTCGTTGCCTTGTCACCAGAGCGAGGAAATGATAATACTTAATATTACTTACATAGCTTCACGCTTTAGCGGCGTAGTCAGAAGGGCATAAAATATTAATAATTATAAATACTTAATATTTTCATTCCCTAGAGTGGAAATCGAACCCACCACCCGTCGCGTTCACATACTTTTATACCACTGCGCTACGACTGGCCTCAGCAAACTGCACACTGTATATTTTATATTGGCCAGCGACCGGAAGTTGCAAGCTTAGATAACAATAGGTTTCAATCAATCGTCAATATGTCTATGAGATGTTATTGTATGGCTTTATTAATCTAACGTCTATTTATAGTACTTGTGATTGCCTCGTAGAGTACGAGAGGCAGAATGTGGATATTGTGGGAAATATATGTAGATTCAAGAGATAATTCAATCGGTTTTGTCATTATTTGTATAGAAAATTTATGTGTGTTTATATGAAATGCTTGTGTTTCTGTGTGACTGACAGACAGCGTATAACTACTGGCCGTAGAAAATTGACATGTAAGTTACTTAGTGAGTGTAGATTAGGTAACTTACCCAGTGTGAGAACATTTTCGAAATTTTTACGAAAACAGGAAGAAAGGAAATTTTAGGTTTTATAATTAATACTAAAGGCCTTCGCGGAGCACTACAACAGTGTCTGACTGTAAACACGAGTGGTTATAGGTTCGATTCTTACTCGGATGAATAATTATATTCAAATTATTTTAATTTCTCCGCTCTGGTAAAATAAAATGCGGCGTTGAGTTCTGCTACTTACCAGAAAATGTCTCGAATCGGGCTGAAAGCGGCGAACGGAGTATCTTGACACTATGTTCACTCTTTCTCATTTTTTTTTAATTTACACATACGAAGTTGCGGGATACAGCTATGTAGTAAAAAATTAACAGACGACAAGCATTCAGCTAATGATGAACGTCACGCTATATGATATTTTGATATATTACGAGGTGTCAAACCTTACATACTCAAATATGAATAATGAATAGTAGATCCTATCAATTCACTTTGATCCATGTACGATGTGTTTGTAAAAGGGCAAGTATTACCCTTCACCTAAAGTAACCACTAAAAAGAGCTGTTGAAATATTCGCTGTTCAATTCAAAGAAAAAAATATAGATTCATTCTTATTAAATGAAACTATTTTAGACGGATTAATCGCGTATATTTTAATATTTAGAAACTAAATTTTTTTTTTTTAAATCTAATAAACTAAATAAATACATATCTGAAAAGTATTTAGTCATTAAATATGAGTAGTAATTGAAGTAATATTTTTTTTTGCTTTACTCATCTTTTTTATACAGCCCCGTATATAGAGAGATTCTAATGTTAACACTCTGTTCTCTACTTCGCGTCTAATTTCGGGACTCCCTTAACAGGCGACGAAAATAAACACAATTTGTAATGCTCACATCGACAACATTATTGAATATTTTTTTCTTTTAGCTTCACACTGTATCCCGTATACAGATAGGTGAGCAGAGGAAACCTGAAAACCTAGTGTTCAGACACTCCGTTCCCCACTTTCCGCCGAATTGAGGCATTGCGTGCTGAGTGACGGAACTCAATATGTACCGCCCTTTGCCTTTACCAAACCCAGGAATTAAAATACTAAGCTTGTACATTTCCTGCAGTGGGAATCGAACCCACAACTTGTCATGGTTACAGTCGCACGCTTATGCCTCAGCGCCAGTACAGGCGAATTATATTATTGAATATGGCTTGAATATATCAAGGTGAACTACATCAGAAGTACTAACTATCATATAAAAAAGAATCATCAAAATTGGTCTACCCAATAAAGTTATGGGATAACACAAAAAAAATACAGTCGAATTTTTGAAATTGGTTAATAAAGTACAATAATTTTGGCATTTTACCGGCAACAATTTTCAATATGTTAGGAACTTTCAATATGTGTGTATCGAATCAGAATAGCTGGCAACAGGAGCTACTTCAATAATGTAAATATCTAGTATGTTATTCACTAGAATAACAAAAATGTAAGTGAATTATTAATATAAAATATTTTGTATATTATAATATTTTTTATTACATATATACATACTATATACATACATAGCTTCACGCTGTATCCTGCATATAGCAGGGTAGGCAGAGGGAACCTAGTGTTAATACACTCCTTTCCCCACTTTCCGACGAATTGAGGCATTGCGTGCTGAGTGGCGGAACTCAACGCCACGCTTTGCCTTGTTACCAAACCCAGGAAATGAAAATACTAAATATTATTTAATATTTTCATTTCCTTGAGTAAAGATCGGACCCACATCTTGTCGCGTTTACAATCATACGCTTGTGCCTCTGCGCCACGACAGGACTCATACAACGATAAATGAATTAAAAAAAAATGTTTCTCTAACTACACGCTTTATCCTTATGGTAGGGTTGGTAAAGAATGCCTAGTGTCAAGACACTCGGTTCTCCTCACTCTACCCGAATTCAAGCCATTTCGTGTTGAGTAGCAAAAGTGGCGCGCTTTGTCTTATCAGAATGGGGAAATTACAAATAATTCGAACCCACGACCTCCGGTAATTAGAATCAGACTGTCCCAATCCACCAACATGACCTGAAATATATTAAGAAAATATTAGAATATTTAGTACACTAGTACAAGCGTTAGAGAAAAACAAAGCGCACGGCTCACGCTCGCTGACCACGGCTCGCTACGTGTCCTCGGTCACGTTACCGCTTACATCTATAAAAAAATATAATAAAAAATTTTTGTAGAAAATATATGCACATATAATATGCATGTGAATGCTTGTAATTTGATATGCAATGTAACGAAAATGCGTCACGATGAAGAAATGAACACATAAATATAGACGCTTGAGTCATCGGGAGAATGAGATAGAAAACTAATTACAAGATATTTTATATTCTCGGTCTTATTGTCTCTTAGGTATTTATTTTATTTTTAAGCAAAAGCCTTTTATGTTTACTTTATGTATGCACTTGTTTAATTTTTATATATAAAACTAGGGAACTCCACCTCCTTCTCACGTTACCTGCCAGCCCACGCTTGCAACGATCAAAAATAAACTGATATATCCAGTTAACGTGTGATTTTGCAAAATTTAGTATTTACATTTCTTGGGTTTGGTAACAAGGCAAAGCGCGGCGTTGAGTTCCGCTACTCAACACGCAATGCCTCAATTCGGCGGAAAGTGGGAAACGGAATTGTTGAAAGCGAATGGAGTGTCTTAACACTAGGTTCCCTCTGCCAACCCTGCTATATGCGGGATACAGCGTGAAGTTAAAAAAAAAAACGTGTAATAATTCTTTACCCAACGGCTAAAAATGATACATAAAGATCACCCGGCGTAGCGACGAACAACGTTTACTGGTATATGTAATAATACAGATAGAAAGATATATATTCAATTGCGCCACAAGCTATTTTATTTTAATGAGCGGAGAGAGACAGATCTACTTATCTAACTTCACGCTTTATCCCTAGCGGGGTAGTCAGAGAGATTACATATTGTGAGATCTGTAAGAATTCTTTATCTACGTTAAAATATAGCAACTACGTGAAGATATTAAATAATTAAGAATTTTACAAAAAAAGAAAACCGAATTCAAAGAATACAATTATTACGAATAACTCCAAAACTACTTCTATCCAATCTTAACCAGTTTTAATAATAATCTTAACCAAATTTTAATGGGACCACACTAGAAGTACTAACTACGGTATTATATGAAAAATAATCATCAAAATTGGTTCACCCAGTAAGAAGTTACGCGGTACACATAAAAAAAACGTTTTTTCGAATCGGTCGAAAAGAAAAATTACACCATAGGAACAAATATCACAATAAAAAGGGAACAGTAACAGTGAAATATGTACATATTTTTCATTCCAACGTTCCACGTCATAAGGCAGAGCTTCGTCCGAGATTTCACAATACATAGAAACACAAAGACAATGATATCTCAATACCCGTGGAACAGATACTTCCGGCTGTCGGTGGACGGTCGACGGTCGACGGTCGACGGCGGACGGCGGACGGCGGATGGACCGTAGCCTCGCTTTTGCTCCATTATTCATAGCGTAGGCTTTGCATTATTTGAGTAAACTTTTACGTTTTCGAAGCTTTATTTTAGCTGTGAGTTTAAAGGATTTTAAAGCTTTATAACTTTTTAAATAAATATCGCGTGTGTGTGTGAATATATGTATTGTTTTGTAAATGTTATGTAAATTAATTCAATGCATATACATATATGGTATTGCTTCATGCTTTTTCCCCTTAACAGATCAGACAAAAAAAACTTAGTGTCATAATTCGAGACATTGCGTCTTCATTGGCGGAATTCAACGCCGTGCTTTGCTTTACCAGAGCGAAGAAATGAAAATACTTTAAACACAACCATTTCGTCGTGTCCACATCCATTATTCTCGTCCCACTGCACAACGATGACGTCAAAGTAGTATATATGTACGAAAGTATATATTTCATGTTACTGTTTACTTTGAAATACAGAAATAGTTATGTTTCGAGGGAAAAAAGATATAGATATATATATATATATACATATATTTGTCTCTCAAAACAGTGTCTCATCGCTCTCTGGCCGAATTCATCGCTGCGTATTGTCATTCTATTTTATATATTAATATAAATATTGTACATATATTTAAAAATGAAACCGTCATCTGTTCGTGTCTCTCGTTAAATATAAATAAGCTGACGTTGAAAATGCACGTAATAGAGACATTTTGCAAAAGGAATCTGTTGGTTTATAATTTAACTTCGATTAAAAATTGCGCTCGACGATCGTTTGCAAGTTTTAATGTTGGGTTTGAGCGGAAACTGCGCACTCAGCTCTCATAGCACACAAGATTGATGTTCACTTCAATTTGAATTGTGTATGGGAAGATGTGGGAACAAGTGGTGTTTGGTGGTGGTACATCGGTGCATAGTGCAATAACGGTTGGTTGCGGGTTCAATTTCCATTATGGGGACGTTAATATTTATATTATTTTCATTTCTTCACTCTAGTAAGTCAAACCGCGCGGCTAGTTTCGCCACTGAATAGGCAATATTTCGAATTCGTTCTAAGGTAGGTTCTCTCTCTCTCGGCGGAAAGTGGGGAACGGAGTGTCTTAACACTAGGTTCCCTCTGCCTACCCTGCTATATGCGAGATACAGCATGAAGCTATGTATGTATGTATTTATGTTTTCTCTGACCTCCCCGGCTCTCCCTTCTTTGCGGGTTAAAGCGTAAATATTTTCAATCTACCAAAGTAATTATTTGCAATGAATTCTAGGATTCTTGTCAAGTTTTACTTGCAAGTGATATTTTTAAAAATGCTGATAATAAAAATATATTACCACAAGCGTATCAGATTCTTAATGTTGCTGGATAGAAACGTATAACTTAATTGAGAGTTATAGTGCTACGACAGATTTTGGAAGGCGCGGGTTCAAAGTTCAAATTTTTTATATAGGGTGTCCCAAAATTAACGAAAGATTTGAATTAAATAGAAAATATCATTTTAGTCTTTTAATAGCGAATGAATAATGAATATAATAGCAAATGGCGGCAAAGTCAAATCTTGCGTTAATTTTGGGAAACCCTTTACATTTCTCGATATTTTAAAAAAATAAGTATAACAAATTTAATATTTTTTATACTTAAAATAATACTAATAAAGCTTAAATGAGTTTTGTTTTATTGTACAAGTATGTCAGTGTTTACAAGGGTGTGACAGAAAGGGTCGCATGAACTAGCGGTCAGGACATTGTCTGGATGCTTCATTTGAGTATATCTGAACCCTTTTGGGAATGTTTGCTACCTATGGTACTTACCTCATACTACGTATGTGTCCTGCTAGTACAAATATATAACTACAACAATTTTTCTTAAACCAATAAACACTGTGATTTTAAAAAATGACTTCAATTTTTTTTATAGCAGAGACAGACTCTGTGTTCCTGGTGTAAAAACACTCCGTTTTTCACTTGTCGCCTTAAGTCTAATCGTTGCATGATAAGAGGCTCAAAGCAACCCCGTGCTTTTAGGAGTGTCTTAACAGAGCGGAGAAATGAGAATAATTGCAAAATAGTAATTCCTCCCACTGGGAATCGAGCCCACAATCGTATTTATAGTCAGACGCTGTCCAACTTCGTCACCTTGGCTTTATTATAATTTAAAATAATAGATTAACTGACGTCAAAAAAATGTTTTGTGTGTTGCCGCATAACTTTTTACTGTATGAAGCAATTTTGATGATTCTTTTTTATATGTTAACTAGTGTTTCTGATTTGGTCTCGTTTAAATTTAATTTATATTAAAACGTTAAAAAACAACCAAACTCAATATAATATTAAATCAGCGATAGAGTAGAGATAGTAGTAGAGTAGTAGAGCGATAGAGACAGAAAATATATTACACAGTATCTAAATTCACATTTTTCATTAAAATATTAAATTAAAATTCGGTAAAAATGATACACATACATACAAAGCTTCACGCTGTATCCCGCATATAGCAGGGTAGGCAGAGGGAACCTAGTGTTAAGACCGTTCCCCACTTTCCACCGAATTGAGGCAATGCCGCTTTGCCTTGTTACCTAACCCAGGAAATGAAAAATTCCAATTCCTGGAGTGGGAATCGAACCCACAACCTGTCGCGTTTACAGTCGCACGCTTGTGCCTCTGCGCCACGACAGGCGTTTAGTTTATATCTGACCAGTAATTTCAGAGCTTTTTGTTAAAATCTTAATTATTCGTGAAAATATTATTTACATCCCAGAAAAGTCGTAAGGTAAACTATTGTATATATTACAGTAATACAAAAGCAGAACTTTCTCAGAATACCTCTTATAAATACATCGATGCTTAGCTTTGATATCTGAGAGCTCGAACAAGAGAATGTGTGTCACTGTGTGTGGGAAGGACGCGCCTTTGAATATCTGAATACATACGTAATACTATAAATATTATTTACCCATTTCAATAAAGAATGGAATAGATGAATACACGACGTATTCTTTTTTTTTTAACTTCACGCTGTATCCCGCAGAGAACCTAGTGTTAAGACACTCCATTCTCTTTCAACATTTCCGTTCCCCACTTTCCGCCAAATTGAGGCATTGCGTGCTGAGTGGCGAAACTCAACGCAGCGCTTTGCCTTGTTACCAAACCCAAGAAATGAAAATACTAAATTTTACATTTCCTGGAGTGGGAATCGAACCCACAACTTGACGCGTTTACAGTCGTACGCTTGTGCCTCTGCGCCACGACAGGCGTTTTCACAACGTATGTGACTATCTTTATGTGTGTTAACACATAACTTTGTACTAAGTGACAGTGAGAGTGAGAGAGTTGAGTTTTTCATAATAATTGTACATTTTCTTTTTCTGTTATTCTGTTTTTTATGCATACTGTATCCTACACATAGCAAGGTAGGCAGAGGCAACTAGAGAACCTAGTATTAAGACACTCCGTTCTCTTTTAACATTGCCTTTTTTTCATCTTTTTTTTGCCAAAATCTTATTATATTCCCAACTGTCAGTAATGCCTCGCCTCCTGTCTCTCACTTGGTGACGCGGTCGCTTAGAAACTGTCGCTGTCCTTTTGTTACGAGATCTAACAGTATCTTTCTTATTGTAATACACAAAGAGATGATACACGTATACACGTGACCCGAAAACGGTGCATTGAAAACACACGAGAGATTATAAGTGAGGTGTTGTTATGTATGAAACTACAAAGTAATAGTTGTTTTGTTACTTACAAGGACAGATTTTTTCAGAAAACATATAAAAAATAAGCGTTTTATCTTTTATGATTTTTTTATGGATTAGCGGTTAGAGCGCCTGTACGGTTTTCAAGACGCACGGGTATGAGTTAACGCTACGTTCAATTTTTTATATATTTCTATAAATATTTTGCTTTTCATAGATATACTTTAATAGTATTAAAAAAATAATAATTTTGCATACATATGTTTTGTGTTTGGATATACGCAGAATAGACTTCGTTCTATATTTACAAACATATAATATGTTGCATGGAACGAATGAAATGTAGATACTACCTCCTCGGTTACCAATACGTGTAATCAAACATGATTTATACCATAGCAGCTTTAAATAACATTCTTATCGAGTCATATAGAACATATTCTCTGATCTTATCGTCTTACGTACAGCATCGTTGGTTATAACAAAGTCTTAGACAATTGTATAAATCACCAAGATCTTTGATTTGTAAACATATTTTATTGTTGAAGATCAAAATATTAGGTTTTATTATTTAACGCTTACTGGCTGTAAACGCGTTTGGTTGCGGATTCAATTCCCACTCGGGGAAATGATTATGTTTAAAATATTTTCATTTCCCCGCTCTGTTAAGACAAAGCGCGGCGTTAAGATCCGCCAATGGTTTAGGCAATGTCTCAAATTCTGGCGAAAAGTGACAAACGGAGTGCCTTAACACTAGGTAGTCAGAGTGAACTCTGACTACGGGATAAAGCGTGTAGCTGCTTATATCTACACGTCGTAGCAGCTTCCATTTATCTTGTATAGCGCCACGACGATACATATATACTCGTTTTTTTTTAACTTCACGCTGTATCCCGTATATAGCAGGGTAGGTAGAGGGAACATGAGAACCTAGTGTTAAGACACTCCGTTCTCTTACAACAATTCCGTTCCCCACTCTCCGCTGAATTGAGGCATTGCCTGCTGAGTGACGAAACTCAACGCCGCGCTTTGCCTTATTACCAAACCCAAGAAATGAAAATACTAAATTTTACATTTCCTGGAGTGGGAATCGAACCCACAACCTATCGCGTACAGTCGCACGCTTGTGCCTCTGCGCCACGGCAGGCGTTACTCTTACGTTACTTACGTTATGTATACTCGTCAAGTTTACATGCTCTCAAGCCCTTCACAATTTACTTCATGTTAAATTGTAATAGTCCCACGAGTGTGTCACAACAGAGTGTCACTGAAGGACGCTCTTTTGAATGTAAATAGACTGTGTTATCTAATTCACGGCGACTTTCCGCCTCACCCTCCGCCTCTCCCTCTGCCTCTCTGAGTCTCCTCCTCCTACGACGACGTGTGGAGTAACGCGTATTCATTCCATTGTATTCAGTGTGTCATCTTATTTGTACTACGTAATTAACTGCGACAAAGATACGAGGAATTACTTTCTGGAAAGCGGATTGTGCAAAGTGTATAACAATATGTGTACTATATATTTTAGTGTGTGGAACATTAACGCGTCAATTTAAATTATTAAAGATATTCATGGGAAAGGTATTAGAAATTATATTTTTAGTTATAATGTTCAAAATAAATCAAAATATTTACTAAGCTGTTATTGATAATTTTTAGAAAACATATAATAATTTAAAACCAGTATTTAAACCCGCCTCTCTTGACCTTATCCACCGTCCAAGCTCTTTAACCACTAAGTCATACGTTTTATGTAGCTACGTCGAAATTATAATTCGGCAGTTGCAACTTGTTTTTCTGTTTTACTCATATGTTAGAGTTTTTATACGTTGTAAAAATGTTTTTCTTCTAAATTATAATAATTCTAAATGTGTGATTAATATTTTAAAAATGTTACATTATTAAAAAAGGTCACTTTCTTGTACATGAGAGTGTAGAGCACGATGTTCTTAAAACTCGTACGAACTAAAAGTAAATATGAAATTATAATATGGAAACATTGCGAGTGACTGAGGCTACAATAGTGCAATGGGACAGGATCTGACTGTAAGAGCCAGAGGTTGTGGGTTTATATCCACTACGGTATTGGTTATATTTTCATGTTATGTGTGTGTATTGTATTTTTAAAATTGATTAATAATGTAGGAGAGCTAAACTGCCAATATTCTAATAATTTCACTAACTGAAGTTCAATATAAGTATCGAACAAAGTGCCTTAAGCAAGTAGGTAAACATGCAGGTCGTATAGCGACAGCGGTAGCGCAGGTAGCGCTGGTAGCACTCTACTACTCGAACACGTGTAATGTGTTTAGTTTTATATTTATTACATTCACACTTGCACTATGTTCACGTTTCCTCTTCGTATTAATAAAATCATTTATTAAAAAGTAGATTCTAACCTGAAAATGTATTTTAAAAAAAATTCAAGTCAATGGGAGTCAACCGGTGGAACTTAACGCCACGCTTTATTTTATCAAATCGGGGAAATGAAAATTATTGAAATATATTCGTTTTCGTGAACCCACACCTGCCAACGCCTGTGGCGCAGAGGCACAAGCGTGCGACTGTAAACTCGACAGGTTTTGGATTCGATTTCCACTCCAGGAAATGTAGTATTTTCATTTCCTGGATTTGGTAACAAGGCAAAGCGCGTTGAGTTCCGCCACTCAACGCAATGCAGTTCCGCCACTCAGCACGCAATGCCTCATTTCGGCGGAAAGTGGGGAACGGAGTGTAGTGTAGTGTAACACTAGGTGCCTACCGGGATACAGCGTGAAGCTATGTATGTATATGAATCCACAACTATTTATTTATTTATTTAACTATATATTTACCTACTCCTCCTCTAATAATTAAAAGTTCCCATTTAACATGAAATTCCATCCTGAAAATGCATTTATTTATACTTTACATAATATTAATTAGATAATGTTATTCATATAAAGCTTAATAAGTAAAATATTATTACCGTATGCCAAAGTGGTACATTTGCAAATATGTAACTAGCATTGCCTACAGTGTGACACCGCAGTGTGTGTGTTTGTGAGTGTGAGTGCCTCCCGCAAAGTACTTCCTACGTCGAATTCAATTTTCAGGAACTCGATGTGTCAACAAATGTGGTTAAATAAACTATATTAAAATACGGATTATATTTTAATATGCAGTTAATTAAAATTGAATATGGCAGCTCAGTAGGTATAATATTTGGGCGCCAATAGTACATAGGTTTAAATCTTTTCTCTCTCAACTTCGCGGTGAGTAGCGTAGTCGGAGAAAACCTAGTATATTTCCGTTCTCCATCTCCCGTTTGAAATCGGGACATGGCGTGTTGGGTAGCGGAAATTAACGCAAATTAATTTCAATCAAAAATTATACAAAGTAAACATTAAAATCTTTTTACGAACTGAAAATATTTTTAAATTATGAAATATTTTAGGAGGACATCATAAAATCTAAGTCAAATTCAAAGTCAAATAATTTTATTCAAAATGAGAAGTTACATGTTTCATTTTTTGAACATCAAATAATTTATAAACGGTGATCTGAGGCATAACGGTGTTATGCCTCAGATTTGAAGAACCGGCGCAAGAAACTTAGCGGAACTTTCTTTTTTTTATTCGTCAATAACACAGTGAAACAGTCTGTACTCTTATGAAAACGCGAGTAGTTCAAGATTCAATTCCCACTCAGAGGAATGATCTTTAATTTTTTTTCACTTCTTTGTTAAGGTAAGACAAAGCGCATTGTTGAGTTTCGCAACGTAACATTCAATGTATTAAATTCGGCCGAAAAGTTAAGAACGAACACCAGGTTTTATTTGACTGCATACATACATACATAGCTTCACGCTGTTTCCCGCATATAGCAGGGTAGGCGGAGTGAACCTAGTATTAAGACACTCCGTTCCCCACTGCTATTCTGGAAACGGCGTATAACTATAACAAAAAAAAATAATGTTTCAAATTTAATGATCAATAATAACACGTGTAGGCAAATATGAGAATATCATCAACGTATAAACATAAATATTATATTTTGTTGTTTTTCATTAATTTCGTGCATGAAGGCAATATTTAGGTTTTCAACGTCCTGCTATCAAATATTTGTTAATTGGAAGAGTTCAATCAGAGCTCTGTGGCCTTAATTACTATAAACATTACTTTATTTATTCATTTTCACGCTTTTTCTCCATAGCAGGACAGATAGAGAGTACCTAGTGTCAAAACACTCCGTTCTGTACTTTCCACCTGAATTCAGTTGTTTCTAAACTTGTTAAGCAGCGGAACTCAACGCCTTTTTGTTTTATTATAGCAGCAAAATGAAAATAATTTAAATATATTCAGTCTTTCGAGTAGAATTCGAACCCATGACCAGTTTATTGACGATCTACTGCACCTTGATGGCCTACTACTGTCTACTTATTACACACATACTTAGCTTCACGCTGTATCCCGCATATAGGGTAGGCAGAGGGAACCTAGTGTTAAGACACTCCGTTCCTTACTTTCCGCCAATTTGAGAACTTGCGTGCTGAGTGGCGGAACTCAACGCCGCGCTTTGCCTTATTACCAAACCCCGGAAATGAAAAGTTCCATATCCTGGAGTGGGAACCAAACCCACAATCTGTCCCGTTTACATTCGCACGCTTGTGCCTCTACGCCACGACTTAATTCGATAATTTCAATATTGGGCGTGAAACTAATTAACTTTTAAACTTTATGAAGTGGAAGCATTCGTCACTCTTGGACGTCTTTTAATTTTTATTAAAGACTAACTTAAAGAAATTTCTTTCCTTTTGTAGTATGTAGGTACTTCTATTATTTATATGCTTTTACAAGTTGCAGATAGCTTTAGTTTACGTCTTGTATAAGGGAATATCTAATTTTTGGTCTGAATGAGAATCTTTTTTAATATACGTGATGTTTAGTTTGTATGTAGATCGTAGCGATACTCCGTTCCATTGGAATAAGGAACGAGCGGAGGAGAGAGTGCGTCTGTGTATGCGCACACACTTACGTACTATAACATATTCCCGCGCAGATGACACCTGGCAAATCAGTGTGTCGCCGTCGACGGATACGTCTAGGAGGACATTATGTAGCAAATTATTTTTTCATACCTTTTTAGCAAAATATTTTGGTATAAAAATATATCGTATAAAGTAAAAAAGTAATACACATTTTATAGTTTTTAATTATATCATTATTGTGCCGACATCTTAGAAGAGTCTGAATTATGGGTTTTAAGGCCCCTTTTTAGAATTGGGCTATATTGTTAAAAACGCACTTTTTGGAAACTGTGCAAGAACGACCTTGGAGGACCTTTCATTTCCAAGAGGCGCTGGTTCGAGTCGAGAATATTTTTCTTGTTTATAATTTTAGAATATATCCAAAACAATTTTATAAAGCAATAATAATTTCTTAGTCTAAAAGACCATCAATAAAGTACGAAATGAGAAATGTTGTAAAAGTATCATTAAAACTGGATTACAATAAAAAATAATAAAGTTAAAATGACAAACTAACAGACGGGGAATTAATGAGAGATGAATGACTCCTCCGTCTGCGTTTTTACAGACACGCCCTTCAGTGTGTGCAGACTTGTGTGAGTGTACGTGTGTATGAGATGATTGATGAAATAGCTATATTATCTATACTATTAAATACAGAGGCCTGTCACACAAGCGTGCTCTAAACGTGACAGGTTTTGAGTTCGATTCCCGAAACCGCTTTACGAAATAAAAACTAATATTATAAGGCATATAAAATAAGGCTTTGTTGAGTTCTTCCACTTAGCAAGTAATGCTTCTATTCGGCGAAAAGTGGGGAACGGTGTGAAAAGAGAGAAAACGGAGTGTCTTAACAATAAGTTCTCTGGTTCCCTCTGCCTACCCAACTATGTGCAAGATACAGCGTGAAAATTAAAAAATAATAAATAAAAAATCTAGATACTTTATGTGTTGGTCACATTACACAAGATCATAAGTTGAGGCTATCGTGGCACAGAGAGAAAATGGCTGTAAACGCGAGTGGTTGTGGGTTCGATTCCCACTCAGGGTGATGATTATATTTAATTCATTTGCCATTTTTGGTCAGACAGAGACAGGTTTTTTTGAGATTGAGTACCGCCACTCAACACGCAAAGTCAGGCGGAAAGAGAAGAATGGCGTGTCTGCAGATTTTCTTTGTGTACCTATTAAACTCTATTATCTATATTACTAAATATTTCATCTAGATCCGTTCAATAATTTTAATTGAGAGAGTAACTAATATTTATCCTCCCAAATTTTAAATTACAAATATTACGACAGTATAAATATTTCTAAATAAGAATTGAACACACACCTTCTGCGCCAATACATCAGGTGATACCCCCGAGTGCTATACACTAAGGCTTGCGGACAACACCAAGGACATTCGAAGTTATGTGCCTCCCACAGTCCACGGTCCACAGTCTACTGCCAACAAGGAGCAGTGTAGTATAAATCAGAGTAATCCTATTATAGTTCACTCTAGTAGTATAGTTGATATTGTAACGCACAAGTAAGAGAGATCTTCTCGTACCACCAACCGTACTATGTAGCAAAGTGTTTAGTTATTAAATTTAAAGTAAGCAGGTGTAGTTACCACGTGGTGAATAGAAAAGTTGCTGAGGAATAGCTTACATATAGTATCACGGTTTATTCCGTAGCAGGGTAAATAGAGTAAACCTAGTGTTAAGACACTCTGTTCTCTTCTTTCCGTCAGAATTCGACAAATTACGTGTTAATTGACGGAGGTTAACGCCGCGTTCTCTCTCACTAGAGCGAAAATTAACTTAATTTAAACTTAGGTAACTTTATGAATAGGACCGTACATATGTATTTTCCTGAAATTTCCTGGAGTGGGAATTAAACCCACAACCTCTGCGCCACGAAAGGCCATATATTTAAATAATATTTATTTAATAAATATTACTATATTATGCTCATTATACTAACAGTTTTCTTACTTCATATTTCACTTACGCCTCAATACTTACTAAATGTTGAACTTCTAATGAAAACAAACGATATTTTGCTAAAAAATTTTGCAAAATCTTTGGAAAGAAAAGTTAATAACATATATTATGTTCACATTCGGAGTAGAAATACGATTCGTTTTTCCTCGAGACGTACTGGAATCTTAATATATTTTTAATTCCAATACGTCGTAATCCAATAAGAAAAATAATAGAACCAAAAGATTTTTCTTCCATTTGATGAATGATAATAAATATAGACTAGTGTTTCGCTCACGACTTCACCAGCGTGAATAAAAGATTTTTCGTTCATTGGCTCGATTTTTTCTTTCTCGCTTGACCACAAAGTTTGCTGAAATTTAATATTTGAAATAGAAATAAAAGTATTTAAATGAATTTCATTTATGCCTTTCGGCGAAAAATGCCTGAGTATCTTAACACTAGGTTCAGGTTCATTATGCGTAAAGCTAAAAAATAATATAAGATAAGCTCAAGTAGAAGTCAGCTGAAAGAAAATATGGGTGGACGTTCAAATTTAATCCTTAAGGCAGCCTCCGATTCAATCTGGTCAATCTGGTCAGATTTAACGCCGCTAAGACCCCGTTGTATATAGAAATTTCTAGTGTACGGCCAAAACGCTACTCGAACAGCGAGAGAATGGAGCTCATAGCCCGCGTCTGTATTTCCTGAGTTATAGAATTTGAGGATCTTCGAATCACAAGTTAATAGTTATCCTATAGGCAAGCGTATGTCATAGTAGACCGCATCAACGCTTAATATCAGGCTTGAGGTGGCCAAACGTAAGCCTATCATTTATAAAAAAAAAAATATTTGCTTTTAACTTTTAAATTCTACTACAGAACAACATAGTATAGTCCTGGATACCCCAATTAGTTTATACTAACAAAGTCGTCATCAGGAAGTTACTGTTTAAGATCTATTTTGTATACCGCATTAATACTGTTCCTGTCCTCTGGTCTAGTTTGAAAAGTTCAGCATTAAATTCATTGAAGTATGCAATGTCTCTTATTCTACGAGTCGATGAATTGATATTTTTCTTATAGAAAACGTATGAAAATTTGAACGTAGCAACGTATTTTGATATAGAATTTTGATACAATTTCTAAAAATATTTTTTTGTTATATTAACTGTGTGAATAACACTTTAAAAATATTAATTTGCTCAAGTGACGCTTTAGTAATGTTACGCTACATTACTTACATCATCTGTAATCCTAATTAGGGTCGTCATACGAGCAAATCAAGTCATGAATATTTGTGCTTAAAAAATGGCTATTCCTCTAAGTAGATAGAAGATATGTATGTCATGTGTGAAATAAATAATATTTTTTTTGGATTGAAAATTTCTTTGGAATCTGAAATCCTATCCTAACGTAACGAAAACGCGTCACGATAAAAAATAACCAAACATAATATAATATTAAGTCAGCGATAGAGTGAGAGAAAAAATATATTACACAGTAACTAAATTCACGTTTTTGATTAAAATATAAAATAGTTTTAAAATTTGGTAAAAATGATACACACATACATAGCTTCACATTTTATCCCGCATACAGCAGGGTAGGCAGAGGGAACTTTGTGTTAAGACACTCCGTTCCCCACTTTCCGCCGAATTGAGGCATTGCGTGCTGAGTGGCGGAAGTCAACGCCGCGCTTTACCTTGTAAATGAAACCCAGGAAATGAAAAATGTCATTTCCTGGAGTCGGAATCGAACCCACAACCTGTCGCGTTTACAGTCGCACACTTGTGCCTCTGCGCCACGAAGGCCGGTAAAAATATCATATATTCACCTCTCGTAGGCTATGTTTCTGATATTTGACAATGTCGTGCGTGATTTGCACACATACATATTTTTTTATATACATATATAGCAAAATAACTTGTGTATGTCGATCACTCCTCTGACGTCACCTCTAATGACCCATGGAAAGTTTTCACGTGATTCCTGCACACAGTCCGCTCGTTTTTCTATGAGTTGTAACAAGTTTATTTATCTCTCGTATTCTCCTAGTGACTGGTCTCGTTAGTCGAGTATTGAATTCGTCTTCGACTTACTTAAGTGAGCTTTTCATTCATAATATTTACATGAGGCAACTTCGAACTATTGAATTATTTTATGGGTATTTGGGAACTTTAGTTTGTAACGTAAATAATATGGCAATTATGTTTGGAGATTTATTTATATAAGGCAAATCGCGGCGTTGAGTTCCGCTTCTCAATACGCAATATCTCAAT
Source organism: Philaethria dido (assembly GCA_033558755.1). Classification (NCBI taxonomy): domain Eukaryota; kingdom Metazoa; phylum Arthropoda; class Insecta; order Lepidoptera; family Nymphalidae; genus Philaethria; species Philaethria dido. The sequence goes on from JAKGSA010000800.1 coordinate 153,079, forward strand.
TCGGCGGAAAGTGGGGAAAGGAAATGTTAAATGGGAACGGAGTGTCTTAACCCTAGGTTACCTGGTTCCCTCTGCCTACCCTGCTACAATTTCGCCATTCTCCACCTAAATCGAAACATTGTGTGCTATGTAGCGGAACTCAACGCCGCGGTTCGTTTTACCAGAGCGGAAAAAGAAACAATAATATAACCTTACCCCGAGTGAGAATAGAACCTACAACCAATCGCAGTCACATACTGTCCCACTGCGCCACGATAGCCTCTAATGTACTACACATATGAGTATGATATAACAATAGCAACAATATATTAGGATTATCATTTTCTATTATATTGTATTGTAAGCCGTACAGAGCATTATGTGCTCACTCACGAGAGGCATTATCACGTAAATTGAGTTTGCATTCACCTCCATAGTGTATTGATTACGAGTACAGTTACATTTATACTATTGTAGTCTGTTTCAATATGAGTACAACGAGTTGTAACAATTACACGGATCTATTGTGTTTTAGTTTATAAAGGGACCTAATTGAAAACATTAAAGTGAGCCGTCAATGTATACTTATATGAGTGTGTTTCTAATGCAGATAACAATGTTACGTTGTTGGATAGTGGTTTGTAAGCGTTATGGTTGTAGGTTCGACTCCCGCCTGAGAAATATTTCCAGGAATATATTTCTAATGCAGACAGTATAGTAACGTCATTGAAAAAAGTCTATCTGTACGCGTATTAATCGTGGGTTCGATTCCCGCTTGAGATGCAGATGCTAATAGGTAGATAAGTCGATCTGCATATGCACTTTTTTTTAATTATGCTTTTCTTATATATCAACATATTTACGCCTGTTACGTAATTATAATATGTATTTTAATTTTCGCATTCTGGTCAATTAAATCTTGAGTTAGTGTTGATTATACCAATATTTTTTGGAAAGTAGTTAGGGAGAACACACAGAGACAGGTGTCGAGACACTCTGTTCTCCACTTTCCAACCGAATTTAAAACATTATGCGTTGAGTGACGAAGCTTATTGCCCCTTTGTCTCATCAGCATGAAGAAATAATAAAAAAATCATTACCCCGCGTAGCAATCAAACTTACAACCGATCACGTTTACATCAAGACACTGTTCCACTACACCACCATGGCTTCTCGACTGTTCAAAATTTATTAATGTTCAACTTTTTAGTAACATTATGTACCCAATTCCTAATCCTCTACTATCAAAAGTCAACAATGTTATTCAGACACGTTCTAACCGGGGTCACGATGTTACCAAAATTCACTGTATATTGACTCACTTTAAGCACACAGTACAACTCTATACGTTTAATTGTTTGTTTGTTTCGAACTAAAGCTTCGGCGTAATTAACATATACCTTTTACATGTACCCTTGATTGGGGACTCGAACAGGTTATGTGGGACTCTAAACCGGAAAGAAATCTACAGACTATTCACTGAAACCTAACAATGATCCTCCTTGACAGGTATTCAAAATCAAAATATTTTTTTTATCTAGTAGGTATTACAAGCACTTTAGAATCGTCAATTAACATAAAAATGTTAGTATTGTCAGTCCTACCGGAAGCTACCACCGGTGCGTATAGCAGTTCTATTGAAAAACTTTAGAGTTACTCTTTTAAATTACAATTCATAATACTAACTGGAAAATAGGAATTACCCCATCATCCACGATGCTTGGTAATGGGAACCTGTTAGAAGCCTTCGTGTAGTTAGAAATAGTATTATAGGTAGTTATGCACCCTCGATGGCAATTAACATGTACCTAAAACTTTGTATAATAATTATAGGACCATTAGCATAAGATTATAAAAACTAAGAAATATTAAGCATACATTTTTTTTTAAATGTAAGTGTGCGATTCTTATAAAAAATAATACATAATACTGAAAAAGAATTTTACCTTTTTGTGAAATGATCACTATGTTAGTGTCGTGTAGCCCGTGTACCGAGTTTTTTTTAATTCCTACATTGATGCTATCAATAAGATGTAATGCCAGCCCGTCATGTGCTAAGCCTGCAATATACCGTGCCGTCCGAGCCAAGCCAAGCCAAGCCAAGTCAAGCCAAGCCAAGCCAAACCAAGCCAAGCCATGCCATATGATGATGATGATGAGTGTTGATTATTAATTAAAAAAATGTTTAATTTATTAATTAGAAATGTAAATGTCATTCAATTCAATATATAAAAATAGATCGTCAATTGACTTAACGCGCTTCGTTATTGTTTTGAAGTGGGGAAAATATTTATTATAGGTTTTCAATTCATTTTTAAAGTCACTCTCACTTGTGCACTAAGTTAAGTGAAAACTCTGTTTGTTGAGGAAATAAATACGTGTGACTGAACTATCTTTATATTTGCTATTTGTTTTAAAGATTATAACAATCGTATAAAAATTTCGTATCGAAAAAGTAATTTGTTTTTAGCTAGACGTTTTATTCAGCATAATGAACTGTAGAGGCGGAGAATGTCAAGACATTCCGATTTCTGCTTCCGCCCGAAATCTTAAAAATTGTGTACGTGCAATGCAGCGCTTTTTCTAACTAGAACGGAGAAATGAAATGAATCGAACCCACAATAATCATGTTTACAGCCAGACTCCCACTCACATCGACACGATATATATACCTCACCTCAAAATAAACTTAACTTTCCTTTAAATGTAGTCCAAGAAGTGCTGATTCCAGCTAGTATTTCATAGTTGTTTCTATAATACAGTTATGATGAAGACCTGAAATGAAGTACCGCATAAGTCAGGGTTTATGCAACTTGGAGCAATTACGTGGTAAGATATACATCGTAATTAGGTTGTGAGCGGACATCGGGCTAATGCTGTTTAAGACGGTCCGCGGGAGAGCGCGGGAGCGGGGGAGTGGGAGGAGTGAGGGGTAGGGGGAGGGAGTAGGTGGTCTGCTCGGAACATAATGACATCTTATACCATCTCAGTAACGAGAGCGAACGGGAGCTGTCACTGATAATTATTGTCATTCGAAGTATTTTTTCATTCATTTCGCTTGTATTGAGAATGTCATAGTCAATATGATTATCGACCTTGAATAGATTAATTAGTTGCCTTCCATATATATATATATATATATATATATATATATATATATATATATATATATATATACATATATATATATATATATTTAATTGTTAATAGAGATTACAATTGTTTTATTGATACGAGTATATCAAAAATTGACAAATGAAATGAAGTAAAAAATATTTAGTAACAACATAAAAACGGTATTTACACAAAAATAAAATAAAGTTGTCATGAAATCAGGCGTTTTATAGTTATAAACTTATCCACGCCTGATACAACATGTGTATTATGAAAATTTCACAATAATATAAGCCATTATAGACCACTACGTGCTACGCGACACGTAACACATTACATATTGTTCGGCGCATAGGAATTATGTCCAGGATTTGAGGCGATCTTAGCGACAGCTTACATTGTATGCTTTTATTTGCTCCCGCATAGCAGAGTAGTCAGAGAATACGTAGTGTTAAGACACTCTTTTCTCTGCTTTTCATTCGAATTCGATACATTATTCATTATTTGGTAACAAGGCAAAGCGCGGCGTTGGGTTCCACCACTCAGCACGCAATGCTTCAATCAAAATGAGGAAAACGGAGGTTCTTAACACTAGGTTTTCAGGTTCCCTCTGCCTCCCCTGCTATATGCGGGATACAGCATGAAGCTAGAAAAAAATATATAATTTATTATGTACTATATAAAATCAGAAACACTGCACGAAACATTGCGTGATAAGTGACTTACGGAACTTAACACCCTGCTTTTTTTGCCTCTTACCAAAGAAGAGAATTAAAAATAATTTAAATATAGCCATACCCTGATTGGGAGTTGAACCCACACTAACTTCGCTTACAGTCAAACACAATCCCACTGTACTACGATGGTCTCTTAAAAACAAGTTTATACATAAATTGTTGTAAAACAGTTAAGTTCTGTTTGTTTTTTGCAAAAACTCTGCTTCAAGCGAGGGGAAAAGAATTTGTAACACTCATCATCATTTATTTAATAATTATTTATGTGCGTTTATATTTCTGGGCAGTTAATTCGAGTTTAGAGTTTCCTCCCCAAAGCACTATGGAAATAGGCCTTAAGGAAATTTCATAGCATTTGTTACTGAGAACTTTTATTAGAATTTGCTTCTTGTAGTAAGAAATTAAATATGAATAAAATTACAGTTATCAAACTTTACGACACCAATGGAAATTATGTAATGTTCTATTAAAACTTTTGCTTATAAAATAGTTGTAATAATTATAAAATATGATAATAATTCAAAAATTACATTCATACACACATAGCTTCAAGCTGTATCCCGCATATAGCAGGGTAAGAACCTAGTGTTAAGACTCTCCGTTTCCCACTTTACGCCGAATTGAGGCATTGCGTGCTTAGTGGCGGAACTCAACACAGGGCTTTACCTTGTTACCAAACCCAAGAAATGTAAAATTCCATATCATAGAGTGGGAATCGAACCCATGACTCGGGAAGGAATTATTATATCTACATTATTTTCGTTTTTCCGCTACGGGAAGGTAAAACGCGATGTACAGTACCATTACCAGTACCATTTAACTCACAATATCTTTAGTTCTGGCCGATAACGGAGTGTCTTCATTAGATAAAGAATCTAATACCCTCCCTACCATGCTGTCAGAAAAACCGTTAAACTGAAAAAGGAACCTAACTAAAGGAGTAATAAATATTGTTGTTTTTTCTAAATTGTACTTTACTTACATATGCGGAATATTGTTGAAGGAATTCCATAGTTTGTTTCATTCAGCAGATTGGTAAATAAATTCTCAAGTTGACGTCACCGCCACATAAACCAGTAATAGACCTAAAAATATTTCTAATATATGGTTTTCTATTGTTATAAGTAAGCTAAACAAAAGCTTAAACAACAACAGATACGGTAAAATACAAAAACATGTACAGACATACATACATCCCGCATATAGCAGGGTAGGCAGAGGGAACCTAGTGTTAAGACACTCCGTTCCTCACTTTTCGCCGAATTGAGGCATTGCGTGTTGAGTGGCAGATCTTAACGCCGCGTTTTGCTTTGTTACCAAACCCAGGAAAATTAAAAAATCCTTTTCTTGGGAATCGAACCCATAAACTATCTCGTTTAAAGTCGCACGCTTATGCCTCTGCGCCACGACAGGCGTTACTTGCAAAAACATACAGACCTATGTAAGTATATAAAAAAAAAAAAAATAAACAATAATGTTGTTAATAAATCAAATAACTCGTTAAAATTGAGTGGAAATTCCTTTCCGAGTTATATTCGAAATGAATCTCGTGGAATAACACCGGGCGATATCATTGCAAAAACGATTGCCTGCAGCATTTTTGATATGGAGCTCTTAGCGGCGATGGAGGCGGCTAATATAACAGTATCAAAGCAGAACATTCGAGATATCGGATTGAAATCAACCACAACCCACACCCTCCGCTCTCCTCTCTCCGCTCCACTCTACTGCGCTCTAATTGCGGTCGCGCGATGCAAATTACCTGCATTCAGCAAACTAAATGTATGGAACAGTAACAGCGAGCTTAAACTGAAACCTGCATTCACTTGCCTGCGGTTTGTTCAGCAAATGGATAAAATACGACACTGCCAACGTAAATGTACTACGAGAAGGTAAGCTATAAGCTATAAGCTGCTTGTAAAATGAATATGCTCTCTAAATAGATATACATAAATTTATTGTCATAGATAATGGAAAATATGTTACCTAACATTAAGAGTAATAAATAATTTTGTAACTTTCTACGTATATTTTATATTATATCAATACCTTTGAATTCGATACTCGGAACATTCACTATTATTTAAATTATTATCATTTTTCAGATTTATCTTACAAAACGCGGTGTTAGGTTCCGTTCACTCTATAGACAATGGGCGAAAAAGGGCGGATAATGGAAAAAGATTGTTTTAGCAGAGATGCTAGGCAGGGAGACGTATCAAGGGCAAAAATATTTGTTCAGTACAAACATGTATTCAATTTCATTTTTAATAATTAATAGCAGTTTCAGTTCCACCCGAATTTGAAGCATTGCTTGTTAAGTAGCGGAACTCAACGCCGCGCTTTACCTTACCAGAGAAAAGAACGGATTGTTTTTAAATAATACTTAATTTTATTTTAAACTTTGATTACAAATATGTGTAAATATATCACGACAGGAGAGTGTAGCGAAATGCGTTACGTGATGTCATATCGGTCGACGATCTGGAGGAGACGCTTCCGTGACACTTATACGTGATTTGTAGCCAACTTGCGAACGCGTGTCGTGACTACACACCATACATGATACAAGATACACGGCCGCCTAGTGTTGTGGGACAGAGGCTAACTGTAAAAGCGATTGCTTGTGGGTTTGATTCACATAAGGGAGAATGATTATATATAAAATATTTTCATTTATACACTCTTGTAAAGCAAAGTGTATTATAGTAGATTCCAAGAAAGAACCAAGTGTCACCTAACTCTGGTCTCCATTGTCCTATTTTATCAAATGTAGAAGAGAAATCTGGAATCTTACTATGTAAATTGCCTCAAGGTTAGTTTCGTTATTTATTTTATGACTTCTATATGTACAGAGAGCTTGACACAAGGACACCTAAAGTGTGAAAACACTACGCCTAAAGCACAACATATTTTTTATAATTAAGGTTTTAATAACAAAAAGAATACTAACTTAAAAAATGCACTAAAAGATAACTTTTTTACGGATAATTCAAGAACTCTTCGTCAGATTTTAACTCCTAAAATGGGACCTCAAAAAGTTATTATGAAAAAAAGAAATCATCAAAATTTGTTCACCCAGTAACTTATTCATAAATAAAAATATAGTCAAATTGATAACCTCCATTTTTTAAATCGGTTAAATGAAAAAACATAAACGAGCTTGTTCGATTAACCTCCAGATGCCAATATAATTCGATTATGTAACTCTTACCACTTCACCGCAAATAACATTTTATTTCTTTCAAAGGTCTTAAAATAAATGTTTCAACTGATTTAAGCTTTGAGAGAAAAAAGTGTTCGTTGAAATGTGATCGCCTCGCTCCCTACACCAGACACACCAGGCAGGTACTGCGTCAATCTCAGGCACCCTATTTACGTTCCCACACATCTACATTTTGGTCGACGTAATATGGCGAGCTCCGGTTCCGGTGATTGAACAGTTGTGTCCTTAATCAGTGCTCTCGTAAAAAAGTGATTAAAAGTACAGTTCTAATACGAAGAAATTGTGAAAATCACGTAAAACTTTAAAAATACCGTTACAACAAGTGTATTCACAATAAAATTCGATTATTTTTCGCTAAAACTTAACATTACTACTAATTCAAAGACTTAAATTAATAACCTCTAACTGTCAAGTGTCAACGTTAACATTTAAACAACATAAGTTCCGTGTCACGTACTTAAAAACGTTTTGTTTTTGCATTGATAACATAAATACATAAAATGTCGGAAAAAATGTCTATGTCAACATTATATGACATGATGAAACAAGAAATGGAGAAACAAGCTAAACTTATTACTACTAATACAGAAAAGATTATGTTATCTATAGAGGAAAAAATAAAACCATTAAGAGAAGAAAACAAAAATCTGAGGATGGAAATTGAAATGCTTAACAAAAAAATTACTACATTGGAAGATATGAATAAAAAGAATAATATAATAATACACGGGATGAAAGAATCAGAAACAAATTATTTACAACTATACAATAATGTGAAACAACTATTCCAAAAAGTAGACGTAAATTTAGAAAATTACGATATAAACAAAATGCATAGAATTGGAAAAAAGACATCAGGAAAAGTAAGACCAGTGCTGATTTCTTTTACTACTTATAACAAGAAAATTGAAATAATGAGAAATAAGAAAAAAATTACTAAGGACGTTTATATAACTGAAGATTTTTCCAAAGAAACCCTACAGAAACGCAAAGAATTACTACCACAGTTGAAGGAGGAAAGGGAAAAGGGAAACGTAGCCTATATATGGAATGATAAACTTATAGTAAAACCAAAAGAAAATGAGAAAAGAAAAAGAGGCAATTCAACATCTCCTGATAAGTACCCACAACGACAGGAGAAGACAAAAAATATAATAGCCCCAGCTAAACTACAAAGAACAGACCCATTTGCATATATGCGTTCCAGATCACACTCCCTAACAGAGAAAACTTCTACTAACCTGTAGGAATCACTAGACACCGGTAACCATCAAAGAACAAACAACAAGTATTATAAAATAGAGAAAAATCTCCCCAACCCGGCTGGTCACCGCGGGGTAAGAGACCAAAACCCTCCAAACCTTTTGGAAATTAAAACTACGGTTAAAAATTACAGAAACAGTAAATTTAACAATATATTCATTGCAACGCTGAATACAAGGTCATTAAAAACTCAAGAAAGACTATTTGAATTGGATTGTGCATTACATCAAATAAAATGGGATATTATAGGCTTATCTGAAATTAGACGATCAGGAGAACAAATTGAAGAATACGATAATTATATATTTTATTTTAAAAATACAACACCTGGCCTGTATGGAGTTGGTTTCATAATAAAAAAATACCTTAAAGATAATATCCTGGATTTTATTGGTGTTTCTGATAGGATATCAATTCTAAATATTAATCTTCCTGAATATAAGCGACCCATATCAATAATACAGGTATACGCTCCTACGGAAAATGCTGGAGAAGAACAAAAAGACCTATTCTACCACGAATTAAAGCAAGTGATGCAACAAGTATACAAAACAGTAGTAATAATGGGAGACCTAAATGCCCAAATAGGTAAAAGGAACAAAAACGAAGACTACTATCTGGGACCTTTTTCATCAGGAAAGCGCAATAACAACGGCCAAAGACTAATAGAATTTGTCCAAGAGTTTAACCTAAGAATCATGAATAGCTTTTTTAACAAAAAACTCAGCAGGAAATGGACGTGGGTGTCACCGAATGGAAAAATTAAAAATGAAATCGACTTTATAATCACTAACAAACCAAAACTATTCACTGATGTAGGTGCCATAAATCAACTAGAATTTAATACAGATCATCGAATGCTTCGTGGGAAAATGTCGACCCATGCAAAACAATCTAGAAGACCTTGGACAAGCACCCACGGAATAGTAAAATTACCCCTATCAGATATGATTTTGTCACCTCTGAAATCTGCACTACAAGATAAGCTTCAAGAAAAACAAACTATGCAAGGAAAATATGACAACCTGGAAAACCAACTAAAAACAATTCAAAATAACATTATTACAACAAAATTTACAAAAGATAAAATAGGAGAAAAAGCAAGAGATCTAATAATATTGAGACACAGTTTGATGCAACAAAAACCAATTGATAGGAGTGAAATAACAAAAATAAGCAAACAAATCAACTTATGTATAAGAAATCATAGACAAGAAACTAGGCTTAATAGAATAATGTTACACTTAGAAACTACTGGAGGAATCAAAAAAGCACAGAAAGAGCTACAGGATTGTGTAAACTGGATAACTAAAATGAAAAAACCTAAACAACAAAAGAACAATACAAACCGCACATTAATACTAGACATCGCTACAGACTTTTATCGAGAACTCTATAATGACGAACCTTCATCATTATTCGAAGTCAATAACAGTACCACTGAAGAAGAGATACCATTTATTACTAAAAACGAAATAATTAAGGCAATTAATTCTCAAAAAAATAATAAATCACCAGGAGAAGATGGAATCTCGAATGAACTTTTGAAAGGATCCTCAAAAATAATACTGAATTCATTATACGATATATTCAACGACATCCTTAAACAAGAGTCAATACCAGCCCAATGGACCACATCAACAATAACATTGCTCCATAAAAAAGGCAAAAAAGATGACATCAATAATTATAGGACCATTAGTCTCATGTCCAATCTTTACAAGATATTTTCAAAAGTGATACTCGATCGAATTACTATAAACTTGGACGAAAATCAACCAAAAGAGCAGGCAGGTTTTCGCAGCGGTTTCTCCACTTTAGATCACATATTCACAATCAAACAAATTACGGAGAAGTACAAAGAATATAGATTGCCCTACTATCTGGCGTTTGTAGATTATCATAAAGCTTTTGACTCAATCAAACATAAAAAAATCTGGGAAGCTCTGTCGTGTCAAGGTGTACATAAAAAGTATATTCGTCTCATTATGGAAATTTATAAAAACATGACTGCGAAAATAAAAACTGAAAAATTTGGAGAGACGTTTTCCATCAAACGGGGCGTAAGACAGGGGGACCCACTATCACCAAAATTATTTTCAGCGACGCTAGAACTCGTTTTCCGTAAACTTGACTGGTCAAGCTATGGATTAAGAATAAACGGAGAAATGCTGAATCACCTTCGCTTCGCTGACGACCTCGTAATAATTTCTAACAGTCCAGAACAATTACAAACTATGCTCAACCAACTTATAAAGGAAAGCAGAGAAGTGGGCCTACAAATGAATAAGACGAAAACAAAACTAATGACTAACCATTTGAAGTTACCTGTAGTAGTTCACAATGACTCAATTGATTATGTAGATGAATACACATATCTTGGGCAGATTATATCTCCAACATACGATACATCGAAAGAGATACAAAATAGAGTAAATGTAGCTTGGAAACGATACTGGGCCTTAAAAGAGATAACGAAAAGCCAGTTAATACCCATTAATTTAAAAAGCAAAGTATTTAACACATGCATACTTCCTACCATGACTTATGGCTGCCAGACATGGGCCTTAACTGTACAAAATATAAAGAAATTACAAGTCTGTCAACACAGCATGGAAAGAAGTATGCTTAATATAAAAAGAAAAGATAAAGTTAACCTAAATGTTATTCGTCAAAAAACAAATACTGTAGAAGTATCATACACTGTCAGGAAGCTAAAATTTAAATGGGCAGGACATCTTATTAGAAGTAAAATGAACAAATGGGCAAAACAGGTGGTAGAATGGTACCCTAGAGAGGGAAAGAGAAAGAGAGGAAGACCACAGAAAAGATGGGAGGAGGACATTAAAGCGGCCGCGGGCACGCTGTGGATGAGGAAAACCCACGATCGGGTCTTGTGGAAAGGTTTGGGGGAGGCCTATGCTAAGGCAAAACAATCTTTACCGGTGTCAAAAATTTAAAACTATATATATATTGTATGTAAATTTTAGATTGTTAATAAAGGCTTTATTATTATTATTAATATGGCGAGCTCCGACTGCGGTAATTCCCTTCCGTCTTTTGGATATATTTATGAGTTTATTTCACACGCCCGTAATAAAACTTTATAACAAATACGGGCGGAAACTGTGAACTCGGCGAAATTGTAAAATTTAAATTAGATAAATAATTATACATACGAATACATTGAATTAGTATGGTTGCCGGTTTTACAGTAATATATTAGGTGCGATGGGAAACACAAACAGTTTGTACAACCTGCATGTATGTATGTACGTATATATATCTCTAAATATTTACTAAACGCTACTATTACAATACAGTGCAAAGAGCTCTAATATACGAGTAATTAAAATAAATCATGTAAGTATGTCGTGTTTTTGAGTTCGTAATGCGAAGTGTTAACGCTTAGTAATTTTTTACTAACGCAATTCCCGAGCAAGTTCCTCTGTGGCTTCTCTTGTGGTGAATATCTAGTAAAAGATTACCAAGAATAGTTAAACTATCTCAATGTATTAAAAAGAGAATTTCATATAAAATTTAATTTAGAGGTCATTGTGGCGCAGAAAATGCGAATGGTTGCGGGTTCGATTCCCTTTTGGGATGATTATAATTAAATTGTTTTTATTTTTCCGCTTTAGACAAAACATGGTGCTAATTTCCGCTACTTATCACGCAAAGTTCCGAATTTGGGCGGAAAGTGGAAGACATTCCTCTATCGATATTTTTATTAGGTTCTCTACCTTGCTTTGCAAAGCTGCAAAAAAAATTATATATATTCTACTAAAATGATGCCTGTCGCAACGCTTGTCGTGGCGCAGAGGCACAAATGTGCGACTGTAAACGCGGCAGGTTGTGGGTTCGATTCCCACTCCAGGAAATGGATTTTTTCATTTCCTGGGTTTGGTAACAAGACAAAACGCGGCGTTGAGTACCGCCACTCAGCACGCAACACCTCAATTCAGCGGAAAATGGGAAACGGAGTGTCTTAACACTAGGTTCCCTCTACCTACCCTGCTTTATGCGGGATACAGCGTGAAGTTAAAAAAAAATGATAATAAATAAAGCAATAAAAAAATTGTTATTGAAATGTTCCTAAGCTCTTACCTTACATCGACATAATATAAAAATATTATTTTGATTGACACCTACTATTAAAATATTTGACCACCAGTTTAGTGAAGTACAATAAAACTTTTGAGCTATTGTTCCTATATCTTTGATCTGAACTCATAAATATACAGAACAGAGCACAATCGTGGTGTTTCCTTATCTCGCGCGTGACGTCGACCCTTTCTTTAATAACGTCATTTATATCGCGCCTCGGCCCGCTGCGACAGAAGGCGCGGGGAGCGGGGAGTGGGGAGCAGGGAGCGGGGAGCGGCCAGCTTCGTCCGCTTGATAGTTTATGCAACCTTCCTTATTCTTAGAGATGGCTTTTTATTCTTTTAGCAATGTTTTTGAAGTATTACTTTCAAGTCACACTTTAATTTAAATAAGTGTTACAAACGCTGAGATCACATGAAAAATGAGTTAACTATAAAGAAGAAGATATTTTATTATGACAAATTTGAATAAAAATAGTAAGCAATATGAAATTTAATTTATACATATTTGCATGACTCCTAATTACTCCACCGTCGTGGTGCTTAGGTATGGTAGGACAGCTTCTGGCTATGAAGGTGATGGTTGTGCTTTCGATACCCACTTGGAGAGCTAATTATATTTAAATTACGTTAATTTCCCCACTCTGATGAGACAATACCCAGCGTTGAGCTCCACCACTCAAAGAGTTAAGCGAAGGATGGAATGTCTTGCCAGTAGGTTATCTCTATTTAACCGGGAAAAAGCGTAAAGCCCCTTTTTCTTCTAATTAAGTTAGGTAAGGCTTGTTGTGACGCAGACGCACAATGGTGCTACTGTAAACGCAAACAGGTTGTGGGTTCGATTCCCATGCCAGGAAAAGAAAATATAATATAATATTTAGCATTTTCATTTCCTAGCGCTGATAACAACGCAAAGCACGGCGTTGAGTTTCGCCACTCAGCACGCAATGCCTCAATTTGGCGGGAAGTGGGAACGGAATTTTTAAAATAAAACGAAGTGCCTTAACACTAGGTTCTCATGCTCCCTTTGTCTACTCTGCTATATACAACGTGAAGCTAAAAAAATAGTTAGCGTTAGTTAGCTATGTAAATGTAAATTTCAATAGTCTTTAGTTAAAACCTCTAAACAGTATATTTGTGGCATACAACAACTTATGTGGAGGTGGAGGAGGAGAACCTATATAAAGTTACGTGCACGTACAACAAAGTGTGAAAGTTATCCTACATCGACGTTAGCGCATCGACGGGGATGTTGCTAAGCTTATATGTATTTAAGTGAACACGAAAAGGCTACGATTTTATTTCATGTAAGGGACTTTAAGAACAAAGAGCGTTCTTCCTTCGTTCTGCATTTTAGGAAAAGTCACATGTACAGTATGATAGAATCACGGAAATAGAATTTGAAATTGATATCTTCACGCATTGTTGAGCAAAACAGGTCTTGATATATGGACAGACAGATAGACGGACAATAATTATATAATGTGCTCCCTTTCCTTTTTCATTTTTCATTTGACTTACGGAACCCTAAAAACTAACTTATATCTCTAATAAAAGTATGAAATGAAAACATTTTTTTTAATAAACAAATTTACAGAAAAGCAAACGTTTTCGCTTAGTACTAACGATGCGAACTAAAAGCGTTTAAAGAACAAGGGCGCGGCGGAGTGCCCGAGGCGGTCGGAGCGGCTGGGACGGTCGGGACGGGGCAAGTGTAGTGTCTAGAGAGATACTCTGCTGAAAGTTGTCATCTTTATTACGTGCTTTGTGAACTGTTTAAAGAAAATTCAGCAATAAAAACTATTTTGTTTCAGAGCAATTTCAGTTACCCTCGCTTTTATGGAACTAGACTCAGCGTCATCCATGTTGACACTTTAATAATGTAGCTTCACGATTTTTTCCGCATATTAAGTTAGATAGATCCTAGTGTCACGATACTCCAGTCACTACTTTCCATCAGAATTCAAGACATTGCATGTAGAGTGGCGGAACTCAATGCCAAGTTTTGTTTTACCAAAGAGGGGAAATAAAAATAATAAAATATTCCCTCAAGTGGAAATCGAACTCACAACTAATCGTATTTACTATCATACTGACCCACTACGGTACAATGGCTTTGACTCTAAATCAAGCTCAATTTGTTTTTCATTAAAAGTGACTTGTTTAGGGTTCGCAATATAATTCATTACTGTATAGTTGTTAAGGAATCTTAAGATTTATGGCCGTTTGACTCCACGCGTGGCTAAACTATAAAACTAAAGGAACATAACAAATGTTAACTGTTCACAAATTTAAATAAACTAGTGTACTTATTGATGTATTAACAATGCATTGTCTTTAGTAATGTATACGTCACTTTGTGTATGGATGGATGTCAAGCCATGGTAGTGTGTGTAACATTTATTTTATTAATTTAATATACTTTTTGTGCAAAATTAAAAAAAAATATTACCATTGTGCACTCCTTCGCTATATAAACTATAAGTGTGCCAAGTTTCATGCTCCTCCGTCCTCGTAATTTTCGTTAAAAAGGATCCAAAGTTTTCGCTTCACGTATTTATATATAGACTAGTGTCCCCGTTGACGCGTTAACAACGCGTTGTAAACACAATGTATATGTCACTTTATATAAACATGGATGTTAAACCAAGGTAGTGTGTGTAACATTTATTTTATTAATTTAATATACTTTTTATACATTATTTTGAAAAAAAAATAGCATTCTGTGCTCCTTCTCTATATAAACTATAAGTGTGCCAAGTTTCATGCTCCTCTGTCCGCGTAACTTTCTTAAAAAAGGATCCAAAGTTTTCGCTTCACGTATTTATATATAAATATCACATTAATATGTTTCTAAATCATTAGCAATGCAAAAATTATAAATATATATATACATACATACATACATAGCTTCACGCTGTATCCCGCATATAGCAGGGCAGGCAGAGGGAACCTAGTGTTAAGACATTTCGTACTTATTAAATATTTATATAAGGCCATATAATAGTATATATAATCACAAACTGTGTAATAAGTTCAAAAACATGGGAATCCAGTGGTTATTCATATTTTCTTTGTCACGCTTCTACCTATTTTACTCAACGTTACGTCTGATGTTTGGTTGAGTACAAATAGACGGACCGACAAAACAAAAGCGGCTTTTATATAGGCTCATATTGACGCAAATGAGAAACGTCTGATTATTTCCCAGCGCGAGGTCGCTCGTCATCAGCAGGTACTCCCCGCGCTACCTGCTGTCGCTGCCTGCTACCTGCCCGCCTGTGAACTGTGACTACGGTCATGAATTTCCCACGAGAATTATGTTTTGTCGAAATGACCTATTTTACTCGAGTCATAATTAAAAATACAGCGTAGGCTGAATTATTTGTGCCATAATGTGGGATTATGTGGTAAATGTGTATGAGATCTGCACTTTTTTTTACATAAATAAGAAAAACTAGGTCAAATAATTAGATACTATGTTAAAAGAGGTAATAATTGTTAGTTACGTTTTTTTCCTCTGCTAGTTTTTATTTCTTGCTGAATAAATACAGAGTGAGCGTAGGAGGTTTTAAATTAAATTCTAAGTAATCAAGTTCTAAGTTAAGGAATGTAATAGTAATCAAAGGTAAATATTATGAATACAAACGTAATATAATACAATATATTTGCAAATCTTATATCTTTTTATGATCATAAGATTTTGATATATTTTTTTTTTGAGTTAGATTACATCCACGGGCTCGCACTTGCCCGTGCCTTTTGTTTCTTTTTTTTTTTTCGTGTGCATACTTAAATACCTACCTTGGACTACCTTGTCTTAAGACTATGGTGAGATCCTCACAGACTGACAATTTTTTTTTTTTTTTTATATATTTGTGATCTCATATCGCTAAGAAGATTATGATATTAATCAGTAATTATATCTTATTACCTATTTTTTGCAGCTTAACGTTTTATCTCACATAGCGTGGTAATTAGGGATACACTAGTGTTAGTTAAAAATAGGCCTGTCGTGGCGCAGAGGCACAACGGTGCGACTGTAAACGCGACAGGTTGTATGTCCGATTCCCACTCCAGGAAATGTAAAATTTAGTATTTTTATTTCTTGGGTTTGGTAACAAGGCATAGCGCGAGGTTGAGTTCCGACACTCAGCACGCAATGCTTCAATTCGGCGGGAAGTGGGGAAGTGAAATGTTAAAAGAGAACGGAGTGTCTTAACTAGGTCCTCTAGTTCCCTCTGCCTACCCTGCTATGTGCGGGATACAACCTGATGCTAAAAAAAGTTAAACAAACGATGATATTTAAAATACTTAAAGTTTTGTATAATTATATAAAGTATTTCTCAACAAATGACAGTCGCGACAAAGTTTATGTAGTAGTGAGCGCGAGGCAGCTGAGGCGCGCCCTCCAGAGGGTTAGCAGTAATCTGTTACTTGTTAACATCGCTACTTTATAAGCTTAGTAAAGACGATCACTAGGATTTGTATTCGGCGTGAACTTCGGAACATTTTTATGTAAATATTTACGAAATATTCCTGAAATAATGTCTTTTTAGGTTATGAATTCAAATTTTTTTGAAATCTTTATATGTTCGACTTGCTAATACTATGTAAATATATAATACAAGAAATGTTATTGTACATAAAAAGTAGGGAACGGAATGTATTGTCACTAAAAAAAAAAAAAAAAATTGACAGCGACATTTCCATATTAAATGTAAAATTTAACACAAAATATACTTTACGTGCAAAGAAAGAAGGCTAACACTATTATCCTATATTTTTATTTAATTTATATATTTATGGATATAGGAGAAAATATTAAAAAAATTATCATATTTTCTATCATTAAACTGATTTAAGGCTTTCGCGCATAGAGTGTCTCCTCGGCTGACTCTCTGACTCTGACTCTGACTCTGACTCTCTGACTCGGCGAATGATTATATTTTAATTGATTAATTTTCATTCGCCGCTGTAATAGGACATAACGCGGTGTTGAGTTCTGCCATTCAAAACGCAATATTGGTTATCAGTTATGGGTTGGTTGAGACCGGAGTACCTTGTCACTAGCTTCTCTCTAACTACTTTGCTATGCGGGACAAAACATGAAGATTTTTTTAACTTCATGCTGTATCCCGCATATAGCGCCGTAGGCAGAGGAAACCTGAAAGCACAGTGTTAAGACACTCCGTTCCCTTTTAACATTTCCGTTCCCCACTGAATGAACGCATGATGTTGTAAAGAAAAAATATTTTAAAACCACTCTCGGATTATATGGAGCACACAACCGTAAATATCGTGACCTAATTTCATAATTTTAAAGTGTTATTCATAAACTAAGTGGATAATAAATATATTAAAATCTCTAAATATTTTAAACATGGCAGGATTTGATCCTGTGGCCCTTGTCTGCCGTTCAAAAGATTTTACAAATAAGCTATACGTCTATAAACGTCTGAAGCATATATTTAATATTACAGCTTCACGCTTTTACACATTTAACTTAGCTTACCGCAGAAATTAGTTTTAAAACACTCTGCTCTCCGTTCCGCCTGAAATAACAATCGAACAGTTACGAATGGCATGGAATAGAATGAAGTGGGGAACGGAAATGTAGAAAGAGAATGGAGTGTCTTAACACTAGGTTCTCAAGTTCCCTCTGCCTAACCTGCTGCTCCGAGTGGGAATCGAACCCACAAATATTTACAATCACTGTCCCACTGCGTTACGATGGTGTCGAACATTGATACTTAATAAATTCGTTCAATTTACTTTAAGTTAGCTAATTTAGATGTAATCTGGTTCGAATCTTATTAATGATGCAAGTAATTTGTGAGTTTGGCTCGCGAGATGTCAACAACATTACTCTACTGGGACAGTAACGGGTGTGTTATGAAAGGAAACCATTTGTTACCGACTTACTGCCACGGTTATACAGTTACAGTAATAACTATAAGGAATTATTATATTTACGTCAGTGGTACAGTGTGACTGTAAGCGCGATTAATCGTGGGTACGATCCTCGCCTGGGGGAATGATTGACACGACTGATACCTTTGTAAATTGACGATTCGAAAGTGCTTGTAATAGCCTACTTGAATAAAGAATATTTTGATTATGTATCAACTTTTTTTATTTTATCCGCTCTGGTAGAAAAAAGCGCGGCGTTGAGTTCCATCACTTAACACGCAATGTCTAAAATTCATTTGGAAAATGAAAAACCGAGTAGCTAGGTTTTCCCTTACTACCACTATAGTTTATAACATACGAAAACAAAGAAGAAGCGAAAATATATATTTTGGCTTCAGAATAACAAAACATACTACATTATAATATAAAATTAATTTAATTTAATTAACATCAGAATGGGATTGCGATTCAGTATGGAATGTACTCATATATTGTCTGAGAAGATTCCTCGAAAATCTCACATACTATGGAATTGTGTTTGAATTTATTAAATATTTACTCTAATTCTAGTAATAAATATTTTAATAATTTTTAAATTACTAAATTATTTATTAAGTATTATATAGTAATGTAGTCATAGAAAACCTAGTGTCCATGCATTCTATTCTCCACTTAAACTCGTGACATTGCGTGGCGAGTGGCAAAACTCAACACTAGGGTTTGTCTTACGATAGGGAAGAAGTGAAAATAATTTTCAATAATCTCTCGTTTGAGGATCGAATTGCACCCCCTATGATTATAATACGATGCTGTACCACTGCGCCACGACGACATCCATTTTATTAAATTTTATAATTTCTCGCAGTATGCTAAAAAGTATTTTTTTAAAATATTTCATAGCAGACAGTGTCGATCGTTTTACCAAAGAAATTTTAATGAGTTCGAAAAGCCGATTGCGTTTGTATGCAATACTTGATACCCTTTTGAATAGTTTATTTGGGCTCCGAGAGGACCGGACAAAGTGAGTGGAGAGATTGAACAAAGAGAGTCGTAGAGTTCATTAGCGGGGGTCACAGGCGCTAATTGCCGGCGCCCGTCAGTACTGTCAGTATACCGCACCTCAACAAAAAACGTACTTCTCTGACGAATTCAATGTAGCTTCATCTTGATCTTTTTCGTTTCGTTTCGACTACTTTATCTTAATGAGCTCGCTTTGAATGTGATGAGAGGGAACTCAAAGTTGTATTGACTTGGGCGCACTTTTACTTTTATTAGTTATTAACTATAACAGTAATATTATTATAAAATTTGATAACGATTATTTTAAAGTTTCTTAGACTTCATCTTAAAACAGATGTGCGTAAAGTTTGTAAAAATTCATGAAAAACATGTTTTTCGTTAGCGTTTGAGATTGAGACTAGGTAATTTAATAATATTTTGATAATTTCTAATTTCACTTTAGTAAAATAGTTCTAAGAACAATGAATGATTTATAAATATATAATATAAATTATTATATGTCATGAATGAAAAAGTGCGACATCCGTAACAGAAGTGATTGATGTCGAAGGGCGTCATGGCTCGCTCCGCGACGCCTTAAGGGGGCGCAGCCCGAGTTATATTGCCACTTAAATCATCGACAAAGTTAATTCATTTTTGTATACCATAAAATCAAGCTTTTAAAACATCTTACTAAATTCATGGTTTGTCCAGACATGGGAAATGTATCAAAACAATATTTTAAATATAAATACTCAACAAGTTCACATCACGGAGTTTATCATTGTATGTACTCGTACAGTTAGACATTTCCATGTTGAGCCACGATGTCATCGATCATTTCTATATACCACTTGACATATTACTCCTAGTAGATAACAGGTAAGGCGGGTCATACCCGGTATTGTATGAAGTTTCGTATTATAAGTGGCGCAGAGGCACAAGCGTGCGACTGTAAACACAAGTTTTGAGTTCGATTCCCACTCCAGGAAATGAAGTATTTTCATTTCCTGGGTTTGGTAACAAGGCATCATCGGCGTTGAATCCCGCCACTCAGTTTCTATTTTTTTCTGCGCCACGACAGGCCGGTGGGGAACGGAGTATCTTAACACTAGGTTCCCTCTGCCTGCCGTGCCTGAACCTATGTATGCATGTATCTATGTAAAATAGAAGCGAGGACGGTATTTATTCAAGAATTTCCTAATCCTTTTGAGTATAACCAATACAAATATTAAACATTACGATAAGCTTTAAGAGAGTTTTGAGTAAGCGCCTCCTGGAATTCGTCCAAGAACTACTTACTTAGGTACTATCACGACTTCGAAATTTTTATTAACTGTTTTGTAAAATCTTACAAAAGTTTCACTTCAAATACCCAATGGAACCAGAAATATTGAAGTTTGTAACAAAAATTGTATGTTAAAAGCATGCACATTGCACGAAATGCATTTCACTTTACAGTATATATTTTTAGTCTCTAAAAACTCAAATCCCAATTGTATGGAAATTTAAGCTGGATAAAGGAAAATAATAAACGCAAGCAGGTCGCATCTTAATGCAGCCGCAGAACATCGCCCAGAGCAGATGCAAAGAAAGTACAAGTTGAGGAACCTCGTCGAGAGCGCTCACTAATTACACTGTACATAAATAAGCAACCGCCAACAAAATACTTAATAACATTTCAAAAATACTATGAAAGAAAAATATTTATACCATAATATTTTCACTTGATTGTAGAAGTGTCTGAGTATGTACGTGATAGTTAGCAGTTCGATTCCCATATTTTTTAATATAATATATATTTTATTGTTTGGGTAGACGAAATGCAGGGTTAGGTTCCGCCCTTACAATATGTAGAATATTATACAACATGCAAGACAGCTGCTTTACAGTTTTTAAGCTTCGATTATAATATTCATATATTTATAATAGTACATATTTAATATTTTAATTCCCTCGGTCTCGTAACAAGCCAAAACGCGGCGCTGAGTTACGCTACCTCAGCACGCAAAGCTCAATTCAGCGGAAAGTGGGTAACAGAAATTTTAAGGGAACGAAGTATCTTAAGACTTAGTTCTCAGGTTCCCTGTGAGCACATCGTGAAGCTAAAAAAAAGTGTTACCTGAAATCAAACCGTATATAAGTTCAATATATTAGTAAGTATCATATTAACGTGTCTCGTAATTAATAAGCTACGAGCCACTTTGTCTATTTGAGCTATGAAGAGACTCCTACTTGACACATAATAAAAACGAAAGATATGAAAAGAAGCAAGTATTCCTTATGAAAGTAATATTTTTGGAAGCATTCCTTCTATTTTAGGAATGTTCATATATTATGTTACGTCTGACTCAACGTTGCCAAGTTATGAGTCCAGTTCATGCCTTATAAACGTTTACATTGCCAGTGTTTGCATTTGCTGTGCTCTTAAATTTAAGGCTTTGTAAATTTCTGAAAATAATTATAAGTAGCAGAAACTGGGTAAATACATAAATATATTATATTTCCCCTAATAAATATACCCTTCTATGTATGTTAACAATTGAGGCCAGCGAGGCGCAGTAGAATTGGTTCTGATTGTAAAGAGGATTGATTGTGGGTTCGATTCCCGCTCAGAGTCTTAGCTATGCTTAAATTATTTGAGATATATGATAAGACATGCGGTGTTGAGTTCAGCCACTTAATACATAATGTTTTAAAATTCAGGCGAATAGCTAAAAACTAAGTATCTTGACATAGCAGGATAGGTCCTGCTATGCGGGAAAAATTATAAGCTTAAAAAAACATATTTACAAAACATTTATGTTAACAATAACCAATTAAACTTTTAAAACACAAAGCAACCATAAAACTCCATAATACTTATCAAAATTAAAGTAAGCACTCGGCTTAGAGAGTTCGAATAGTATATTTTTTATGTAAATTTCTTGGAAGTTTATAACATTAAGTCGAATCTGAAGGGGAGTGCAAAGTAAATATAACGGCGCGCCTACGAGAGCTTACTCTAAGAAGGTCGACGTTTCCCTTAAATGGGTATCCGATGTAAGCGGGATTACGTCCCATCCACGCCTCATCACCTTATTGCGCTGATTTATGCGTCGAATAAACCGATCACGCCTCGCTTCACCGTTTTCTTTCTGAACATATTATTTTAGCATGAAGCCTAAACATTTATTTATTTATAGAAACTGTTTTGATATATATTTTTTAAACGTTACTTCCTTAGAGCTTTCAGCTAGTCTTGTCAAGTTTGAAAAGTCGAACTAAAGAGTTCGCATCAACGACGGAGGAAAACCTATGATAGGTTTTCCTCCTTCGTGTGTTCTCCATACAACATGACATTGGCGAAGTGATTTGTGCCATAATTAGACAACTGAATTGAACTCATCGTTATAGTTGTAGTACCGTTGCTAATATTTTTCATACATACATATATAGCTTTACGCTGTATCCCGCATATAGCAGGGTAGGCAGAGGGAAAAAAAATAAAGCATTGCGTGCTGAGTGGCGGAGCTCAACGCCGCGCTTTGCTTTGTTACCAAACCCAGAATATGAAAAATTTCATTTCCTGGAGTGGGAATTGAAACCACAACCTGTCACGTTTACAGTCGCACGCATGTGCCTCTGCGCCACGACATGCGTTATTTTTCAACCATACATTTTTAAAATTTATGATAATTATAATTACGTTATTTACGATTGATAATTTGATTTATTTGTAAAATACTATATTATAAGAAAATCTAAATACTTGATGTATAAATTGAGAAGCTTGACGTCTTCGCAGCACAATTGGACCGTATTTAAACTCTGAACAGACTGAAAACCTTGTTTGTGGTTTCAGATTTCTGTTGGGGAATATTTATGTTTAAAATACACCGTCGTCCGCTTTAATTAAGATGAACTGGATAGATCTCTCTTTCTTTTGCTTCATAACAAAGTAATCAGAGAGAAATTATTGTTAAAACACTATTCTCCACTTCTCATCCGAAATTCAGACATTGCATGTTGAGTGGCATAATTATCTTACCAGAACAAAAAAAATCAATTAGATCCTTCCCCCAAGTGAGGAATTCGTATTTACATATTGTTTCAATCCGTCTCGATGACTACAGTTATACTTGATGGTATTTAGTTATTCTTTATGACTTTATTGTTGAAAATAATAATTATAATTACTAAACTGCGCTGTATATATCTCCACGGTATTAGTTTCAAGAGTATCCGGAATTTATTTCATCAATATCAAATAGCGAAGGTCAAAAGTCCTCATATAAAAGTAGTTTCGTCTAAAGTTCCGTAATATAAATAGAAAGAAATTGCGACGCAAAGTTTTCTCATCGAAGTTTCCCTCAGTGAATGAACGCACTACGGCCGACACGTGACGCCTTACGCCTATATAATATATATGCATGCACCATTCGACTTTACTCCCAAATTATATTATATAAATTAAAGGGCCCCTTAACAACTCTTGGCCGCAAGTTCTAGGAAATGTTCTGAGCTTCTCTCTCCTATGGAGTTTCTTGTGATACATTTCAAAGGGGCCCTTTTTAACTTACATTTGGGTTGAGAGTCCCTTCTCTTTCTACAACGCTCCTGTCACATATTACACGCACGGTAAATACATGAAGTGCTGAGTTTCTTCTTTTCTCTATGAGCTGACCGTAACAATATAACATATGAGTACAAACCTGTTACCAACAATTTTGTCATTTTCATATTGTTTAATTTTTTTATAAAAGCACGGTAATGAAACTAATGATAAATGAAAAGTAAAGTATACTTTTGTCATTCTATAGTTACCTACTAGTACAAGAAGTAAAATAATTTATTTGAACGATAATGTTTGTTAAAATTTAAAATGAAACGCGATATTCCAGTACATTAATCACTAAGTAATAATTCATTTAAATATTCATGGCTTCCTATATTCCCCGCGCAAATTGAATTAGGCTTTATTCCAATTACGAATTAATATTGAAGTTAATGTCGAATTCCAGAAAAGCAAATTAAGTAACTCTATTGTCCACAAAATCTTAATTTTCCACGTAGTTTGTGTATTATAACTAATCTACCTCCATAGTTATTTTAAATCTATGATATATTGAAATTATATTTGTCACCAAAATAACTGTATTGGAACAATTTTCATATTTTGATGTAAATATACATAGAATTTCTTATGTATTGTCTATGTACCGATGAAATTGTAAATTTTGTAACGAAAATGGAAACATTTTCTCTTTTTCTTTGCTTTTTAAAGTTTATTATTTATTCGTTGAGTTTCGTTAATTAACCTTACAACGGGATATGACGAAATATTTCGTCATACATAAAAGCCTATCGCAATTGGCATTTCGTCATGAAAATTAATCGTAATATATTGAACGCATTACGTTCTACGTTGTTCTTATCTATTAAATCTTAGAGTGGTTATGTATATGCCATTACTTTGACGACGTTCCCCTGTTAACACGTAGAGTCTCAAATTCTTGCGGAAAGCGGAGAACGGAGTGTCTTGGCGTTAGGCTCTCTCTATCTACCCTGCTATGCGGGACAAATCGTGGAACTGAATGTAAAAAAACAATGTATTCTTTTTCTTACACACAGTTATTACGTATAATAACTATTTTTAATATTCTAGACATACACCAATTATTATATACAAACATACATAGCTTCACGCTGTGTAACGCATATAGCAGGGTAGGCAGAGGGAACCTCGTGTTAAGACACTCCGTTCCCCACTTTTCGCCGAATTGAGGCATTGTGTGCTGAGTGGCGGAACTCAACGCCGCATATTATTTATAAAAACTGTTTTTAATAATCGAGACATATAAAAGCTATTATTACAGTTTTAAAATATGCATTTTCGAGAAGACTATTCTATCTAGTTGAAATTGGCAGAGTTATTCCTTTACAGAAGGGATGCTATTCAGCATTTCTTTTATTTATGAAGAAACAAAGGTTTGTTAAAATGTAACTGTCTATTAAATAGTAAGTGGTTTGGAAGATATTTTTTCAGTACCCATTTTAAATTATTCATTTGTAAATATATTTTGCCCTCAAATTAATTTACTGGTATACTAGCCCTAGCTAAGCGTTTAAATTTCTTGTTGAATCTACATGGTAGCTGAAGCTCGTATACGTATCATGTGCAATGACGATCACAGTAGTCAGAGAGAACCTAATGTAAGTCCGAAGTAAAGCAATTACGTATTGGGCGGATAAACGCCGCGCTTTTACGGCGACATTATTATATTTGTAACGAAATACTTATTTATCATTCAAAATATTTATATATGTTCAGCGACAGTCTTACAATATAAATAATATCTGAGAAAAACAAAAACTCTCGCGGGATTATCGATAATTTGGACTGTAAAGTTTTGTTAGAAGCGTCAATAACTAAGTGACACGTCAACAAAGTAACATTTGAATAGCAACTGTCACTAAAACCCGAGGGACGAGTAATGTTCAATGAAAAGAAGCAAAAAAGTTGAGCTTTCAGCTTTTCTCCGTCTAGCAGGGTAGTCATAGTGAACCTAGTGTCTAAACACTCTGTTCTTCACTTTCAGATCTTTAGGAATTTAGATCTTTTAAGAATTTTGATCTGTTACAAACACGTATTATTCTATTAAGATAGACGCTTTGGGACATGTACGATATTTTATGCTATAAAAATGGTTATAAATACATGAACAAAGTGAAATAATTAATTAAATGTTACCTATATTGATAATGATAACAATATCAAAAAATATAATAATAAAACAAATATTTACCATACATTATACAAATAAACCCAACGGAGTGGAGTCAGAGAGAGTGTTATATTACATATACGTATTTAAAACAAACCGTACAATATATCATTAATTAATTCACAATTCGTCTCGCTCCGGTCGGCGGCGGTCTGTTGTCCACATATTTTTGTATGTAAAAATATGTGGACAACAGAGAGATATATATGAGTTATCATACGCACATTGTGTCCAGGCGGTGTAGGGCGGGAGACGCGGGCGGTGGGGTGTCCCGTCCGACCCACGGCCGTCGTTAGAAGGGTCCCGTCACGTCATTTGTAAACCACCACAACGTGACACTTACTAATCTTTATAGCGGTACTCTCTCTATATTTACAAAACGCTTGTACAATGAAACTTTTTATAATACTGTATTTCCGTCTTTATAAAATTCTTATATGTTATTTATGTATATTTTTTTAAGCTTCACGCTGTATCCTGTATATATTAGGGCAGGCAGAGGAAACCTGAGAACCTAGTGTTAAGACACTCCGTTCTCTTTCAGATTTCTCTTCACCACTTTCCACCGAATATATATACTTTCTATACTTACTAACCTTTCTCTTTTCATAGGCTCTTGGTCGATTGGGCACTCGGACGGGTTATGTGGGACTCTAGAGCGGCCGAATGCAAGCTAGTATGCTCACTAAACCTCACGGAGATTCTCCTCGACCACCATTAGCCGAGTACACGGGTGCCGGACGACGCCGGGAACGTACTTTGCAGCACGTCGCGAAGTTAACGATGGTGAGCACCATCGATGCCCTGCCTGTGCTTATCTAAACCTGTGGACTAGGTGACCAGCTTCCCCAAACTGATTGCCCTCTGACCGCATATACCTAGTAGTATGTGCCCACTAATTGAATGAACACTCAATTAGTCCCAATTACTTATGCAAATTATAGAACATTATCTCTAAGAGAATTAAGTCAGATCATTGACTCACTCATAAATTGTGTATTATTTCTTAATTTAAATAAGTAAGAGGCCTGTCGTGGCAGATAGCCATAAGTGACCTTGAACGCAACAGGTTGTGGGTTCGATCCCCACTCCAGGATATGAAAATATTTAATATTTATAATAAATCTCTGATAATAGGGTAGAATGCGGCGTTGTGTTCCGCTGCTCAGCACGCAATACTGAAATTGTGGAATGTGGGGAACAGAAATGTTCATAGAACGAAGTGTCCTAACACTATGTTCTAAGGTTCCCTCTTCCTGCCCTATCATGTACAGGATATAGAATATAGTAAAAAAATAAAAAGAGCATATAAATACTGTACATTTAACTTACCACGAATGTTTCCAGAATACAAGTGCAGTCCTAAATCAGTAGAGTCAAAGCTTTGTGTAAACTTGTCGCAGCCGCTGAGATTACAGAACACGTACAGTGTGCAGTGTCAGTGGACTGGGATCTGACTTCAAGCAATTAACTCACCAAATACCAGGATTGCATTCGATTTAAATTTAATCAGATTTTCATATCTACTCTACTGCAATAAAATAAATATAAGGATAATAAAACTTTAAAAATGTGTACAATGTACTCATACATATAAAATGCAGTTATAGTAATGAAATTAGGAATATATTTTGAAACTATCCGACTTTTTTTTTATGAATTAAATTACATCTACGGGCTCACACTTGCCCGTGCCTTTTGTTTCTTTTTTTTTATTTATTATTTGTTATATTTACAGCATACTTAAAAAGAACTACTTAATTGTATCTTAAAACTATGGTGAGATCCTCACCGATTGACTTCTTTTTTTTAGTCAAATGTTATGTAAATTTATGACCAGGTTGGCGACAGTTATCAAGGCGTACGTTTTTACTTTTCTACTATATATTTAAACTATCCTACTATGAGGTGTAAAGATGAAGTAGTCAGAGGATCTAGTGTCCGTTAGCTGTTTTCTGCCCGAATTTCAGACATATTGTGTTAAGTAGCGGAACTCAACGCAGCACTCAGTCTAACCAGAACGAAGAAATGAAAATAAAACATGATCATAACGATTTCCCTGAGAGGGAATCGAACCCACAAATAATTGCGTTTATATTCAAATGCTCTTCCAATGCACCATGATTACCTCTAATGGTGATGTGAACAAATAAAAGGAGAATATGACTGTAAAAATAATATAAGTGTAGTGTCTTCTCACTGGCTCTGCCTACCTGCCTGGGTGCCTGGGTACTTCTATCCTGCTCCGCGGAAAAGAGCGTGAAGCTACTGAATATGAAGAGAAGAAACTTCTTAGCAATCCATGGATTCACCGTGCGGGTGCTCATCGCGTTGCGGAGAGAGGAGTTTGGAGAACGCCTGGGACTTACGACTCAAATGTAAGTTTAAGGGGCCCATTTAAAAAGCGCATTAACGTTCACCTCCACTTTCCGCACTCCTCTCTCTACCTAACCAAATTTGAAAAGATCCTAATAATGTATATATATATACTTATAGCATTAGTAATATATTTATAAATATATTTTGAATGTAAATATTGCTTTATTAGAAAAGTTTAAAGTACAAAAATACTTGTTTCATATTTTCTCAAGAAACATGTATGTTAGGAGTAAACGTAAAAGTGAGGGTAATGTAACCGTTAGAAAATAAATAAAGCAACAGAAATACACGCCTCACAAAATATGTAAATATCAACAATCTTATGTGAAAAAACAAATATTACGCTTCGAATATTTAGTTTTGCTTATCAAAAAAGTAATTTTACGCGTGACGTGGCACATCGAGGCACATCGAGGCGCGTCGCGTCGCTGCCTTCGCGATCTATGACAATGTGGTGGACGATCGATTAAAAACCTTATTGTTGGTAAATAGAGTCCACTTTAGCTTGCGTTATAAGTAAGTGAGACATGACGTTCAAGTACGTACATATACTCAACATAAACTTTTATTTAAAAAAAAAAACTATGTATTGTCTATCACAGTAAAGTATTAAGCTTCTAACTCTCTCTCTCCCTCTCCTATGTATTATTACTCCCATCTGATTGTGGGGTCTCTTCACTTCGTTTTATTGGACACTTCGTCCAAGGAAGCGTCTACGTCTTTTTGTGAATTCATGATTTAAAAGTGCTTATTGGAATAAACAATATTTTGATATTAAAGGTAGTTAGTTATTGTTGCTAGACTTTTTGATTAAAACTAGTATTGGCCATCTTTGTTCACATTAATGTAATTCTAACTAAATATACCTTTTATGAAAATTGCTATGCGATAAATGAAAATGCATTCATTCTATATACAAACCAGGCGTGAATAAGTTTATATTTCAAAGATATGGAACAATAAAATGTAGGACAAACAGAGAGAACTTGAAGATGAAGACTTATGCTTATTATTAAGCTGACAAAATTAATCAAACAATTGATATATAGGTACTGTTGGAATATCAATTGTTTTTATAGTTGGTCAACTGACTTGTTAAATTGTCAAGTTGTTTTATAGATTGTCAATTGATTATTATACAAAACTAATCTTTTATAATTAGTATGTCTTTTGACTTTTACTATAAAATGGTTGCCGCCACTCATACTGTGTTCTTTACGTGTTAGAACTTACGAGTCGAAAAGCAGTCTCTTCGAGTACTCTTTTTTTCGGTGAAATATAATTGATTTATAAAACCGAATGACCATTTTATTTACCCTAACCTCCTACAGGTACAATATAATTTAAAGAAGTCACTCAGTCGGCAGACATTACCCATAAATAGAACAAAATAAGTGTCATAAATAAATAGTACAAAAAGCTACGACAACGCAATTTGCAGTCAATACACATTCCAAATTCTATTTGATGCATTCACAAAGAGCTGTAACTCTAAGCTACACTCACATTTTTAGCGAACGTATTCTGTGTATCTCTGTGTATCGCGTCACTCGTTGTATCGCGTCGTGTCATGTGGGAGATGTAGATACTTTCTGTAGGGATTATGTCTTATAAATAATACACATACAAGGTATTTTAATATTCCGCTGTATAGACTTGTACAAGTTATAATTTACATCCTTTTTTTTACTTTTCAGATTTAGCAGAATATTCAAACATAGCCTAGTGTCAAGATACCCCGTTGTAACACCCAAAATCAAGACATGTTGAATCGCAGAACTCAGCGCCGTGATCTTATCAGAATGAAGAAAAGAATAAATTAATTAATAAAATTCTATTAACAGGTATCGAACCCACAATTACTGTATTTACAATCATACTCTGCTCCACCGCGCCCCAAAGCCCTCGCAAAACATGATAAAAAACATGTAATTGTCAAAATATAACGTAATTTGTGAACATGAAATAAGTGATGTTTGAGGGAGAACGTCTCTTCCATTTAGGGCGCAGACGACCTCTGGATATCCTCCTTTGTGAGCGATGTTCTCCGAAATGTAATTTAGATGATCCTCTACGATCTGCGCAATCCCGTATTCATGGCAACCGATCACTGATTCAATTAATTAAATAATATCGACGATATTGCTTCATTACGGACCCTCCCTCCCTTACACCTTTACACATTAAATATCATATTATGAACACTACGCTATTGAACACTGCTACTTGTCATCTGGAGTCTTCTTTCTTCTTCAAGATGACTATAATGAAATATTTCAACATAATTATATTAGTCTGATATTCATTTATCAGCAATTTTCTCCAATATATAATAATAACTAAATAGTTACAACGTATTTATACGAAAAAATATTACAAATTCAATTATAATAATAAATATAAATAATATTTCTTACAAGCATATCTAACGTTAAACAAACGGATCCATTTCAAAGAAAAGTAAATCGATTCGTAAAACAAAGCGTCAAAGCTAAATCCGGCGGATAAAGTATGAGACAATAAGTAGTTGAGATATCTCTTTAGGTATTAGGTGTCCTACGAGCATATCGGGGATACTGGTGTTTATCACAGTGCCGCAAGCTCGCGGCTCGCAGCTTGCCGGCCTCACAAGTAATAACGCCGGCCGCTAACGACCCCCACTGCCGCAAAGTATCGGGCACACTTGAGCCGCATTTACATAGTAACCGTGCGAGTGCTTTTCCTATGAATTTTTGGCCACTTTCCTGTAAATAAAATATTTGTCACGAGGACAGTGGATTTGGCAACTGTTCCTTAGGTACTACGGGATGTTTTTGTTATGTTCATGTAAGTTTATAATTTTTTTATTTATTATGTCCGGTATGTTTCTCTTGTTGCTTTGATTTGCTTTTACCTTAATATACGCCACTCAATAGGCAATATCTCAAATTCTAGCAGGAAGAGGAGAACGGAGTATACTTTAAAGTTATTTTTTTTTATGGTTTTATCGCTAGCTGTAGTAACAATTATTGTCATAATTAAAATAGTTATAGATTGATACATTTTTTTGCAAAAGCTAGCGAAAGTGGAGACTTTTCTTTATTGAATTCTGGATTCATGATCGCCGTTCATTATTATTAGACATTTTTAACGTACGAATACACACAGTATAGTTAGCGATTATAAAGTTCCACAGAAAGCGAAGAAGATTGACAAGAGTGAAAATTCTTTGATTTTTATAATATATGCATATTTTACGTCTATGTACTTAGATAAAACTTTGAAAATATTTTCAATAAAATAATTACCTCAGCGTAATTAAAAGCTGCGTCCCCTCTACAATGTGATAATGTAATTAGCTGTCGTCTCGAGGGGTGATGGAAATAGTTCTATTTGCGATAAAGTATGATTGCGTTTTAACAAAGGACGCCAATTCAAATAATACTGAAGTATAAATTTAAATTCTTTCTTTCAGTTTCACGCTTGTTTTTACGCAAATTACTATCGAGAAGTATAAAATAAATAAATAAATATTATAAAATAATTTGAATCACGCGTGATCATCTATAATTAGTAAATCTATAACTCGATGTTTCAATTGATTGAAGCATTGATAAAATGATGAATTGATGAAATGATGAATCGATCTTCGCTAACGAACACTTCTCTATTTGCTAATTCCATATAATTTCCATAAAATTTGAGTTGTCTATTGATCACACTGCTTTACACAATCAGCTTCATGTAACGACGAGCTACGAAGCTACGAACTACAAGCTACGAGTTGAATAGAGCGGACGTGCCTTTACAATCCTTTGTAACCCGTAATAAGTATTTTTTTTTCTTTTTTTTTAAATTTCACGCTGTATCCCGGTTATAGTAGGGGTAGGCAGAGGGAACCTAGTGATAAGACTTTCCGCCTAAATTAAGACATTGAGTAAAATGTGGCAGAATTCAATGATGCGCTGGATTTTACCAGAGCGAGGAAATGAAAATAATTTATATATAATTTTTTGCCTGAGTAGAAAACAAACCCACAACATCTCCCTATATATCTTTATTATATTGCTTTTTATATAAATAATAATAATAAACTAAGCTTTATATACCACAAACTCTGTCGTCAAAATTTAAACTCGTGTTTATAAGGCATTTACATTTTCGGACAGTTTGACCGACTTGGTAACTTCTTAAAGCAAAGCTGTAATGGGCCCTTAAGAAAGTTGTAGCGTGATTATCACAATGGGCGAGGTGGAAGTTTCACGCTATTCTACTCGCGCTAACTTGTTCAGAAGTCGCTACTGCCAGTACCTATTAATAACTTTAAAATATTATTAATACCATTCCAAGAATATTTTTAAGATCTCTACGAATAATTAAGATTCTAACAAAAGTAGAAAACTGATTTGAAATACGAGTAAAGTGCATTAGGAAGTAAAATTATTACGAATAACTCAAAAACCACTCGTCAGTTCTCAACTTAATTTAAATTGTTTCCACCACGTTAAAGACAGTAGCTGTCAAGAAAGCATCATAAAGTTATACGGTAACACATTAAAAATATAGTCGAATTGCGAACACCTCCTCGCTTTTTGAAATCGGTTAAAACTAAAAATAATACATATCTTTTTATTACAACTAGTGTCCCTGTAAATGCGTTAATAATACATTGCGTACAGACGTATGTCACTTTGTAAAAACATGGATGTCAAACTTTTTATGAATTATTTAAAGAAAATATCATCCTTCTGCATTTCTTCTATATATAAACTATAAGTGTGCCAAGTTTCATGCTCCTTCGTCCGCGTAATTTTCGTAAAAAGAGATCCAAAGTTTTTGCTTCACGTATTTGTATATAGATATTTTACAATAGCAACAAAAATATACATTACTTTTTAAAAAGTAGTGTTACAATACGTAGATGAAATTTCAGTTTTCCTTACAAATGAGTGGAACGCAAGCTTCAAAGAGGAAGCAACATCGCAAAGGTCTAGGTCGTGTCGGGAGCGCCGAAACTCGCGCCAACCTTCACCTAAAACCATCTCTTTGCAATTCACTCACTTTCACTTTTTATACTCAAAAAAAGAAAACACAATATTTCTTCTTTGCCAGCGTTTAACTCTATTTTCACTTTACGTAATAATATTAAAATGGAATGAACGATTATGTCCAGTTTTTGTAGTAATTTTAGTTACTTGCTATTTGTACTCATTATTGTTATATCTGAACTATTGAATAAGGTTACATACTTCACATTTATTAAAAGTTATGTCTTGATACTATTGTACTATTAAAATGGAATTGAATATTTAAATAATGTCTTTAAATATAATAGATATATAATTAGTTAACAAATACGCCGATCATATAACTGTGTGACGAGGGCCACTATATATTTCTTGATATTTTTAAATATGATAAACATTTTAACTCATTATAGTTCATTGAAGAAATAACAGAAATAGAGGCCTGTCGTGGCGCGCAGCCACAAGCGTGCGGTACACCACAGGTTATGGGTGTGATTCCCTCTCCAGGCATTAAAATAACAAATCTTTATAATTATAATAATTATAAACTTTTACTTCGGAGTTATCCATATGGGTTAGTAACATTTCAACTTACATGTCTATTTTTAGCACAATATTTCTCAAATAAAATTAATAATACTCAATAATAATTAAAACAGAATCCATATCAATAAAAATTAAAATTATATTAATGAATATCAATTATTTTCATTTCTTCGCTCTGGTAACAAGGCAAAACGCGGCGTTGGATTCCGCCACTCAGCACGTAATGCCTCAATTCGATGGAAAATGGGGAACGAAAATCTTAAGAGAAGGGAGTATCTTAACCCTGCTATGAGTGTAGGATATACCGTGAAGCTAAAAGAAACAAATATATTCCGAAGTGTATTTTAAAAAGACTTTTGTCAAAAATCAGCATATTTAAGTTCCTTGGCTACAGTAGCTGGTAGCTGCATCATATTTTTTTAATAAACTACTGTTTATTACGGGGAGCTTAATATAAATAAATACAATGGAAGCATATTGTTTTCGTAACGCAATACTTTGATGCTCCCTCTCTGCACCGTCCCGCGCCCACCCGCGCCCGCCCGCGTCGCGCCTGAGGCGGCCGAGTATGAAAGAAATTAAACCAATATATCTCTGAGATTCATTTTTATTATTTCCACAGCGCCCTCAGTTCAGTGGTGATAATTAAATATTATTTACTGCAAACATATATTAATGTCATGACGTCGAGTCATTCATATTTATTTTTAAAGTATAGCTTTCCCCAGATTTTATTAACTTTAATGTATCTGTCGACGAAACTCAGTACCTGTTAAGTCAGTTATAATGCTGAATAAAAATGTATAACAGAATAAGTATAGGTTTTCTTATGGTAACAATAATTACCCTACAAATATAAATAAATATTTTTAGTATAATTAGATTTTTAAGTACTGTCTCTGTCAAAAGTGACAATTTAACCATCTAAATAAACTATCTCTGTTGAAGAAGTTAGTTTGACTAAGTGATTTGACTCGTTTGTAGACTTATTTTAAAATCCAATCTAAACGTTATCCTACAACGAACAAGTACTTTAAGTAGTTCTAAATATAAAACGTCAGCTGAAAGTAATTACGTAGACATAAGGGTGCTTGATAAAACAATATTGGCAGCGCGACGCGTACGCGCCCGCCATACATTATGTATGCGCTGTCCTCCGTCCCCCGTCCTCCTCCGCACTCCTCCGCACTCCTCTGTAGATGTGACGACATCTACTTGTCAAACTTATTATTACTTTCACATTTATTTGGCGTTTTTTCCTCATTGATTTAGAAGTTTGTGTGAATTTTAACACTTTATATATTACATTTGGATATTAATGCAACACATATGGCTACAATATGGGGTTCTTCAAAAGGGGAATAAATAGATTTTTGAAGGGTCGGCAACGCGTAAGTGATGCCCCTGGTGTTGCAAGCGTCCATAGGCCACGGTAACCACTTACCATCAGGTGGGCCGTGTGCCTTGTTGCCACCGTCGTGGTATAAAAAAAAAAAAACATATATGGATTTATTGTATAACATTTACAACACACTTAAAATGGTATCTTTTATTTTTCTCTCCCTCTTAAAAATATAATAATAATAATAATATGCTTTATTGTACACCAATATTATAGAGAATAAAACGAAACATAAGTAAAAAATAAATGTACAGCAGGCGGCCCTATCGCTAAGCGATATCTGCCAGGCAACCTTAATATAAAGAGTGTTAAAACACTCCGTTCCTTATATTCAGCTCAAATTTGACATCGTATATAAAAATTGTCCTAATGCTGTCAATAAAAGATTTGACTCTTAGTATAGGATTAGTTTCATCTCTAATAAATGTAAAATCTAAACTTAGGACAATTGTCAATACTAAAAAAAATATAGAGATCTAAAAGTGGAGAGCGGAGTGTTCTCTCTTACTATCCCGCTCCAGCAGGTGAAGTGTGAAATCATAAATGTGATTCGCCTTACACTACCTACCTAACTTTACACTTTATCACTAGCGGGGTAGTCAGAGTTCCGGAGCACCAAATGCTACGTACCTCTTTCGCCTCGTCCACAGTCATTAACCTCTTCATGTATGCCCTCAGGGGGGTCCTATGCTTTTCACGTGACCTTCCTCCAGTATCATTGATACTGTATTCTTACACTAGTTTATTATTTTTAACCGAATTTCAAAAAAGGTGAAGGTTTTCACTGCATGAACCAATTTTGATGATTCTTTTTTTTATGATAGCTTGTTATTGCAGCTTGTTATAGATGCATTTAAATTTGGTTAGGATCTGACGAGTCGTTTTTGAGTTATTCGTAATAGCTGCACTTTTTTGTGCCTTTTCATGGAAATCAGTGTTCTATTTTTGTTAAAATTTTAATTATTTTACTCTCTTATTATAAGTTGTAACTTAAGCTATTGTTTTGCAAAAGATTAAATACTTAACTCAAAAGTTGAAACACTGAGATTAAGTCACCTATATTGTGAGTTCGGATGGAGGGCGCTGACATTGTAAATTACTGGGACTACTCAGTGACGCTGATTTACGTACTGTTTATGTTCGTGATTTCTCGCTACTTCGCGTTGAAATATTTATTGTACAATAAAGTTAATATTAACTTGCTAAAAAAGTTCTACCATTTCTTCATTCTCTACCTTACCTACTTATTAGTTATAATAACATTACATCTTAGAATAGAATCTTTATATTTCTATATTACACATTCATTTTTGTGTTATCAGCGGTATTTGTAATAAACGTAAGCGAAAGAATACCCAATTAAACGGATTTCACGTATAATTTCAATAGGTGCGAGGCGCGAGCAGACAGCCTGATAAATGGTGGGCAGCGTGAGTGCTCTAATAACATTTTATCAATCACCCCCTAACCCTACACACCCCCCCCC
>JAKGSA010000800.1:190104-256108 GCA_033558755.1 Philaethria dido
TCGTCTCACCACCAGAGATAAGGGACGCTAATGATTCCAACGAAAAAAGGGTTCCTATCAAAATGAGAAACCGAACAATAATATTTGTAATATGACGCTGAATACACGACTACTTGTGGTCTCGTCCTCGCTCGTATAATGAATATGGCATCCCATACTCTACTAGATGTATGTGATGTGTGTATGAGTATTCTGCTAAAATGATTACATGTACAATATTTTTTTTATTCTAAGAACACTTTTCACTGCTATTTTTTTTTTAACTATACGAGTATCGTATATCTCCATTTTGTCTCTATTGAGGGTTGTGATACGAACGCAGCATACTTCATAAAAACAAAATTAGAAAATATTTAAAACACCTTACATTATCTCACGTGAATGTTGTACTTCAAATACAACTATCAATAGTTTAGTATTAACTGTATATATATTTCAGTTTATTAACGATAAATAAATAATTTTGAACGAAAAGTTATAAGAACAATCACCTGCAACATCTGGTTCACACTAAGTGACGAGGCTTCAAGCTTTTCCCTTTTTGTAAACTAAAAAAGCACTTGTGTATTTATAACATAGTATAAATAAAAGCAGAAACATACTTTATCTTTTACGTTAATTTCCTTTCAACGCGGCCTACAAAGAGCTCACGTTCTCACGTTCATGTCCGACAAATATTTTTTTTAAAGTTCAGTGGCGACCTGCTGTGAGGATTATTTTCATTTTGTAAAATCATCTTTTAAATGAAGGTCGCGCGGTAGGGCGCGGTAGGGCGCGGTAGGGCGCAGTAGGGCACAGTAGGGCGCGGTCGCAGAAAGGGCTGTAATTAAAATAAAAGGTATAATTTTCGAGGCAGCAATTCATTTGATTGTCAAGCACTGCTTGTTACAGAGCTGTTTGATATATTGCCAACACTCAGTAGAATGGGACCGGCGGTGGCGGCGTGCGGCGGCAGGCAGAGCCGGAAGCTCTCTTATTAATACCGCACTTTGAAATTCCTGAATTACAAAAATATTTGAAATTAAATACAGTATCCTTTTATTTGGGTCCGAAGCCTTTTTTAAAAAAAGGAACTAATGTATCACTTTCAAACACCGCCATACTCATCCTATTTGACTTTTACATTAACTGTATCATAGTATATTAATGTTAAATATTTATCTTGATTTGTTTAATTTTAATCGTTTTGAAAACTGAATTATTGCGATAACCATTACATTATCTTAGGCGGACCAGCCTGCGGCAATCATAAAGACTGGAGAGAATTAGAGACGGGAACGTAAGGCTCGGTGGTGCGTACTGCGTCGACAGCCGGAAGTTATGACACGACGCGATCGACGCGACGCGCCATAGTGGTCACTGTGCAACAAGTGTCTTGTTTTAACAACGTTTATTTAATAAGAATGGTTATTTTCTAAGCGTACATTAAACATTGTTTTTGTTTTCAATATATCTAAGCAGTTTTCTAATAGTTTTCAGCGTATTATTTTTTAACTGGTACTACCACTTTGGTTACCATCACAAATACGCATAAGTTGACACGGTGTGTATGCTAATTGCTTGTGTTTGTCGTAAGCAATGAATATCATTAAGCGACTTCCGTAACTTTGAATATCTAAATATAGGATGATCACGATTTGACAATATTAGAATGTAAATTACTTTATTATTT
Source organism: Philaethria dido (assembly GCA_033558755.1). Classification (NCBI taxonomy): domain Eukaryota; kingdom Metazoa; phylum Arthropoda; class Insecta; order Lepidoptera; family Nymphalidae; genus Philaethria; species Philaethria dido. Next base: position 191,777 of record JAKGSA010000800.1, read on the forward strand.
TGATGTAAATAGAAATCAAAATACTGATCACAATTACAGTACAAAAATCCCGAGCCGATTATTAATTCTAAACGATTTAAATCGAGTAGTGCTCCCCTCTCTCCCCACACTCCGCACACTCCCCACACTCCGTACACTCCCCGCACTCCTCCCGTCTCGCGCAGTAGAGTTGGCTTATTACGGTCTCTAGGCCATTACACCGACAGCTGTCACCGTCGTGTCACGTCACGTCACGTTATATCACGTCGCGTCACGTTTAATGCCATTCAGGACACCTCAGGTTTTTTCCTATGAAAATATGTAAGCAGCAGCATTTTCTAAGATTAAATAATGATTAGCTGTAACAATACATAACTAAGTGTATTTGTAGGATGATAAAAACGTTATCACGCTCGTATATAGTATTGTATGAATAAGAATGGCTTCAACTTAGTACTATATATAAATTTATATGAGATTGCAATTGCTTCAGTTCCAGAAGAAAAAGTTATTATTTCTGTATTAAGGAAGCTTAAATATTACAACATACATACTTTTTAAGTTACATATTAAAAATATTTTATAAATTAATTAACGTATAGCGTATAGTGTATTAAACACAAAACAGAAATGTACATTAAATATTTTAATTTTATTTAATACTACCTTTCTGCCCGCGGTTTCACCCGCTTGGAATTCAGCTATATCGCGCGACGTATAAGGAATAGGAGTAGCCTATAGACTTTCCCAATGTCTAGATTATTTGTCAAAAAAAAATTATAAAAAATAAAAATATTTTTTTATAAAATTTTTTTCGCGACAAAAAATATTCTATGACCTTTCCCAAGTTCAGTTCTACCTTCATACTGAATTTCATCAAAATCGGTTCAGTGGTTTAGGCGTGAAAGCGTAACAGACAGACAGACAGAATTACTTTCGCATTTATAATATAAGTAAGGATATAGAGAGAACGGTGTTACTAATTTTAATCTATCGTTGATGAACAATTTGTATTTTTCAATTTCTAACTTTTTCCTCACAACAAGGTATGCAGAAAGTCTTTACGGCTACTTTAAAATATCTTCTAAATCACTTTTAGATTACGTAAATTAATAATAAAACAAGCTAAAAATAAGAGTGTATGGAAACTCATTACCGGTGTCTTTTTCTCAAGTCTTACAATTTAGGTGTCTTCAAATCGAAAGTCAACAGGTATTTTCTAGGCAAGTGTGCGTCATCGTAGACCGCATTAATGCTTAACATCAGGCTTGATGAGGTCAAACGTAAGCCTTTTAATCATAAAAAAATATATAACATTATTACCAGAGTATATACAAGGCAGTGATAAATTTTCGCGGTTTCCACACCGACACGCCACATATGCGGTACACATATACACACGCGCGTACTTACTTCGCGTCTAAATTCAATTGTTCCACTTTGATTGTCTTATTTCTATACATTTACAAACAACTCATGCATATTAATTTCGCAAATGAAAACGTAATCTAAAGTTACATATTATGTTTTAGGTCCTTTATATTTATTTTTTATGGGGTTACGCTTTTTTCCTAATAGCGGTATAGTTAGAGAAAACCTAGTGCCATGACACTCTTTTTTCCACTTTCTTCCCAAATTCCAGGCATTGCATGTTAAATGGCGGAACTGAACGCTACGTTTTGTCTTACCAGAGCAGGGAGTTGAATATTTTCATGATTTAAATAAGATCTTTGCCATTACTGGAAATCGAACCTACAACCACTCGCATTCACAGACAGACATTGTACCACTGCACTCTATAGTCATGTAGACGCAAAAATAAGTTCGAATTAAATTTATAGTTCTGTTATATTTATTTAAAAGCGCAACAAACACGCGAGGTATGCGCTATCCTACGAGCAGAGCGAGGCTCGGTAACAATACAATATGCACTCATAGCAAGCAGCAAGCTAGCGTATTAGCTATTCTGTACATTTTGTAAGGAAATGCAGTTTTCATGAATTACTTTATAATTTCTAAAGTATTCGTGAATGGAAAATATTTTCTTTTAGTTAATGAAAATCGGTTTTTTCTTTGACGATGTATATCCAGACTAAGACTGACTAGACTGACTGACAGACGACGTACACGCGAAACTACTGTACTACATATGTACTACATATGTACTACATATGTACTACATAGAAGTCAGAAATTTGGGATGTAATCTTGTGGAGCAAAGGGGAGTACTGAAAGAGAGTTTCTCAAAATTTCTGCGAAAACAGAAAAATACTAGCTTTGTTTTATAGTCCACGCGACCAAAGTCGCGGGATATGGCTAGGCATATACCTTTCAATAGTTTTAACACAACGATAAACTAAATAGAGGATGATTCGAGTAGAAGTATTTACTGGCGCACTACAAACTTTGTTAATCAGTAACAGTATTGACGCGCCGCCGGCTTCCGCTTCTGTTTACATTCTAGCTGTTATGTGAATCTTTGAATTTGTTTTGCTTTACAATCGCAAATAAAACAAACTGAAAACATTTCTTTAAATAAACAAATCAGACCGCTTTCGTGTTTAAGCTATCTGGAATATATTTACACTTATAGTAAATTACTTGTGTTTTTTTAAGACAAGAACAATTGTTTTTAAGTATTTTTTAGCTTCACGCTGTCTCCCGCATATAGCAGGGTAGGCAGAGAGAACCTGAGAACCGACATGTTAAAATACTCCGTTTCCCACTTTCCACCGAATTGAGGCATTGCGTGCTGAGCGGCTTTTTAAAGTTACTTTAAATATAAAGAAATTATTATAGATACAGACCATAGAGGCTATGGTGCAGTGGATCAGTGCCTGACTGTTAAGGCGATTGACTATGGGTTCGATTCCACCTCGGGGTGGTGATTATATTTAAAATATTTTTTTTCCATCCTAGAAGACAAAGCGCGGCGTTAAGTTCCACCACTCAAAACGCAATATCTTAAACTAAGGCGGAAAGTGAAGAACAAGAAAGTTTTATGATACTAGGTTACTTGGTACTAGGTTCTTTCTAATTACACTACAAAGCGCGCAAAATTGTGAATCTGTAAAAAGAAATGAACAAACCTAATAAAGAATATCAAATATAAATCAACAGGCAATGGCGGGTAATTGTGGTATCTGCGAACTGGATGCACTTTGTGTTTCCGCACCTGAATATTAAGTTGCGCCTCATCTAGCGCCCGCTTCCCCCTCCCTCCCACTCTTTTCCCCTCTCTATCGCTCCCACTCCCCCTTCCCCCTCCTCCCGGCCTCCCTCGACCTTGTGTCCTTTATTGCTCTGATTGTGGTTAATCGACAGTGATTGGAAAATCTATGGGCTCTGATTTGCAACCCTTTGAATGTCTCAATTGTTTTGTTACTATTCTTGTGAACATTTTATTGAATAAATTACGTTTTCTCTTCAAAGAAATTGTGAATGTTGTTATAATACTTTAATGTTTTGAAATAATTTTGACCAACACGTAAATGTAGCTTAAATGTACCTTATTGTATGGGCGTGAAAATGCGTGAAGCTACGACTTTTTTTTAACTTCACGCTGTATCCCGCATATAGCAGGGTAGTAGAGGGAACTTGAGAACCGACTTACTAATGACATGTATTTAGTCACTAGTTTTCTAGTCACTATTTCAAGTTACCATTATTTAGTTAAAATTCTTAAGCTGTATATAACATCTCTTTTACCCTTTTTTTAAATCATAAATATTGAATATGATCATTTGATTTGATTTGTGATTCATTTCAATACCTGAATGTAAACTTTTTGATAAACTTTTACAAAAAATATGCAAACCAAAAAATATTATGTTTGAGTTTGGTTTAATTAAAGTTTATATGCATAATAAGTGAAGAATATCAATATTTTTTATAACAATACATTAGAAATACCCTAAATAAAAGACTGTAACGTCTTTAACATACACTTTTGTCTAAGATACCTGTACGTTGCTATGGTAACGAGTATTTTACGTATTAAAGAGGTATATAATATATTTAAAAACGGTTTTTTACTGTACACATTTCTATATTTAGTACATTAATACCAAAAATCTGATTCATTTTAATATTTTATGACAAAACTGTCTTTAATAAGAAGAATCAGTTCAATTCAAACGGGTATACAATTATTGCTATTGATGTTTCATATAAACACCTTATCACTATTACTTATATTTATCAAATGATATATTGAAATAAAATATATACTTATATATATGAACTTGACGCTGTATCCCGCATATAGCCGGTTAGGCAGAGGGAACCTGAGAACCTAGTGTTAACACACTTCGTTCCCCACTTCCCGCCGAATTGAGACATTGCGTGCTGAGTGGTGGAACTCAACGCCGTGCTTTGCCGTGTTACCAAACCCAGGATATAAAAAAAACCATTTCCTGGAGTGAGAACCGACCCCCCAAACTGTCGTGTTTACAGTCGCTTAATTGTTCCTCTTCACCACGACAGGCGTTATATATATGAATAATAACATTATGGCTACTCTTAAGAAAATCAAATTAGATACACCAAGTTATAAGAGATTAACTTATAGCATTTGAAGACGTTATTTTTAATCTAAACAACCACTCAGACTAACTTAATATTAATATTTATAAGAAGCAGGAGGCCTCCAGAGTTGAGACGAGGGTCCGCGATTACTTTATTAATTTAATTAAAAGAAAGGATATAAAAATGTAGAGAGGAGACGTTGAAAGTTGCGGTAATTACTTTTTGTTCGTAATCATCAATCAAATTCCCTCGACTCGGGCACACCGACCGATCACAAGAACACCGATCGTTCATTTCACACAAAAATTCGTCTTTGATGGATAATATAAATCAATTTGCACGAAGCGGGGCGACGCGGCGCAGCGCGGGCGACGACGCCTCTATGTACCAGTAGGTATTAGTGTATGTGAGGCGATAGTGGCGCTGTGGGACTGTGTCTGATTATAAACGCAAATTATCGTAGGTTCGATCCCCAATCGAAGAAATGATCGTATGTAAATTGTTCCTGCTCTGGTAAAGCAAAGAAAGGCGGAGGGTAGAGAACATAGTGTCCAAAGTCCTTTCTGGCACTGTTTTCTATAAAGCGTATGAAATTGTTTCATTGTACATACAATGAATATATACTACATGCCATATAATCTTTTAAATATAAAATTTACAAATATTTTATTATTGCGTTGCTCTTGATTTACTCTCATATTTAGCTTTACTTACTTAACTTCACGCTTATCCCTAGCGGGGTAGTCAGAGAGAACGGAGCGCCAAACGCTACGGTCCCTGCATACCTCTTTCGCCTCGTTCACAGTCATTAACCTCTTCATGCATGCCCTCCGGGGAGTCCTCATGCTTTTTACGTGACCTTCCTCCAATATCATTGATACTTTATTCTCGAAGGTCAACCGAGGTCTCCCCCTACCTCTCTTACCGCTCACCTTTGCTTCATATATCTTTCCCCCCATTCTTTCATCACTCATCCTCTCGACGTGCCCAAATCACCTGAGCACGTTCTTCTTCATTCTTACTATAACATCCTCGTATCTTTCTATGTATCTCTTCGTTGCGGATTCGGTCATATTTAGCATTGTGTGATTATTTATTTTTCATATGCAGATAGTTAGTGTATGTTATTTTTTTGATTTTTGGTTTTTACATTTCAAGTAAATCAATTATTTTTAAAGCTGTTTTTTTTTTACATATATAAATAAATTTTGTTTTATTTTGTTATTGTGATTTATAATTCGTTATCAATACTTGTATTTGGAATAACACCTAGCAATGTAATTTTCATAATTTTTAAATGTGTGAACTTACTGTTGGTAGGTCTTATAAATAAATAAATATAGTTGTATGAGAGTGTTACATACATGTCTATAAGTATGTATGTACGGCGGGCGGCGGCTCTCGGGTAATTATTTACAGGCTGACACTACACTTACGAGTTGATTTATTATAGTCCGCATAAAAAGTTGTACCATTTTTACATAACTTGTAGTACAGAATTGATTGTAAACGTCAATGAAATTTATTGACATATAATAAATAACAACATGAACGAAGTACGAAAGTGTGTGTTATATTCAGTTTTAAATATCCAGATGTTACCTTTTATAATGTTCTTATTTGTAACTCTTGTTTTTTGCTTTTTCACGCATTTTGTAACATATAGGATACGCAGAGAGACTGTGGGCTTTTTCGCTTTTCACTCAAATTCAAGACATTGCGTGTTGAGGTGCGGAACTCAACGCTGTGCGTTGCCTGTTTAAATATTATCCATACCCTCAAGAAGGAATCGAATTTACAAGCAATCACACTGTTCCTCTGCGCCACGACGGCTCCTATTTTATTAAATTTTCTAACTCATTACACACAAATTCTCGTTATTCGGATTTTCCAAACCAATTAAAACTTAATAATACGTTGAAACAACATTATTTTGAATTTCTGGAAATATTAACTTCATACTTGGTAAGCTCGTACTCATTCATATATTACACAACATTTTTTCCTTTATCAGCAAAAGTACAAATTTTATATTCGCTGTTGCTGACGCGTGTCCGCTTCGCTCTCTCGACGTTTGTCTATTTTTCGTATCTGTTTCAGGGTTTCAGTTTGTAATGAATTTTACATGCTGGTGTATCATTACATAGGGCTTGTGGGTTTAAGCGTATTTTCTAGTAGAGGTTGGTTGAAATTCCATTATTACGTTCATTGTTTAAAGGCTAGCGATTGGTTATGGGTTCGTTTTCTACTCGGGGTAATGATTATATATAAATTATTTTCGTTTCTCCGCTCTAGTAAGACTAAGCGCGGCATTATATATTGCCACTTAACCCACAATGTCTAGAATTCTGACAGAAAGCGGCTAACGGAGTGTCGTGACATTAGGTTAATTCTGACTACCCTGATATGTGAGATACTCGTAAAGTGTGAAGTTATTTTGCTTAGTTCTCTAACTTAAGCTTGCATTACAATTCAATACTAGTATAATCCAGCGTCAGCTCTTGCTTAACTATTTCTAGGTTGTCACATTATAAGACAAGACAGGTAGATAGGTTTATTTGTAAGACTTTATATATGGTAGTTCAATAAGAGCGTGATATAATTTGTCCGCGTCGCGCACACCCGCTGGGACGCCGGGGACGCCGGGGACGCCGGGACGGGACAGAGTTATACGAGTACCGTCCGATCTACAAAGTTGCAGGGTGACCAGCAATAAACTCCCATTATACTACGTTTACCACATCTAGCAATGTGTATAGAATTTGTACATGAGTTATTACTCTACTCTATGTATGGGGCCTGATGCCGACGACGTATGTGTGTGTGTGTTTTTTTAAAATATTTGTTGACACTATTAATAAAACTATATTGTTACATTGCAATAAAAAAAATAAAATATAAAACATAGATAATGATACAAGAACCAATCACGTTTTCACAGATTACTTATACACCACTGAAATCTTAAACAGTAACAAAAATAAATAACATTTATTTATATAATATATATACTTACTTACTTACTTACTTACTTAACGCTTATCCCTAGCCCCCGCTAGGGATAAGCGAAGAACAGAGAGAGAACAGAGCGCCGAACGCTACGGCCCCTGCATACCTCTTTCGCCTCGTCCAGAGTCATTAACCTCTTCATTCATGCCCTAATATATATGCATAACATTTTTGAATATAAAAGCACATATTACCTTAAAATAAATTAACTAAGCAGGAAAGAACCTAAACGTGTTTTGAAATAAATAAAAATTATAAAGAATTTTTTTAATGTAGATCCACAATAACCGCGTGCAGAATATATAACGCGAACTACTTTAGGAGATTAATTTCGACTTTGGAACATTAATTAAATTACAATATAAAGGAATGAATAAGTAACCTTCTCAAATTGGCAGGGTTGTTAGCATAAATTATATTAGCTCCTAACATATTTTATAATTTTCTTTCATAAAAGAATAAAACCAGTTTAGTTAGAATGTAGGCTAGCTTTAAATTATCCACCGAAAGTCTTGGCACCCGAGACGCTCTCACGTTTACGAAGAAAAACACTTCGCGTAGATTTAAAATTCTATTTGTTCATCGTTTGCAGAAAAGAATAAAATATTATCAAGTTTCATAGAAATATGAACATTTCTCTCTTATTATTTTATGATAACTTAATAAAAATTGTCTTTTTTGAAACTTCAGAAGAAATTATTTTGTCACTTGTAAATATACTCATGATAATGTAAATAAGCAAAACATTATATAAATATAGGTATAATGTAAAAAATTACAAATAATAAAAACGCAAAGCAGCCACGTCCTTAATTGTGAAGAGAAATAAACACGAGACAGAGAAAGAAACTAAAAATAGGGGCTATAAAGGTTGACGCACCGCGTCTCTCCTCTACGAGGCGGGTCGTAACGGATGTGCTGCAAATATGAGCTCTAAAGAAACGTTAAGTAGTCATTTAATGCTATTTAAATGTAAATCAGGCGCTCCACTACGCTCTACGGCGATCCTCTCTTAAGATTAACTTCAATTTATATTCAACGATAAAACTATCAATCTTCCGAACATTTCATCCTTTTCGTACTATTTTTTCACTCTCGAAATTAAACCTTCCATTTGCATGTGAAAATAGAAAATACATTACTGAGTAAATGAGATTCTTATGATATTACAAGAACACTGAAATGCGTTACAGATATATAAAGAACCAATGTCTGTCTTTGTTAATAAGCTTGTATGTAATTATTTACTAAGATACATTGAATGATACATTGAATGAATTGAATGACGTGAATTAAATTTTTAAAGAATGTCATTATTACAGTTACAGCGACTGCCTACATTCTTGATCTAAATAGTTTCTATATACTGGTAAGTAAATAAAAGCTCGCTCAGCGCATCTCGTTATAGTTACATCCGTTACATAGACGCTTCCCGTCGTGTCTTCTAACGTGAAGTAACAACGGTGGATACAGTAACAGCGTAGCGCATACAAATGGTTCATGAAACATTTCATAAAACAACGTTAATTAAGCAGCTGCATCGCGGCGCATCCACTCGCCTCCGCCTTCCTCTATACTAGGTACACTATACACTATACACTATGCGCTGCTTAGCGGTAATGGGGTCGAGTGCGGATGAATGCTACAAGAACTGCGGGCATGCATCGCTTTCAATGCGCGAGCACATCGCATCGCAGTACCGGCATTGCTTATTCATTCCTTTGTTTATTTCTATATCTGCTGATCAAATCTCAGTCATGTATGACAAACCTCTCATTTGTTATTCTCCCCTCGTTGAGTATAGTAAGAGCATTCAGCGATCTTTGACATTTGATATCAAGATACGAGCTACGAGAATGTATTAACTATGGAACTGATGCTATGTACACTTACACAAATGTAACTGCATAACATTGCAAATGATATTGTCCATATAATAAGCTACAGACTGTTGTAACAGTCACTTGTTTTCATTTGAAGTGAGTGTTAGATTTCCTCATTAATGTGTCATCTCATTAACATAAAGGCATTGAGACAATCATATTTTTAGACTAATCTGAATAGGCTTAAAGTAAACACGATTGGTTGGAATTCGATTCCCAGTCTGAGCAATGATGAATGTATTTAGATTATCTCCATTTCTTCGCTATGGTAGGATAAAGTGCGGCGTTAAGTTCCGCCTCTTAAATTGCAATATTTCGAATGCGGACGGAAATCAACGACCTCTCTGACTATCCTGCTATGCGAGACACAGCATGTAACTGCTTTATTCTGAATATGAAAAGATATAGTAACTCAATTACAACAACTATGGTATATATATATAACCTACGAGCATAATACAATTAACTCGCTCACAATACTGGAAAATATTCTATCCATCAAGATCAAACTTACGTAACAACATTTTTAATAATGTTATATTTAATTTATATACCCCATAGAGTAGAATAAAATAAAAACGTTATATTACTAACATAAATAAAACTTCACACTGTATCCCGCATATAGCATGGTAGGCAGAGGGAACCAGAGAATCTAGTGTTAAGACACTCCATTCTCTTTCAACATTTCCGTTCCCCACTTTCCGCCAAATTGAGGCATTGTGTGTTGAGTGGCGGTACCCAACGCCACGCTCTACCTTGTTACCAAACCCAAGAAATGAAAATACTAAATTTTACATTTCCTAGAGTAGGAATCGAACCCACAACCTGTCGCGTTTACAGTCGCTCGCTTGTGCCTCTGCGCCACGACAGGAGAACATAAATAAACATACAGAATATAAATACTATAAAGTATTCTAAAATAAAATTGCAAATAAATATACATATTTGTTTCGCCTTAATTGTGACATGTTTTCTCGGCGCTATGACGCAGAGTACTCGAGTGAGCGGAAACTTATGCAGGACGTGCACAGTGGATTATGTAGGTGCTACGAGCTACGACGGAAACAGTCTACGGAGCTACGGGGCTAAAGCGCTACGGTGCTACGAGGCTACGGGGCTAAGGGATGAGCGTGCTACGTACGGTGCTACGAAAACAGTTGTAGCGTCAAATGAAATTCAATAAAGTCCCATCGTGGCACTTTGTCGCTCTCACATACATATAATTTAATGCACAAAATATCACGTATGCGGAAGTGTTTCGAGATTCTGCTTTCATTCCAAGAGGAGCTTTATAACGAGGTGATGTTATATTAGTTACTTTGACTTCTATTCACTTTAATCAACTTTTAGCGAAATAGGTACTTAGTTATTAATATATTACAAAATAATTCATCCATTATAAGAAAGTTTATCGTTTATCGTAGCGTAGTAGGACGGTATCCGACTGTAAACAGTTAGGGGTACGATATCCTCTTAAAAACATGATTATATTAAAATTATTATCATTTCCCGCTCTGGCAAGACAAAGCGCAACGTTAAGCTCCGCCACTCAACAATCAATATCCTGAATTTGTGCGGAAAACGAAGAAAGTTGTAGTGTTGATGAAGGTCGGTGTTATTAAAAACTACTCACTACTCACGGTTAATATGTCCTTGTATTTCAACACCACTTGTTTTTTAACGTACACGTAACAAAGAGTACATATATCGTAAAATATAAGACGAAATACACGATCACATCAATGTACATGAATATAACGAACGAACAAAAAGATAAATGACGATCACAGTAATGGATAATTTAAGAGAACAAAGGGATAACAAGCGAGTCGAGAAGCGAGTAACAACTACTTTTTTATAATTTTTACAAACAAAATATTAATATGTCAACGTAACTACGCCTGCCGGTGTTGTCCACGTTTGTCATTGTATTATAAAATTATAAATTAAATATTAATATTTATAATAAAATATAGAAATTCGATATAATATTATTTATGTATATTTCTGCGTATGAATATAATTGTGTATATGAATTATAATAAGTTATAAAATATATAATGAGGAATAAATAAAAATATTATTTATGTGTAATATATAAATAAGCTAAACTATAATTATATTTAATAGTTCCCTACGTCTGTCGCCTGTGCCTGTCGTGGCGCAGAGGCACAAGCGTGCGACTGTAAACGTGACAAGTTGTAGGTTCAATTCCCACTCCAGGAAATGTAAAATTTAGTATTTTCATTTCTTGGGTTTGGTAACAAAGCAAAGCGCGGCGTTGAGTTGCGCCATTCAACACGCAATGCCTCAATTCGGCGAAAAGTGGGGAACGGAATTGTTAAAAGAGAATGGAGTGTCTTAACACTAGGTTCTCTGGTACCCTCTGCCTACTCTGCTATATGCGGGTGAAAAAAAAGTTCCCTACAAGGAGTGTCTTAGTTCTCCATGCTAACCTTGATATACGAAGAGAAAACGCAAAAACCACAAAAACATCGTAAATCCTATTAAGCTGTGTTAATATAAAACTATTCTATACCATAATTTACCTCTTATTTTTCTTTATTTTTAATTGTTTTTTCATTAAGCATTATGTTGTAACACATTAAGTACTGAATTCAGATTACTGAAACTACTCAAACGGAAGCGTATCCGTCGTACTCACACTATGTATTAACCTCCGCCTATAAATAAATTCATTTCACGGAATATAATACCTTAATTACTGACCTTGTTCCAGAGAGTCAGTACGTTATTACTTATACGTAACATTTTTTATTTTCGGATTTTAATTTATCATGTATGATATTATTTAAAATACTTTAAAATTTAATTGCAATAACTTAAAAAGTCTCGTTTTTTTTAATTGAAAATTAAAAAAACTTTACTTTTTCTTATATAATATTTCTTATATAATATACTTTTTTAAAAATTTACATGACAACGATAAATATTTGCATCGCCATAATTAAGTACACGAAACAGTTAGTTTTGGTAGTAAGCGCACAGAAGAGTATAATTAAAATTCTAAGCTCATATTTACCAACACCTAGGTGTAGTTTGTTGTATCATGTGACGAAACAAGATGTTACTACTGTACGGTCTTTCCTTTAACGTACTTTACTATACGTAAAAATATTATTTCCTTAGGGAGTAATATTCTTAAAAAGTATACAAAAGTCACGTGAAGTAAAACACTACAATTTTATAGCGTCAGATAGAAGTTTTAACAAGCGCGCGTGCCCGTCCGGTCCGCATCACCGGCGCGGACCCCTCATTAAACTTTATTCACGACTTCTCGGAAAATTATTCAAATCGAATTTGCGCTGAGACTTACACTGCGAGGGAAGAGACACACTTTACAAGTAATCACATTACTCGTGTAAAAATGTTCCCTCTGACACTCGACACGTACCTCGAGTATCCGCAATAAGTGGCCAATCGTGAAACAGGAAGTCGCTGAAGTATCAAGTTTTACTTGATACTCCTCTATAGTACAGTGTCCCACTCACTTAAGGTTTTGTTCGTTATTTTCTATAGTTACAAAAACATACTTATAAATGACTTAAAGAAAAGTAATGAAGTACATAAAAATAAAAGTTAAACAGTCTAATTGATCATCTAATATCCAGTCTATGAGGGTACTATTACAACACGCGTTATATTATGAGGGCAAGTTCTTCATGTACTTTCTATTAAAAATAAGAAAGAAAAGAACTCAATCATATATTATATTCTACATGTTGGGTGTTGGAAGTAATACGAAATTACATACAAAATGACAATCTCAAGGAACTCTATGTAATATAGAGTATAATTGGTACGCTCCGCTAAACTACATATTTTATAACATAATTCAAATGAATGTTATAGCTGATAATATGCAAGAATACATGTAGCGCGAGTATGTATGAGTATCTGGTTTAGCTCAATAGAGCTAATGTAACGGAACAAACGGGTGTACTAAAGTATGCCCTGGCGCTTCCGATGACAGTAATGGCCTATACATATTGTTATATTACGAAAAGGGTCAGCCGTTATTCAGCCAGCACGTTATACTCGTAGCGATACTGATAGCATTGATAAGGGACAGGGCCTTCTAATTAACCTGATACTATTGTCTAGTTCTTCCTTCATAACAAAACTAATCGAAACGTCAGTGAAAGATCAAATCTTATTAATTTATTGCAAGGTAAAATTTCCCTCTTTGACTCTTTTTGTGTCTAAAATTTTAATAATAAATCTTTGTTATTATTATTTAGTAATAATAAAAATGATAATCACTATTAAAAAGTGTTTTAAAATATTGAAAATCAATATAAAATTTTAAACAAATTGTCACATATTTTTTATGTTATTACCCTCAAATAGCATTTTAGATAAACATTATCACCTAATACCGATAATCGGCGGCTGCTATCTTTTATTTCTTATATTCAAAGAACGAATAGAAAAGCAATGATCGCTATTATAATACTAAATACACGTGACATTGGCGAAATGATTAGTGCTCAACTGGCACGCTCGAAACACCATATGATAAGAACCAAACCAAACCACCTAAATACGAAAAATTCATTTACTAACTATAATTTGAAAAAGGGTTCTCAAAATTCCCTTGATTTCTCTCCTAAATTTCATATAGAGTGAACGGCAGCGAGATAGCTGCAAGCGGCGCTGCGCTACTTACGGTTAAAACCAATGGCGGTCGGCCTTCGTCAATACTCCACGAGAGTTAGCTTGGATTTTGAATGCGGCACTCACGCTCCACTCGTCATATAACGGTCAGTACACTGTATGTCTAAATTAACCTGCAGATTGGACTACGAAAATCATATTTAAATACATTATAAGATATTAATAGCACATTTAGACGAATTGGATAGATTTAATGAGGAGCGGGTTCCAATCTACGTTTCAGTGACGAAGCATCCATATACCACGATTCCCATCGGCTTACCTTTTGTAAATTACAAATTAGTGGCGGATTTACTAGCAGATTGGGTACGAAAAAAAGGGAAGATTGCAAAAATAAGCTTAATAAAAAATTTAGATGCTAAGAAAGGTCGTTTTTTAAAAAGCAAGCTTAACGAAAACTTATATCCTACATCGTCGTCTAAGTCAGATCTATATATATCGGCTTATTTCTATGTAGCGACCTTTATAAAATTTTCACTCTTCGCCACTGCTAAGTTACGTTTTCATTCGGAGTTGAATAGTTTCATATTTTTGTATTTCTGTAAATAGAATTGCTTATATCAATGTTATATTTGTATTGTATGTAGCTAGTACGACATAATTACGACAAGCCGCCTGAATTAAACCTCTTTGCATATCAATGTCCATCTTGCGCGATAATCCTTTGATGATATATTGTACAATTAAGTGCTATAATAAACCATTCACATACGTATGTAAGGTGTTTAATGATTACTGTGCAAATTATAAAACCATGAAAAATATAGGGAGAGTAAGGGAATATGCGTATTTGTTGACTCTACAGACAACAGAACTGATTCAACATTATTATAAAAAAAACTATTAAATTTATAATAACAACTTGAAATAGAGCAGAGTCTGAATTTATTTATTCCAAGCGATATCTATTTATGCAATTAAGTTGGTTAAGCGTACGAACAATTATAAGCATGTTACTTTACATTGGAGTAAGACTAAAATTGTTATAATTGTATGTAAGAAATGAACCATTACTTAATACTACTTACCTATCTAGTTTTTTTGAGCCTATCCGGACGATAGGCTCAAAAATACTTTATTTCTATTACATAATTGATAGACAATTATGAGTCACTTTTAATATACCACCGCGTGAGGACCGCATACATAATCAACTGTGTACAGTCAGACGCTGTACTACTGCGCTAAGACGGCCTCAGTGTTGTTTATATATTACAATAATTATGTTAGTTTAAAGCATGTCGTGGCGGAAAGGCACAAGCGTGCGACTGTAAACGCGACAAGTTCGGGACACACTCCAGGAACTGGAATTTTTCACTTCCTGGGTTTGGTAACAAGGCAAAGTGCGGTGTTGTGTTCCGCCACTCAGCACGCAATGTCTCAATTCGGCGGAAAGTGGAGAACGGAGTGTCTTAACACTATGCTCCCTCTGCCTACCCTGCTATATGCGGGATACAGCGTGAAGCTATGTATGTACATTAGTTAAAAATGATCGCATAAAGGCAACGTTTTAAGTAATTACATGAAATAGACGTTTATTTCGTAATTTGCGTTCAAAAGATTGAAAACAACAAAAGTGTATTGTCTGTAATATAATACTCTATTGAGTTGTTTTACACTTTGTTGAGCGTCAGGTTTCGATAAAAGGAAATCGAGAAGCACTGGAGGAGCGCTATAGGGGGGAGTGACACGTGACAGCTGCCGATATTATTTAAAATTAATTTATACTTTTATTTCTTTGTAATTTTTTTTATTGACAAAAAATAATAAATTAAATTTTTAAATTATAATTTTACTTTTGACTAATTTACCGTACATCACCCTAATTGCTCTACAATTCATTAAAGTAGTCCCTACTGCTTTAATGAAAATTAGTTTAATGAAACCTTTTTAGGACGATATGATGTAATATTTCAAGGTAACCACTGATTTATTCCCAGCCTGTTAGACGTCAGTAAGCCTGGATTCGAGTGCCGCAGGGGATATCCGTGAGAATGTGTAATATTTATAATAATAAGTTTGGGTAATTTTGAAGTGAGGTTGAAAAGAGTCTTGTGATCTAGCAATAAACCTATGCACATCTGTTGACTATTTATTCACATGAATATACAAAAGACTGTTTACTCTCACTTTCAAACAACTACACCCTGATGCTTGCATTTCACGAGGACTGAGTACCATTTTCGATCTTTCCTGCTATGGAATAAGATTTGATTTTTTTATATATCGTCGTCAGCCAGAAGACGTCCACTGCTGGACATAGGCCTCCCCATAGATCGCCATGTAGCACGACTGGATGCCTCCTGCATCCAGCGCTTTCTACAATTTAGTTAGGTCGTCGGTCCATCTAGTAGGGGGCCGTCCCCACGCTACGCCTTCGGTTCCGTGGTCGCCACTCGAGAACCTTTCTTCCCCATCCGGTTGATCGGTTCTACGAGCGATGTGGCCCGCCCATTGCCACTTCAACTTGCATATTTTGAGGATTATGTCGATGACTTTCGTTCTCCTACGGATTTCCTCATTGCGAATTTTATCACGCAGGGAAACCCCGAGCATAGCCCTCTCCATAGCTCGTTGAGTGACTTGAAGCTTCCTGATGAGGCCAACAGTAAGAGACTACGTCTCAGTGCCATAAGTCATCGCTGGTAGCACACACTGGTTGAAAACCTTGGTTTTCAGGCTTTGATTGCAGATTTTTTATATATATAAATATAATATTATGTATGTACACTAAAATGGACGTAAATTGACTAATGTACTATATCGTATTGACTTAATTTAAAGACCTCAGACTGCTAAAGACGATTTGTTAGCAAGTGCTAGTAGTTACAGTCACTACATCTACATTGTAAACTTCTTGCTAGATTACATTTTATTTTAAGCTAGTACATTTATTCTAACGATATTTCCTTAAGTAAAGTTGCAGGCACTATTATTACCACGCTTCGCCTCGACCAGTATGTATGTATGTGGATAATGGGTATATAACCCCTTTTAAATGATCATATAATTTTAAAACTTTGAACAATGAAAAAAAAGAACAAACATGATTTATAATTTAAAACCAATAACCGCAATTTTATTATTAAACTAAAAAGTAAACTATAATAAAAAACACAAAAATAAGTTACTGCCATCTAGTAACAAAATGTAAAAATAGTGAGCAATGTACTTACCACTTATCGCCTAGCGAAGTAGTTCAACTGTATACACATAGAGTATTTGCGAGGGGCGTGAGGACGTCCCGCTCAGTGTTACCAGCCCTACTGTTTTAATAGTAGATTTGGTGTTTTCACATTAATGTCCATGTTTTCCGTTGTATTCCTACGTTCTATTGTTTTTCAACTAGCGTTCAGCGCTACTTATTAAAAAAAAAATAATGTGTGTGAAAACAATGAAATGAAACTGAAAAATAATTTTACTTTGATTTTAGTTTCTGTTGTCGTGATTTTAAATATATCTGAGTGTGTGTGTTCTAGTAACTAAGAAAATTGTTTATTATTTAATTATATGAGCAAAATTATGAAAACTGCCTTTTTTTCTTTATCTACTGCTTTCAGTAGAAAAGGAGTAGTTTTTTTAGGGAGTTGTTGTTTTTTAGGTTTTTGCGGTTGGCAGCACTGATCCCACTGCATAAGGCAAGGGTCTGTACTCTGTACTCTGTAGAACAATAAAACATTGTCAAATGAAATATAAATTTTTTTCTTGTTGGGTTTTATCATGCAATCAATCTTTTAAGACTATAAGCAGATGTGGTGGGTGATTTTTGTCATTTAGGGGCGCTGTTCCCATCGAAGTCATGCCCTATAATTTAATAAGGCATACATATCAGAGCCTTTATTTGTCAAAGATATCTCTCCGCTTTTTAAGCCGGCGAATTGTTTCCGGGATAGTGAGCTGCCCCGGGATTTTTATTGTTGGCGGTCAAAGCATTTCTACAATTTCCAAAGCGGCACCTTTTAAATTTCTCGGTAAGAAAATAGACTACAAAAGCCGGACTCCATCCTTAAATGTAATAGTCGACAGATTTTTGAATGATCTTGAGAAAGTAGACCATCAACCTATTAGTAATGTCAAAAAAACTTGGATTTACGACAATTATCTAACATCACGTCTGAATGGCCTTTTCTCGTATATGACATCAATAAAAACCTCTTAGCGAAATTAGATGCTAATGTCATAAAAACATTGAAGTCTTGGCTAGCTTGGCTATCGCGTTCGGCGGACACCGCAACCCTATTTAGAGATCAAAATAGTTTTGAGATAGATTGAGATTAAAGAAACAATCGCAGCTCTATAAGCACCTAAGAAATGTTAAATTCAAAACCCCACATTGAAATTTAGACGGAATAATATCTGAGGCATGTTTGAACTTTGTTTCGTTTGTATTATCTCTGAGCGCTAATATTTTTCTCAAAATACAAATGTTGTTGCCTTTTTTAGATAATGGTCATAGGGCAAAGCAAAAACAATGAAGACGAGCTTGATCGCATTTATAGGGGTCCCCTCATCCTACATTTGTGTCGTAAGTCCCAGTCGCTCTCAACTTCCTCCTAACTTCTCCTTTCTCTGCACCGTGATGAGACCGAAACTAAGCCAGACGGTGAAATTACGGATTCTTCCCGAGACGGGAATTTTTTGTATTAGTAACGTAGCTCTTTAATCGTTTTAGAGTTTGGCAGATCCTAAAAATCATTGATTTTCATTACCAAATATTAATTAGTTAATATTAATTAACAAATAAATAAAGAAACAAATAAATTAAAATGAAAAAAAATGAAAATTTTAGTCGGTATGTGTATAATTATTAAAATATGATTTACTGCCATCTCGTAGCAAAATGTGAAAATATGAACTGACGTAGTTAGTACTTAGCGGAGTAGTTCAGCTTTGTACATGTAGGTGGCGTTTGTCTCTCTAGTCTCTGCCAACACACATGATATTTTTACTTAGATATTGTAAATATAAAAGTGAAATATCGTTAATTGTGCTTCATTAATTCAGATTTCAGTGCCTCATTTCAATTCCAGATCAATATTACATAATAATAGGTTAAGATGAAATATGTTCATCAATGTATAGAGAAGGGCTTGATAAAGTTTTTCTAAATGTCAACTGAACTTACTATTCAAATAGCTCGATGAGAAACAAACAGTATTAACTATGAACAAAGAGATATCTGGACCCTGAATAGTGATTCCATGCGAGAAGTATTAACCAATATGTGTATATTTAAATAATTTTATTTTTACAGAAAAATGTGAGAGACGTATTGCATACAGAATAACTGCTAAGCTGAAATGTATGGGACTTTTACGGAATTGATCAATAAAAGAAATTGCTATCTCTCCTATTATCTTATCAATATGATACTAAAGGAACAGTACTAATATATTATTTATTTCTGTTAATAAAGAGTATACTGATAGTGTGCTCACTGAGATCACATGATACCATGAAAATAATTTTATAACTTATTGCCTTAATTTAAATAAACTTTGATAAGGATTACATATTTTTCATATTGATCATGTTTATTAATAGTAATATATTATGTTTGAATTAAACAAACATATACATCATATAAATATTGAAAATAAATTATTGTTCTTTATAATTTTCCAGATATTCTCTGATAAATTTACATAGTACGCAATCAAGATAGTAATAAGAGAGGTCCCCGGCATCATTATATAAATAATATTTTACTAAATATACAAATATCAATACAAAAAATAAGCAGGTCAGGTACTTACTTGTATTATAATACCTTCTTGCTTTAAAATTAATATTTTTGTCTAATTAGAAATGTATTAAGTTTCCATGTAAAAAGTAGATGAAATAATAATCACAATGTATTTAAGAATTATATTATTTTTCTTTATATTTATGTTGTAATTTACAAGAATGTCTTTGATCAGTCATATAAACATTTTTTATGCATACATATTTTTTGTATAGGTAGATATTATGTGCAACATATAAATTCAAATTAAAAATTTAAATATATTATTCCATTTTTTGTTGTATGAATAGATATAGGATTATATTCATGTTATTTATTTAATTCTGGTTATATTACCACAGATAGTCTGCCGTCATAATTTGGCATCACTGAATCACCTTCAAGCAGTATTAGAAGACACCGGAATAAAAATGTGTTATATTTAATTAAAATGACACTAATGAGTAACAAATCATAGACAAAGAAATTAAAGAAATAAATCGATTATTATGTTCATTTCATTTTAAAATAATAATTTATTTACTTATATTGTAATAATTGTAATATTACCCTTTATGTAACACTGTTACAGCAGTGTCCAGACCACAGCCCGCACCAACTGTGTTGTATATATATAACATTGTTTTAAATTGCCTGTATAAATACATTTTGGCATTTTTTGTATAGACTTTTTCTGTATCCTTACTAATATTATAAATGCGAAAGTAACTCTGTCTGTCTGTCTGTCTGTATGTCTGTCTGTTACGCTTTCACGCCTAAACCACTGAACCGAGTTTCATGAAATTCGATATGAATATAGAACTGAACTTGGGAAAGGACATAGGATACTTTTTATCGCGAAAAAAGGGTAAAAGGGGTTGAAATAGGGCATGAAAGTTTGTATGGAAGATCCTTATTGTGAAACATAAAATCATGTAAGATTGTTCAACTGTTTACAACTTTGACACATAAACCACTTAAACAATTATGACAAATAGTCGAGACCTTGGGAAAGACTATAGGCTACTTCTTACCATGTCGCGCGATATAACCGAACTCCACGCGGGCGAAGCCGCGGGCGAAAAGCTAGTATATGATATATTAAAGATACAATTAATGAAACTTACAAAAATATATTAAAGGCAAATATTTGACAAACTATTTGTTTTGTCAAATTTGTAATTCTAGAAAGCAATAAAAATTGTGCTTTATTTATTGCGCCAAAATGAACCGTTCCACGGTTCATTTTCTTGATCTTGATTCTTTTTCGGTTGTAGTTCTTAAATTATGTCATAATTAAAGTAAAAAATTAAAATGTGAACTTTTTTGAATATAAAAGAATACGTATTGATACGTAAGCGTAGTGAAAACAATTGTTAAAATTGTGTATGTGAATAAAAAAATAGATCCCGGGTAGATCCCGGGTAGATCAACGACAGATCAGATCTTTGCCCTTCGTCAAATACTAGAGAAGATGAATGAATTTAATGTTCCAACATATCATCTTTTTGTGGACTTTAAAGCTGCCTACGACACTGTGTTGCGCCATAAGCTTTACGCCGCTATGATCGAAATGGAGGTACCCAGCAAGCTTGTCAGACTTGTGAAAATGACCATGAGGAGAACGCAGAACTGTGTACGATTGCAGAACGAAACCTCACCGCCCTTCACCACAACATCTGGTCTAAGACAAGGCGACGCACTAGCCTGCCTTCTCTTTAATGTAGCCCTCGAGAAATGCGTCAGAGATGCGCAACTAGAAACATCTGGGACAATATTTTATAAATCTGACCAGCTCCTGGGATATGCTGATGATCTGGTCTTAATATCACGTTCCAGGGCCCAGCTATGTTCCTCTTTCGTGAATATTAAGCGCGCATCGTTGCAGATGGGACTAACTGTCAACAACAGTAAGACCAAATATCTGGAAACACCTAAACCCAGCTCACATCAACCAATTATTATGGAGGACTCAGAATTTGAGGGGTGTGAGAACTTTGTATATCTGGGCTCAATGATCACGAGTGATAACGATGTGACCATTGAGATCAAGAGACGGACAATGCTCGCAAACAGATGCTGGTTTGGTCTAATTAAACACCTTAGATCCCGTCTACTAAGCAGGAGCACGAAACTAACGCTGTATAAAACGTTAATACGCCCCGTTCTCACCTACAGCTCTGAGACATGGGTCCTCAAGAAGAAGGACGAAGATGCCCTACTGGTGTTTGAGCGTAATATACTAAGAAAAATCTTCGGCCCCATCTGTGAGGATGGTTCATGGCGGATACGATATAACCATGAACTTTACGACCTGTACAGGGACCCTAACATCATACAAGTCATCAAAATCAGTAGACTGTCCTGGCTTGGTCACATACATCGTATGGATAACAACAGGGTCCCTAAACGTCTGCTTGAGTCAAACCCAGATGGCAAACGCAAGGTTGGAAGACCTAAGCTTAGGTGGCTTGATGGAGTAACCAAAGACCTCAAGACCTTAGGCTTCAAAAACTGGAAGAGAGCGGCCTTGAATAGAGAGGAATGGAATAAAGCGTTGAAGGAGGCTAGGGCCCACCGAGGGCTGTACGGCCATTGATGATGATGATGATGAATAAAAAAATATTAAATAAATATTTAGTTTTGTTTTTAGGCCTCCATATTTTATATTCTAATGAAACAAAGTCTATTAATGTCTATTTCGATGTAAATATTTGGTTTCATTTATAGATATTAAAAATAGGTGCATTTTAATTTGACATCTGACACACAAAATACATTTCTGAACGCATGCTAAATTTCAATCATTACTGTATTTGACAGGATGGACATCAAATATTTGTCAGACAACAAATGTTAGGGAAAATGATTCATCTTTTATAATACATATTCGTTGATTTTTTATTGTTTTTAAGATGTATTCTGCTATTCGGGGCGGAGACAAATCCAATGAATAACAAAAACCATGAAAATTCGTCCAGCAGATCTGGAGTTATAAGTGCTGTAACAAACACGTTTTTTTATATATATAGATTAACTATACAAAAATGAAAATTAAAACATTTTTTTTTTGTAATAATAAAATAGCACTGAATTTTCCCTCTCCAAAGAAATGGATCTGACTGATGAAGCTTGTTTTATCTGTCCCTCTGATCTGAAATAAGAAAATAAGACAGATTTACAATTAGTATAAGTATAGTTATCGCAGGGACTAGAATAAATAAAAAATAAAATCAATGACAAAATTCAATGTTTTCTTAATAGTAGCTCTATAGTCTAATGTCAGTTATATTTAGGAAAATAAAATAAATTTTTGTGAAACAAATTTAATTGCATTTACAAAATTTATTCAGAGTAACTAATTAAATAACACAATCTTACTACAAATTACCATATACTATGATATTTATAACATAAATATTTATTTGTAAATACTCAATTCGTGATTCCCAAGTCACAAGTTGTTTCATCAGTTGGTATCACATCTATATGGTATCATGGTCTACACCGCTGTTACTTTGTACATTTCATATTTTTATAGTTAACTTAGTCATTAACTTCGTGAACACATATGTCTATAAAATAGATTATCCTATTCTTTATTTGTACACACTTAATTGAATCGTATTTATATAATTACACTAGTATATTACACATTTGTTTTCATGTACTCGTAGTATAATACAAAAGTGTTCGTCATGTACGGGTAGTGTCCTGTCCTGTCCTGTGGGGCTGCGCGGGGCGGCGCGGGTCGGCGTGGGGCGGCGGTGGGCGGCGGTGCGGGGTTACAGCAGGCGCGTGTGGGGCGGCGCGTCCTCGTCGCTGTCGACGCACTCGAAGCGTATCCGGCGCCCGCGCACCTCGCACGCTCCCTCCTCCCCGCCGCCGTCCCCGCTGCCCGCGTCCCCATTGCCCGCGCCCGCACCCGCGCCGCCCGCCGACAGTCACACTTTCTCCTCGCCCGCGCCCGGCGCCGCAGAGCGCACGAACTGCAAATAGGTCACCTATATTGGAATGAACTTTTATATTATATACTTATTTAAAAAACGTTATTGTTTGGAAAAAAGCTAAGAAATTATAATCATAGATTTAATTTACGGGAAGGTTTTACGGGAATCGATGAGAAGTATTAGCTTCTGTGATTATTCTCGCAAAGCCTCGTCTTGACATCAGTTGAGATATTGCGTTATTAGCTTTTCATCTGAATTCGAGACATTGAGTATTTACGGGACTCTACACCGCACTTTGTCTTGTGATTTCTTAGATGTTTTAAAGTAACAGATACAGTGTAAACTGTTTATAACGAAACTCAAGGGACTCAGCATTTTTTGTCGTTATAGAGAGAGAGAAAAAAAACAACCAAATTAACAAGAATTTTTAATATGTCTTAGATAAAATATGTTTATAAATTATTGTTAACACATATAGTCTGATAACCTTGTCTGGCGTTTTTTGCTATGCCAGTACTTCTTTTGTATTATTTTATGTATTCTATTCATATTTAGATATGTGGTGGAATCGTCTTGATTAAACAACAAAAATTTTTCTGCCAACTTAGCGGCATCTAGGGTTTGTTGAGTTGTGTTTCCTTACTTTTTGACACTAAATCAACAATTTGTTCATTTGTAAGTGTACCGGTTGTGGCTACATCCATATCTATACTTTCGTACAATTGTAGATTATCGATTCACTCAGTGGTAGGTTGTCTTCACTATCAAATTGGTTCGTTCCTACTGTCTGGCTACTACATAATCCAGCATGTCGAAAAGAATGTTGGATAATGGCTGCTGCTACCGCTTGCCAGGCTTTTAAAAAGAAGTTCACTGCTTGTAGCATGTTGATTAAGACCTTGCCGTCAGTTTCGATCATATCCATCAACATCTTCCGTCTAAAGTGACCTTTTAGGCTTTTAATTACACTCTGATCCATTGGTTGCAAAATACTGGTTGTATTAGCTGGGAAAAATGCAAACTCTATGTTTCGAAGATTAGATATGATAGGGTGAGCATGACAATTGTCTATTAGAAGTAAGATTTTTCGTGATTTTAATTCAGCATCCCATTTTCACACTTCCTCTTCAAAAAAAAACCTCTCTTCAAGAAAACAATGCGTCATGCTGCACGTGTTCAAGGCACTTAAGGATAACAAAAGCTGGACCGACCTCGGATGTTTCGGACCTTTAAAGTCTTTTGTTACCTGATGACATAAGATAAACAATAATACCGATAATAAATACGTATTGACTGCCTAAAAATATAAACACATTTCTTCTTAATAGAGAATGGCTGTATCGCTATAAAGAGTGTATCAATATGTGGGTTTTAACGCAAACCAACCAAGTTGTGCTCACTTCTATTTAATAAGGAGTTTATCGTTATAAATGATAACGTTATAAAGAGAAAAAAAAAAACGATGAAAATATTTTTTATTTACCGAAACCGTAGTGTTCGTCGTAGAGTTGGCTCGCGGACGGAACGTGAGCACTCTCCAGCGACGTCGGAGCTGCGCCAGCACCTCCCCGTTGCAGAAGCAGTACAGCACCGCGACGCACAATCCCTGCAGCGACGTCGTCAGCGCCGACACGTACTCGTAGAACAGCCACCAGCTGGCGGTGCGCGGCGGCCGAAACGGCGTCAGTAGGTACTGCAGGCCCAGCAGCGGCGCCAACAGGCACGTGGCACGCAGCGCGTGCAGCACGGTGGCGGAGGGCCGCGCCGCGCCCGCGCCTCCGCCCGCGCGCAGCTTGGTGCACAGCACGCGCACGATGTTGCACAGGAAGGCGAGGTTGAGCAGCACGGCCACGCACACGAGCACGGCCAGCTCGGGCCGCGGCGCGCCGTCGTCGGCCCAGCACAGCGGCTCGCGGGCCGCGCCGCGCCGCGCCGCGTTGGTTACGGCGGACGGCGCGGGCAGCAGCCAGCCGGCCGCCAGCAACGCGCGCACGAGGCGGCGCTCCGACACGAAGGCGCTCACGAGCACGGTGTGCAGGTAGAGCCCCTCGCACAGCATCCACGTGTAGTTGGTGAGCAGCGCGTACTGTAGCGCGGCGTTGAGCGCGCGGCACCACACGGGTGACGCGTGCAGCGTGTCGGGCGCGCGCACCACCAGCCCGTACCACGCCAGCCACAGCGCGTTGTTCAGCGCGAACGACGCGAAGAGGTTCATGTGCACCGTAATGCGTGCGCAGCGCAGGCTTCTGCGAAGTAAATATATTATTGATACGGCGCTCGATAAATTGACATTGAATTTATTAGGTATTTACTTGAAACGGACTAGAGAAAGACACACCAGCAGCTTTCAGTATATATTTTTCTTATTTTATACTCCATACGTAACATTCGCTTTATCCTAATGACGCCGGGAAAAATATCCATTCATTCGGCATAACGTTAGAACGCTGAATCATCACGTAGATTAAGCGGTACTACTTTTCGATTTGCCGAAATTAAAATATTTTTATTATAAATTAAGTCGAAGCTTACTTAAAATATGAAAGTATCCCCAGCGACAGCAACAGCGCCACCAGAGACACGCTGTATCCAGTTTCGTACACCGCTATGATGTCACTCACGTCCTACAAATGATAAATATACACTCGTTAGGCAAAATGCTTACGATGGAGAAATAAAATAATATTCTTTTGTCGTCTTATGTAGTGGTTAATGATGTTACGTTCTACTGAGATTTAAGACAATACATACATCTTCCGGTTTGACGCAAGTGGTGTAGTTGGACCAGGGCCGGCCCGACAGAGGATGTTGCCACCACGTGCCGTTAGCGGTGCACTCTTTGTGCGCGAACACTGAAATATGTAAATAGAATATATTATGAATTATGAATGAAGTATTGCATATGAAAGTATCCTCAAGTGTTGAAGCCATCATGGTGCAGTGGAACAACGTCTGACAGCAAAAGTTATTGATTGTGGGTTCGATTCTTACTCGGGGCTATTATTATATTTAATAATTTTATGTCTCCACTCTGTTACAGGGCATTTCGAAAAAAGTAAATATTTAAAATATGTTTAATTAGAACTAACCCGACTGTTGTGGAGGTCGTTGTTGTTCGATCGTCGTCGTCACAATTCGCTCGCGTTCGTAATCAAGCATTGACTATAGCAAGCCTTTATTGTACGTAGGGAGGTGATACTACACTATTTTAATTATTATGACTATATACAATTTTAATTATACTAATTACTAATTATACTAACAATTAACTATTATTATCACTATTATGTCCGTCGTCCGCTACACCGACTGAGATACGAACTATCATGTATGCACTCATGATTATCCTGAATCGTGAGCTCTGGTGAGGAGGTGTGTTATATATACAAACATAATAAATTAAAATACGTTCTTACGTTCAGGACTGAATCCAGGCACGAAGTCAGGGCACTGCGCGTAGGTGGTGGTGTTGGCGGGCGTGTGCGGCCAACACAGCCACGAGTCGAACGTGCCCTCGCAGTAGATACCTGTCAGAACACATACATACTGTAAGTAGTATTTTTTCTTTCTTTTTTTTTTTTAAAACTTGCACCTCCAACATGAAGATCGGAGTCGTTTTTTGGTTTTTAGAATTTTTACAGTTTTGTTGCTTATTTATTTTACTTATCACTATACATATTTAATACTACACTAAGTCTCTAGGGAGGGGGAACCCAAATCTTGTACTTACTAACTTATGACTATTAAATTTTGTACTAACTTTACTAACTTTCTTATTTATATTATTTTTACTAAATTTCCAATTCTTATTCTTTCTAATTTAACAATATAACTTTTACATTACTTTAATTTATCTAGCTTACAGTTTCTATTTTGTCTAACTTTACACTTACATCCTAGCATTATATCTATCTCTATCTACTTGTCATCATTTATCTATATCTATCTTATTTCTATTTTATTTAAGATTTACATATTTTATTTTTCTTTTTGTTTTTGTAAGTAGTATTACATATTATAACATTTATTATTTCCTCTTCTTTAAAGCGGAAAAACAATTCACCATAAACATTTTTGACATCAATAATCTTCAATAACATTTTTATGTGACTCATTGTGTTGTATTTCTACACATACTGTACTGTAGAGAATTGATTAGCAGTTTAACTGTTACTTTATGATATCACGAGCAGTTTCCACATTCGACATTTACTTATTTGTAATATTTAATTTATGCGTGAATAAGTTCATATATCGAAAATATACATTTTTCAATGCTTGCAAACTTTAAGTTTGATCGGTAAATTCTATTTTTGTGATATTACAAAACTGTTTTTATTTGTAAGACTTTGATTTATTGAACTTTTGTATTTAGTCATTCATTCACCCAAATAAATCTATCCTAGAAAAAGTCAATTTATCAGCCTAGTCACGCCTGATACAGTAACTATTAAAATGTCTAAATATTAAAATGTCTGGAACAATTAGAAATGTAGAGGCGAGAGTCGAGTAGATCACATGTGGATTGCTGATAAAAATAACGAATTCAGCCGTTTTAGTTACACAAACGTAGCTAAATTCATAGTACTTCTATGACTACTACAATTACAAGTACTACTATAACTGTGGCTCGTCGGTTAGTTACCGGGCGGCGGTCGCGTCCTGTTGTTGAAGTCCTCACAGACGGCGCGGTCGCGCGCGATGCGCTCGGGGTCATCCATCACTCGCACCGGCTATACTTGTTAGGGCCGAGACTCTGTCGTGCTGCTCATACCTCCCGCTGGGCTCTGGAACGAGTTCAAATTATATATGAATATTAAATTAATTCATTTTTAAGCGGATTAATTGCGTATAAAATATACGTAGTTAATACGCTTACAGGCCGACCTACTCACTATTATTACTAGTTACCGCAGACTAAAAGTGGCAATGTAAATGTTCTAAATGCTTGGGATGCGATTCTCAAAAATATATTTACCAAAAGAAAGCTTCCGTGCCGCTTCTGATCTATTGAAATAGTTTTATTAATTAGGATGAGCAAAAAACGCGAATACCGAAGCTCTTTAAAATATTAATTTAGAATTTTGTATTTATTATAACTACAACTCCTATATTAGTTACTAGCGACCAGCACCGGCTTCGCACGGGTGGACATTTATTTTTTAAGCCTTCTGAAAAAAAATTCAGTAAATTTACTCGATTTGGCCGCGTCCGCTGCGTAGAGAGCCGGCAACCTGCTTCATAGATTTGAGTTCTACAACTTTTCTATAGAAGTCAACCATACATCTCTAACCATTTAGGCAGCGTTCGCGAGAATCGTTAACGTTAACGTACGGCAGTTTTTTCGTCGACTTACTCCACAATTTTCACTACCACGAAAAATCCTATCTATTTCCCGAGATAAACTATAGCTTATACGTATTCGGAAGAATCCTTCTAAGTAATGGTAAAAGAAATTTTGAAATCGGTCCAGTAGTTTTTGAGCCTATTCAATACAAACATACAAAAATACATAGGTTTCCTCTTTATAATATTACTATAGATAGGCTTAAGATAAATATTTGTCCGCGAAGCTTGACTCGGCACGCTTAAATGCATTTTTTTCCTATACTTGTTATACAAAAATAAATGTAACATATTAACTTTATACTTAATATTATAATTGCATTTGATAGTATCATCGTCCGTCACGTCACACGTCGACATCCGCGGTCCAGCGCTCACGTCATGTCACTTCACGGGGGTGACTGATGACGTAACGGTCAGGAGTCGTGGCGCGGTGTCCACAGCTGACCATAATGCCTTATACAATACATTATTTGTCACTTTTGTAACACCAATGACTTACACAAAATGTTTACTAACCATATTCTATCTTATACTCTGAAGCTGGTGTATTCATAGAAATTATGAAAAAAATATTTATTTAAATTTGTTAAAGTTTAATTGAATAATAAATTACCTAAAAAAAAAAATAGCTAAGGCTTGTTACGAAAAAAATATCGACATTGCGAGGCTTTATTGGCGTGAAACTTAACTTGTATAAGTAGACACTCATGAAAGTTGTGGGTTCGATGCTTTGAGATATAACTATAATATAAGAGCAATACAAAGTTTGTATGAGGCAAGGAGTACTGGGTCAAGTTATTACATGTATTCATAGTTGTGTTATAATCGTTATGGTTAGACCTAATTATTCGCTTATCGCATCGCGCAGACGACGCACGGCTTGCGGCGTGGCGCGTTATAGATTCCATTGTTTGTACTTTATAGGCTTAAGTAAGTACTCTCAGCTCAACAAGTGCCCGTTATTTGTTAAATGTGCCAGATTACTTCAAATGTTTCTCATATATATTACATGGAATTACTTAATATATACGAGTGAAGCTTGAAGCTTTACTTTCATTAAAGTAATTTAATCACTGAAATTAGTTAAGCGCAAAAATCAAAGTAGAGAAAAAGGGAAAATTACGAAAGGGAGAATGAAAACAAAAGTTGAAAGGCACAAATGTTAAGGGCAGGAGAAGAGAGTCGCGAGGCGTCGCGTTGAGGTACGTAATGAAATTCCAGCCGGCGAGCTTCCGGTCCGGTCCACAGCGACGCTCATTTTACTAGAGATAATGTTATATACTGAACTACGTAACGAGGTCAAAACTAAGGTGATTATACGAGTATTTATATAAATAAAGACTACTAGTGTGCGTGTTTTTGGACAAAGTAAGTTCAGTTCAGTCGGTTACTATATTCGAATTATCTAGTAAATATGAGTACAAAATAAAAGTAATTGAGATGCTTGAGGTTATAAAGATTTAAATTTAGTAATCTAAGTTTCTTTTGTTTCGTAGAACTTATTACATTTTGGTTTCATAATACTTATTGATCTTGAAAAAGACTTTACTTACATTCATAAGTTATAAATTGGCTGTTTTAATAAAGACGTAGAAATAAAAATTTAAGTTAGGGGTAGAGCAGCAAATATATCACGTTCGGAATAGCGCCTATTTGTTGTACGCGTACCGCGTGTCGCGCAGCCACAGCGGCTCCTACGTGAGCTTCACTCGGTAAGGACCATGTGAAGCTATTAACTTCATATCCA
Source organism: Philaethria dido (assembly GCA_033558755.1). Taxonomy (NCBI): domain Eukaryota; kingdom Metazoa; phylum Arthropoda; class Insecta; order Lepidoptera; family Nymphalidae; genus Philaethria; species Philaethria dido. The sequence continues at coordinate 222,647 of JAKGSA010000800.1, forward strand.
GTTTCAAAGAGCACGCACGACGCGGGTCGGGCGGGTCGGCGCGGGGCGACCGCAACACTAGCTGCTGCTGCTGCTGGTAAAAGCTTGTTAACTTGCTAGTACCTTTTACTATCACTGCAAAGTTACACATTTCCCATTCATAGCGCAGTACAAAGTTCAAATATACTTTCGTATTTGAGAATATTGCTTACTATCTACGTATAATAGGTTTATTACACATATAGGTAGGTGTCAAATATTTTAACTAAACTACATTTCTTTCTTCTTAGTACGATCTAGTATAAGTTAACTAAGCTGAAGCATATTAATAAAATTTTCCATTGGAATTAATTTATATATATGAAAAACAATGCTGGAAACTTTATAAGTTTTTTACCAGTGTCTGTAGAGTTAGATGTAACGCTGGAGAACGTGAACGCACGTCAATAAATAAGTAAGGAATAGTAAGCAATCTAGTCATTGTTGATGTGCGATATGATGTAGTGCGGCGAGAGTGCGTATAGGGCCAGAAACCAACTAAAATACATATGGACTACCGAAAATACTATTTTTATAATGGTTAAGTTTTAACTTTAGCTTGTTATTCACTATAAGTAATTAAATTTTAAAATCACCTTTTGTTAAAAGCTTTTGGTAACAGGTTTTGGTATCCGGAGTGGAAATAAAGCTATTTAAAAATAATTAAGCCCATGGTCATCACATCAGATGCGGTAGCCCCAATTTACCATTAATTTAATTTCTCATCAAAAACTGTCAACTATACAGCAACTACTTTTGTTTCGGCGGCATTTGCTTATTTCTAACACTTTTATTATGGTTCCTCATCATATGTTCCACACTTATATTTTTTTTTTCAATTTAGAATTCCCATCACACTGATCAATTTTTGTTAAGGCTGCATTTTCTTATTTGCTATTGTTTCTGTATCGGTCCTATATTAAGTGTACCAGTTTTCAAAATCAATTATATCCTAAATTCTGCCCAGACTTAAATAGCTACACTACAAACAATGTTTCGTTCAAACAGACAATATTTTACTAATGGTTTTCGTTGCCTATTATTATATTGTCGTAAACATATTCGGTGTACAAACATTTTTGCTATTAGTCTAAATAGATAATACAAATAGCATACAGAAAAAAGGCTTGACCTGGAATTTCATTAAAGAAAACCTTTCAACTAATAGAGTTATATTGTATATATAATTTTTAAAGCATAGCTAAGTCACCTAAGATGTAACAAAAATAAAAATTATAGAATGTATTTAAATGAGTTTGTTTGTTCTACACTGGCCTCCGACTACGGCGCGGACCACCGTGTTAGGAGCGAACTGTAGAAATCACGTCCGATGATTTTTGAATACACACTTGACTACTTTATCGCCTCTACGTAGAGAGGCAACGACTTACGGATGTAGTTATAGTTGTAATAATATTTATATTTCACATTAACACGTCCCTGATTTGGAAGCAGCGTTGTTTAAAAATACTGATTATTAAATGACCTTATCTGTGATGACGGGCTACAGTAAAGTATTCGAAACATCGGGATTTCAAAAATGTATTTCCGAATACTAAAATATACGTGACTAGCTGTATCCCGCAGGTTCGTTTGCAAGGAGCAGAATGCCACGATGGCCTCAACTCGCCCGCGTAGAGTATAAAAGTTAAACCTCTCGTTTCGTAGAAATTTCAAAAAACTCTCTGTACGTAGTCTGTTAGTCACTCAGTAACGTAAGCGATTTATATTATTTTAAAATTGTAATATCATCTAAGATGTTCATTGAAATTAAGTGATGTCAAAGGCAATTTTGTTCACAATTAAATACTCTTAATCAACAACACATTTATTTGGATAAAGATGAATATTATTACGTTGACACAACTCTTAACAAATAATGCACTAATTTCGACCAAATTTGATTACCATATAAACGGTTCTAGTGAGTTAATCTTAAAAGATAGACATATACTGTCGCGGACATTTTTTTAGATCATTTCAAGAGAAATAATTCTTTCGTACATATATTTTTGGTATCTTGAACCGTTTTCGCAGCGCACGCAACGGAAGCCCTCAAGGATGAATAATATTCCCCGTTTTTTCCACATTTTCCATTATTTCTTCGCTCCTAATAGTTGCAGCGTGATGTTATATAGCCTAAAACCTTCCTCGATAAATGGTCTATTCAACACAAAAAGAATTTTCCAATTTGAACCAGGAGTTCCTGAGATTAGCGTTTTCAAACAAACAAACAAACTCTTCAGCTTTATATATTACTATAGATTAATCCGTTTAAACAATTTCATTTAATATATATAAACATTGCGAAAACCAAACTCATTATTAAAGGTGATTCATTTCGTAAAAAGTTTCCATGATATATAATTAGTTTCAAAAACATAGCATAAGTAATATACTAGGATAACGCTAATATGTTCACACAGTCGGTCGCCTCTCGCCGTGAACATGGATGAGGCTCGCGGCTATCGCTCGGTTGCTCGCTGCTCGTTACTAGTTAGCAACACGTGAAAACGATTTAGTACGCATTGTTTTGATTATACGCGTCTCGTAAGTCATCCGCTCTCATAACAACCAGCCGATGTTATTTAGCATGTATTTCATGGAATTAGGACAGCTACTGCTGTTGAGACTTACATAAGTTAATAATTATTAGGATTTTAATACAAGAAAACTGACTTTAAAGAAAATATACTACAAAGTACAATTATTATGAAAAACTCAGAAACTATTCATCAAATCGTAACTATTTCTTTAAATCATTAGAAGCACTAGTTATCATGTAAAAAAAAACAGTCGAATTGATGATTGATTGAAGTTGATTAAAAAAAGGGCAAGAATATTTGAGATAAATAAAAGTTAATTACAAAAATATTATTTTTATGTAGTAAAAATATGGTTTTAGCGCTTTTTCGTATATAAGAATGTACTTTGATGTAATTTAAACGTAACATTAACTGTCATCTATCTTCTACAACAACTATATCATTAGTTGTTGTAGAAGATAGTCCCTCATAATTCAAATAAATCTACGACAGAAATGTGCTATTTTGTGTAACCAAATTGTATGTTTATATCATTTCTAAACAAAAATTCGAAAAATATACGGTAAGAAATAAACAACCTAATTTAAGCAATTTGTGTATTATATTTATGTATTAGGTACATATTTTAAAAGATTTTTAATAACGTTACGCACACTATGTTTGATATTATCGTTATTTCAACTCTTTAGTTTTATAAAGCTCATCGCGTCTCAATAAAGCTGTAAGCCTTCAAATACATAGTACATAGAGGCGTCCGTCGTGATAGCAATATCTCGTATCCGCGCTCATAAACCGGAGATAAAAACTTAATTGAACAAATACCGAACAATGCTGGCGTGCAAGAGAGGCGGCGCAGGCGGTAGAGGCGGTAAGGCCGGAGCTTCATTAAGCCGCGCTCGTTATCTCCCACACGCACCTCCATACGACCCGCCTTTATTAACCCTCAATTATTATATTCGCAGGCAAATATATTACATACTACATGTTGTTTATGATAAGAATGTGTGTCGTAAAATCTTAGCCTACCTTACTCTATTGATGAAATTTTAAATGATTTGATATGAACGTAGATACGGTCGTAAATACGTATTTCCATTATTACTGGAAGAGTTTTAGATTAAATATTGTTTTGAAAAAGCAAGATTAATATAATTATAACCGTTGAAAGCATCGAAAATCACGCTTCAATTGCAATTAAACTTAAAATCACATATTTCATTATCCTAGTCGTCCCGGCGAAGGTATCAGTACCCTTCTTTGATAATATTGTATTGTCATCAGATCAGGAGCGTGAGCAAATCTTCAAACAAATCGAATGTCAAAAAGTGGGTCAAAACATCGATACAAGATAGATAGATACAGGTGAAACTAATAAAACCGTTTTAAATAGAGGCAACGGGGCTGTAACGTACATGAGTAGGTACATGACACATTCATACACTCGTATCGGCGACACGGCGACAGTCGACACGACAGCGCCGCGCTCGTCGCTCAATCATCATCATTGAATTACCGAGGCGACTGTTGTCATCTTTTATGTTCACAGTAATCGAAAACAGATACACTTTATTTGATGCGATACGACATACTGTACCAATACCATATATTTATACTACGTACGTACAGCATCTGACTGCAGACGCGATTGGTTGTGGGTACGATTCCCGCTCGGGTGAATGATTAAAATTGGATTGTATTCATTTCGCGCTGGTAAGATAATACCTGAAATTTGGGCAGAAAGCGGTGAACGAAGAGTTTTGACACTGACGCTGTTTTTATATGATCGACAAAAGGACTCCCCTGTGGGATTGTTAACTTACACAACAGTATTTACCTAGTACTGAGCGGGAACAACGTGAAGTAAACACATTTAGCATAATCTGCTTATATATTTAGCATAAAGTAAATGGAATTCGTTGTAACTATTTGACTAACAATGTGATTCTGGAAATACTTGGCGCTATAAATACATACTCACATACTAGTTGGCGCAACGAGCATTTCGCTTTGTTTCGACGCTGACTATAAATACGTAACGACTGTATGAACTGTTGCAGGTTCGGACTTCCGTCTAAAGTATTAACGTAACAGGGGACATTACAAACTACAAATAATTGAATTTAGTTCGATAGGAAAAAAGGCTAACATTACATGTGAGGTAATTTCCAGAATAATTTCATGTATTTGAGCAACAATAATAATGACAATCGGGGCCTTGTCGTATACAGAGGCACAAGCGTGTGACTTTAAACGCGACAGGTTGTGGGTTACATTCTCACGCCTTCTCACATAAAATAAAAAGAATTACCCTCAATAATATTTTGTATTTTCATATCCTATGGTAAGTAGGTAAAGGGCGGCGTTGAGTCCTACCACTCAGCAACACGCAATGACACTTCCTTTAGCGGACAGTAGTGAATCTCGGTGCTCATGGAGAACTGGAATGTTCAACACTAAGTTCTTTGGTTCCCTCCTGCCTACTCCTTGCTAAGTGCGGATGTTTATTTTATGCTGAAGATACTTACTGTAACAGTTGTAGCTCAGTATAATATGCGTGTAATAACAAATGAATGACTTACATGGTTATTCGCTAGTACTCCGCGTCGCGTCGTCGTCGCCGCTCGTGCAAGTGATAGCGAGTGCGCCTCAACACACAATGGGTGCTGTCCCCATAAGAACGTAATCCTGAAATACGTTTTTTTACGATTCTTTTTACTTGAATTGCTTCTTACGGCGGCATCTCTTTAATGTTAGCTACACATACCATATGCACGCGTACACACTAAACAATTATACAACGCATTACTCTGAACTACGGAATATAACTTTTGATACATTCTATATTTGGTATAAAAATATAGGTGTCCCAAAAAATTAACGGAAGATTTTAAATTAAATAGAAAATTCCATTTTAGTCTTTTAATAGCGAATGAATAATGAATAAGTAATAGCAAATGGCGGCAAAGTCAAATCTGTTAATTTTGGGACAATCTTTATAAATAGTTATATATATATATATATAGCAGCAGATAGTATATATATATATATATATATATATATATATATATATATATAAAATGTGTATTAGACAAACCAAATATTTTATTTTTGTAATATTTTTCTTTACATAAATCTTATATTCAGCTGACAATATTACTTATTTTAGTAACAGTCACTTTCTCTTTTCATGGAACTACGAGCTCTATTCCATTATTATATTATTATAATAGGTATACTTGTAATTTTTTGCCATTAAAATTTCATAAAAGCCTTTATTAAATTGACGTCACATTACTTGACACATGTGTCTATAAATGAGTGTATGATACGCTTGTGAAAATTTCTACTTAAAGAAACACTTAGACTCTTATAATGGAAATACTTCTGACTACTGGTAGAGTAACAGAAACATTTAAAAAAGGATCATTAACATGCAGAATGTAGTGACTATGTTACGTCAATACTACGTAAATTAAAAAAGGTATCGGTAGTTAATAAATATGAAGTCATTAAATTTGAAATGAGAAAATATTTTATGCTCTCGGTGGTATTTTTCATATCAAGCAATAATTTTAAGGGAATTACTTAAAATTAGATTTATATTTTGGTCTAATCGTAATTAAATTGGTTTAAACAGCACTAGTGGTACTTGCAGATTAAGAAATATGTTTATGTGCTATCTTTGCACAAGATACAGTCACAAGCAACAATGAATAAGCTTTATCACTTTTATCTTTAACCGCGTTTATTTTGAGTTTAAAACAACATGTTTTATATACTGCTACATCGCACGTATAATTCAGTTCGAAAGGCAAAAATCATTAGTATAAAATAGCAGAATTTGTCTTGTAAAAACTACAAATTTAAATAGGTATTTCAATTGGTTGGTGGTAATTAGTATCGGTGTAATTAGCGAGCTCTCGACGCTGTCGCATTACGCCGACTACGCTGAGCTCAACAAGTTAGCGGCGAGGTATTTACTCTACTTTTATCTTGTACTTCTTTTTAATGGTTACGATTCGAGCTTTTACTCAAACGTCTAAATCAGCTTTAACTCAAAAGCTTTTCTGAACCGAACTATTTCTAATTACTATTTCTATTAAAATCAAGAATTCATTTCATAAGTTTCCACTCGGAGGAAGGTTTATGCTTAAAATATTTCTATTTCTTTACTCTGTAGGGCAAAACGCGGTATTAAGTTCTAACATTCAACACTGAATGTCTCGAATTCGGTCAAAAAATGGTGAACGGAGTGTCTCGACACTAGGTTTTCTCTGAATAACATGCTATGCGGGATAAATCGTGAGGTTGCGGGCAGAAGAAAATTGCAAAATATTGTATTTCTATATAGAAATATTTATATTATATATTCTAGAAATATTTATTACGAATAGACGCTGGGCGCGTTGCATGTATTATTTATTTTTTGTAATGTTAACAATTCCTCAGTTCGTGATGAAAATTACAAAAATTAAATTTTCACCCTAAATATGACAACCGATAAGTAATAAATAGAATTATTTTTATCAAATAGGTTCAAAAATAACAAGCGTAGATATAGCCTCAATTTATTTAAGGCTATTTTACTTTTTACGTACATACATAGCTTCTCGCTGTATCCCGCACATAGCAGGGTAGGCAGGGAACCTAGTGTTAAGACATTTCGTTCCCCACTTTCCGCCGAACTCATCGCCGCGCTTTGCCTTGTTACCAAACCCAGGAAATGAAAATACTAAATTTACATTTCCTAGAGTGGGAATCGAACCCACAACTTGTCACTTTTACAGTCGCACACTTGTGCGCCACGATAGGCGTTAATTTTACTTTCTACTTACTTTTTATTTATATGCTTGTAATGACGAGCATTTTGTGTACAGGATTAGTGTGAACATATGAAAAATGAAAGAATAGAGTGCAGTCATTACGTGAACTAACCACTGTGCGGTAATTATTAGTGGAGAATTCATTTGTCATCGTCGTGTCGCCTCACAGTTTACATACTGTACTGTGTTACTATCACGAAGGTAATTATAGTTATTTGAAAAGCAATAAGAATAGCAGCTATAGTAAATAAAATATATATATATATATATATATATATATATATGGTTTACGGGTTAATTTTAAGAACTATTATACTATATTTTTATAATTAGCGAAATAATAAAAACTATGAAAAGTATTTAGAATTTATATATTTTTTTAAATTTTATTTATACTTGTAACAGTTAACTTTTTTCTAATTTTTCCAACATCACTTAGACTAAGATTTATAAGACACATATATTTAATAATTCTCGCTACCTTATAAAATCAAATTAAAGTTCAATTCTTTTCAAAGAAATGATTCCTAAATTTTATACTAATTTACTCAGTTCAACATCTTAGCTAAAACCTATACCATATAGAGTTTAAATCTTTATAAATATATTTAGTTGAGAGCAGCACGTTCTTACAAGTACGTCTGCCTAATCGATGTGACACGGTCGTTAATAAGCGTTACGACGGAACAAAGCACTAATGACGTTGCCCCTAGAGCGCGGCGACCGCTAACTACCTACCTGCCTACATGCCTAGCTGCCTATACACCGCCGCCGCCGCTAATATGTGTATGTACCAGTGATGAAGCGTCCATGTAAATACCTCTAAAATACCTTTTTGTCAATTACAATAAATCAGTGGTGTTTTACCAACAGCTTAATAGGCTGGACTGAAAATTTGTGAGATTAGGGACGTCAAAAAAACATGGCTGACAAGTGATCTCAAAAAACATGCTCGACAAAAATTGAATTAACAATTTGCGATTTTAAGAACGTCAAAAAGAAACAAGGTCGACAAAAACTTAATAGCCTGTATAAATCCTCTACTATAATAAAATTTTTATCCAATTCAGACTGTATATACCGGCTTACCTATAAAAACCACATATCATACCATATAGCTTATCTATATAAAATTTTCAAACTTCGCTACTTATAAGTACATACAAACCACATTATTTCATAGTTATGGCCGATTTTTATGTTGCTAAGTAAAATATACTTAGAAAAATTACGTTTCCCTCACTACTCGCGGCTCGGCAGATTCCGTTCGGTTCACTTTCACGCGTCATCTGACGTCTCTTAAACAGATCATCCAGAAATTTGACGCCTCAATAACTCGTAGGACGGAACTGATATCTGAATAATGTACGCTTTTTGAAAAAAAGAAATCATGAAAATTTAAGTAAAAGGGTTATTTATTAGAAAACGAATAGAATTTTTCATTTAAGATGTTTTTTACCTTAATTTGTATTTAAATATATTTAGAATTTTCTTCAAAGATACAAGATTTATTTAGATTTTATAAATGATATTATAATTACATTTTTCACAAAAAAGAAAAGTTACTTCGATTAAAATGTATTAAAAAGTAAAATTATTAGGTAGGAGGTTCGTCCTCCGACTGGCTCGCGACCACTATCATTTCAAAGACGAACCGCCAAATATCTAATGATGTGTTCCGGTTCGATGGCATGTAAGCCAGATTTTCCCCTTTCCCACCCATCCTTTCCCCAAAATGTGGTGGTTCTGATAGTGGACTACTACATTGTCCCCCCTTCCATCAGTATCCTCTAGGTTGGCAACGCATCTCCAACATCTCTGGTGTTGTAGATGTCTATGGGCGAAGGTAACCACTTACCATCAGGTGGTCCTTCTGCTCGTTTGCCGTCCGTTATCAATAAAAAAAAAAAAATAAAAAATTATTACAAATAACTTAAAAACTACTCGTCAAATCTCAACTAAAGTTCAATGGGTCCACATGAGAAGTGCTAGTTATCATATAAAAAGAATCATCAAAACTGTTTCACCCAGTAAAATAACATATGTTAACCTCTTTTTTTTTGACGATAATTTATTCAACTCAAATCAATTATCGATATGGCCTAAGATAATAAAATAATATTAACTAAACAACAATGAAATTAAGACAAGTATAAACTTTACTTATACCATTCCAATGTAACTCTTATACGTAGTCTGAAAATAAATGTCGTTAATCGACTTCAACATGATAAAGCTCGTAATAACGACGTAGACACGTGTAGTGTGCGAGTGTGTGATGATGGGCGCTGGAGGCGGATATAGCTGAGGCTGGTTTATTGCCTCCAGCCGGGATTTTTCAGCGAGTGATTATGTTTTCAACGGTTATATCATTAGCGAGGCAGTTTGGCGCCGCGCCAGTGACTGACCCCTCCCCCCTACTCCTTCCGTGCCCGCGCTCGCGCTCTACCTGCGCCTGCGACGGTGAGCTGATTACTACGAATTAAATTTTTATTCCTTCCGTTAGAATAGAGACTGAAATAAATTTTAAAATCTGTAGAAGTTGCAAGTCGTTTTTTTATATATGTATAATTCATGATTTTCTTGTTTGTTCAAAACTAGTTCATTTTAATATTTTTTTATACTAAATCATAAATTTAGTTAGTATTTTATATTTCTTATAGTGTTTGTCCGACAACGCATACAGTAAATTATACACAGTAATCACTCGAGCTGATTGGCTACGCTTGCCATTTTGCGATATGTAAGAGATGCCACTGTGTAGCTTAACTGGAACATTTAGTCATACCTAAAGTATTATTATTAGTTAAAACAGATTATTATCGAAAAAAAAGCTGGACGCCTTTTTGCCGCTTAGCAGGGTAGTACTTCCCGCCTGAACTCTAGACATTAGTGAAATAAGAACTCGTATTGAGTAGCAGAACTAAGCGTCACATTTTGTCTTACCAGGGCGATAAAATGTGAATAATTTAAATATAATAACCCCCGTGTGGAAATCGAACCCACAACTAATTGCGTTTACAGCCGGACGTCCCACTGCGACACGCCTCTACACAGTGTAGTGTCTAAACTTTTAACACACGAATTTAACTTGGGGAAATCCAATAATTCGCACAATACTTCTAATTCCTGAAATGAGAGTTAGATTTGGTTCCGCGAGGTGACGCGTGACGTTTCATTTCCTATATTAAAACAGCTCTCACGACACGTCAGAGCGCGCTCGCGGTCTCCCGAGAGTCGCCGGTAAATTGGATTGTCGCGTGTCGAGTGTCGCGTGTAATGTACATTGTAGCCAGCGTACGTGAAGCATATCTGTGTTTTTAATCATATTATCAATTTACGTACTATCTGCATAGATATGTATTTCAATTTATTATATTTTAATCACTTCGTTAGTCTTGTAAGACAAAATGTGACATTGGAGTTGGACTCAGTATGCAATGTCTAAATTGAACGGTAAACGGAGGGTATTGTTAGTTTTAGGCACTGTCCAGGTGATTCTTACCACCTTCCTACTGCAGAAGAAGCATGAAGATATTTATTCTATATTCAAAAGCAACCCGACAATTTTTTTGAATCATAAAATTCACGGAAAAAGTTTAGGGTAAGCACTAGTGTAAATAAATCTCTATTTTTCATTAGCCTCATTCTCATGATATTTTACTTCTGTCGCGTGTGGACTGCAGACTCGTATATTTTTAATCTTAATTAATATTAACACGCATTGTCTCGAATCCAGGGGAAAGCGACGAACGGAGTATCTTGACTCTAGGTTCTCTCTGACTACTCTGCTATGCGGGAGAAGGCGTGAAGCTAACAAAAGCTCTAGCATAAAATTCTTGCTGCTTTAGAATAATTATATTATATTTAAAATATATATAATAGAGACACGAGTGTCAAGCATACAAGTCAAAGCAAACCCAACGTACGTAGAGGGTGTCGGTGGTCGGGAGCACAGTTTTATAGTTCCATTGCAATAAGCGTCTGTTCGCAAACTCCTAGTTTTAATGAGTTTATATAGAAATAGATTTAATTACTCGAGAAATCTCAATGCACTGACTACCCTTTCAGTAGTAGAGACAAATTTAAATATTTAGATGTACATACGTACGTATGTTAAATAAAGGGTGTCCCAAAATTAACGCAACATTTGACTTTGCCGCAATTTGCTATTATATTCATTATTCATTCGCTATTAAAAGACTAAAATGGCATTTTCTATTTAATTCAAATCTTTCGTTAATTTTGGGACAGCCTATATATACAAACGAAATGAGGAGAACAGAATCTCATGAAGCTGCAAAAAAATTAATGTTTACAGAATGAAATCTATTACTTTATTATAAGTTGTAAAAATCACTAACAATTCATTTTCATAGTACTTGTAAAACTTCAAAGAGAAAAGTAATAAAACTGTCCGAGTAAGGCAGTTTCTGTCGGATGACCTAAATGTTAGACTACGTTTATCACGATATTTTCAATAACTTATATTAAGAGAGGCTTATTTAGAAATTTTACAAGAGCAAGTATCACATTTTAGAATATTAGTAAAATGTTGTAAATTTGCATCAAAATTTGACCATAGCGTGAATTAAGCTTCCTCTTCTTGAAGTATGTTTTCACTTGTTTTTCAATTTAATTTTAAGATCTGCTATATTTTTATAATATTTTATCATAGTTAATATCTACATATTGGTATTGGTGTCGGCCTAGGCAGGGTAAAAGAAACGTGGAACGGCAGCCGACACGATGGAGCGGCGATCTTGTCAAAACGATGGGCCGAAACTGGATTAGAAGAGCATACGACCGAAAGGATTGGAAATTCAATGAGGAGACCTTTCCCCGGTAATGGATCATTCATGGTTAACAAAGAAGAAGAAGAATATGTGTATAATTAAATTATATCTATGTAAGCCGCCACATAACATTTATATTTCCATTCGTTAATTGAAATTCTGAATATTAGAAGTTTCTCAAGTCAACTTTCTTTAAAATATTATTCACGATGTTATTTACTTATGATACCGAGTTGTTTTTAAGCGATTTCATATAAACATCTTATTTCAATTACACCTCAACTTAATTAACAAAAGTTTGAAGCAAATACATTGAAATAAAGTAAACGATGAACTATCTAACTATACAGCACAAGTCAAAAGTACTAAAGTAAAGTCTTAGCGATATGAGACGCCCTGACAACTGTCTAACCTGCTTATAAAAAAAAAAAAATTGTCAGTCGGTGAGGTCTCACCATAGTCTTAAGACAAGGTAGTCTATTTAAGTATGCACACGAAAAAAAAAAAAAAAAAAAGGCAAGTGCGAGCCCGTGGATGTAATCTGACTCAAAAAAAAAAGTACTAAAGTAAAGTAAAGTAAGTAGACTACTGAAGTGTTGATTAGACATATTTTGTACATTTTTCTAGCCGCATTCTATCGTATTTGTGAAATATTGTTTGTGTTTTCCTTATTTTTATATCCTCTCATGTTTCATTTCAGTCTGCTTTACTGTATTTTGATGTCAATAAGAAAGCAGAGTGAGTGCATGAGTTATTCCGTTCTCTATAGAGATTTCAAAATATCCTATTATATATCTATCGTAAAGACTACTATTTCGAATGAAAAATATGAAGGCAAACTTTGTTGTTTTCAAATCTCTGGTGTCAAGTTAGCGTGTCCATGTTATTTTGAGGTTATTATGTAAATGAGACTCATCTTGTTTGTCCTCTATAAATCATACGCCAAATATTCTCATATTTTATATTAAAAAATGTAAAGACCTTTTATTTCATTTAAAATTGGAATATTATTACTTATATTGTTAATTTGTATTTTAACTTACTATTTTACTAAGTAAGTTTCAAATGTTCTCCATGCAACGAGACATTGACGAAGTGATTTTTGCTCAACTGGCACGCTCTGAGGTCATAAATAAAGAAGGGTTGTTAAATTACCTACAGTACAAGTGTATGTTAAACATTACTTTAAGTACTTTTAGAAAGAGCGTTTCTTTTTAGAATTCTTTGAATATTTAAAATATATGAGCAATTTAATACAATAGTTGTCAGCACGTCACGCTGCACGCTACCGGTACGCTGTCGCCACGCTTTCAGCTGTGATATAAATTAATTACTAATTACTAAATCATATTTTATTTTTTCAAAGTAAATATTCATTCATGGTAATATTTTAACACTAATCTTTATTTTGATAGTATAAAACAATTATCGGTCATTTGCGTTCATTCTGTAACCCGCCGTGATAACCTCGCCTCACGCAACTAGGCGTACACTTTCGTTTATTTATTTTCGTCCATTATTTAAAATTCATCATAATATTGTAGAGCATTGATCGCGCGCGTCTAAATATTTCTGTGTATAAAGCAATATCTGTTACACGAAACTGAGGCGCGATCAAATATTTGCTCAATTTGTTTGTAATTTTCGAACGCGGAGTTTAAACAAAGCTTACTGACGAAATGAAAACGCGTCAGTGAATTATATCAGCTTAATACATCACAGAGGAGCCGCGGGGGGTCGCGGGGAGTGCGGAGGAGCGTTACCGGGGGAGCGATAGGTAGGAGGGGGAGCACAACATCAATTACAAAAAAATGTTTGTTTCTTTATTCGTGATTTACAACGTTGAAGTGCTAAGTGTTCCGCTGTGGAGATCACGTTTTAATCTCATAATGTTCTTGTTTACATTTACATTACGAAATAATAGAATAATACTACATCTATTAGCAGTACACGAACATAATTTATGTTGCAAATATATCTTTGAAGAGCTTTTGTAAATTAAACAACTTTTAAACAGACTCATGTAAACATACGGATCGTAATGCACAAATACGAGGAAATTCTCTTCTCATTGTTCAAGAAAGAGAGATTTTATTACCATTCCGGATCTATGATGAAGTAATATTATGAATTATTTTATCGGTGACGTAGATTACAAGACTACCGTCACTGGTCAACTTGTCTATCTCAAGAAGTTAGTTATTACATGTTAACAAAATCTTGGTACATAGACAGACATTCACTCATTATGTAAAACATGGTAAATGTGGATTACCCACATTAAAATAAGAAACAAAAAATAAAGCTTGTAGTACATTACCGGGAGTCCATTTGCAATTCAAAGTAGAATTGCAAGTAGGTGAGTGAAGGTGAAAGGTATTTGATCTCAGCCACGCCGAACTCCGGAGCCAATCAAAAAGTTAGCGCAACGGAAGTGAATCCTATATTTACTTAACTCTGGTAAAAGTTGGTATTCCCTTGGTTTTTCCTTCCATCTGAATATATGACATAGGTAGTCTTCGTATGCCATTGCCTTCAAATTTACATAAGTACATAAAAAGTATATGTTACTATTAATTCTGAGGCCATTGTTATCGAGCCTAATTTACAAATTATGTGACGAAAATAGTTGTTACCGTGTAGTGAAAATTATATGAATAATTGATTTTGATTCAATATACTTAATAATTGAGAATATCGCCTAATAACTTTTCTACGTACAATATAGGCAGCTGTAGTAATAAAATTCAGTATAAAAATGCTTGGCGGGGACAAGTGTGTCAGTGCATACGATGAAATCAATTCATCTCGTGCTTACAGTAGACTGCAGAGAGTAGACTGTGGACCGTAGAGCAGTGTTGCTGTCGGGCTGTCACGTGACACACGACACAATCGCGAGTTACATTGAGGTCAACTCATCTCGCAGGCTCAGCGCGCACCGCTCACAGCATTAAGCCGGTTTAATTAAAATATTTCAATTATTCGTAAACATAACATAAAAATGAAACAAAATTGTAGAGAGTCTCGACCCTCGTCATGCGCCTGTCTCAAATATTTACTTCGAAAGTTTTTTGAATTTTGTATAACATATTTTTG
Organism: Philaethria dido; assembly: GCA_033558755.1. NCBI lineage: Eukaryota > Metazoa > Arthropoda > Insecta > Lepidoptera > Nymphalidae > Philaethria > Philaethria dido. Next base: position 237,926 of record JAKGSA010000800.1, read on the forward strand.
TAAGGAACTGTAAATTTTTAATTCTTTTTTCTTGGTGAAATTAAAAATTAAAATTATAATTAAAAATAAGACGTTTACAAAATGTTGTACTAAAAAACAAATAATTATGTTATTCAGTTACATTTTTTTACCTGAAAGTGTTTAATTTGCTTAATATTTCTGGTTTAGTCATTTCTTAACTCTATAAATAAGGTAATCCGTATACCTAATAATATCTTAAATGTATGCAAGTGGATTTATCAACCAATTTACTCTTGCAACGAGTGTCTACACTCGAGAGAGGCTCTAGCCTCTACGTATGTGTGTGTACCTGTACCTGTCAATATCAGCGATTCCGGAAAATTTAAGAGTTCTCGTCACACGTAGTTACTGAAACAATCGGGAATTCATTTCGTACTGACTGTTGACTGATTGACTAACGATTTGTGCTCAATACAGACTACTTTTTGTAACAATTTAATTTTACGGCAGTTCAAAAATTCGATTCAATCTGGGAGTGAACCATAAATAAAAATCATAGGATAAAAATATTTTAGTAAGAAATAAAAATTTGAACGTAGCAGATTAGAGCCGCACTTCTTGGAATCCATTAAAAGAAGCCTTTTTATAAGGAATGAGGAAGAAACTCCGTAGAAACCGTTAAATTGAAGAAAACGTATAAGAATTTCGATGTAGTTTGATAATAACGTACAGCTGTTCTTATTTCTAGAGCGCTTAGAGAGTTTGGAAGGGCGCGGGTTTGAATCCTTATACCTGTAAACTTTTATACGTTTCTTTAATATTTTTCTTATCTTAAGTGCGTAAGAAATGACACTTAAAAATATTATAAATTAAATATTATTAAATATTTTGTTTGGTGGTAGAAGGTTCGTCCTCCGTCTGGCTCGCGACCACTATCATGTCAAAGACGAACCGCCAAATATCTTATGATGTGTTCCGGTTTGATGGCATGTAAGCCAGGTTTTCCCCTTTCCCACCCATCCTTTCCCCAAAATGTGGTGGTTCCGATAGCGGACTACTACATTATCCTCCTTTTCCATCTGTATCCTCTAGGTTGGCAACGCATCTAGTACATCTCTTGTGTTGTAGATGTTCATGGGCGAAGGTAACCACTTACCATCAGGCGGTCCTTCTGCTCGTTTGCCATCCGGTATCAATAAAAAAAAAAAAAAAAAATTAAAAAAAGTGTGCCGTCTCGGGACGCCTAGGAGATGTGAAACATCATGGTCACAAGTACAAAACAGACGGTATTACTACACCAACTAATTATAACAAAATGAAAATATATATATATATATTGATTTTAAGTAAACTACTGATTATGTGTACCGTAGTAAACAACAGCGTCGAGCTAAATGAGGAGGGAGTAGTACAGTCGGTTACACTAGTAATACTAATAACCTTAGTATAGCGTGGCGACCCGTCGCCATGGAAAGCGTCGCCACGTCGACGATTCGGTTTATACCCGCGCCAATAGATGTTTCACATAAATAAAAATCTCAAACATATTTTCCCTATGAATAAAGTTAACTAGGCTCTGTCCTACATTATTAAACGTGTATAACATTTAAATATAGTGTAACAAGTGAAGTGATATAAACATTGAGTGTCACCGAGCGCGGGTTGCGGGTTGCGGTGATTGCGGCCTATGGAAACTATTCCAATAAGCGAATAAACGCTCTCTGACACTACACACACACACACACTGGCTAATATACTGACTGTATTCACAAGCAACGTAGAGTAGTAGAGTAAGTAAAATATTCATTTCATAATATCGTATTTAATTTATGAATTTACGAAAAGGTTTCAAATTAATATGAAAGATAGATGACTAGATGTGACGCTTACACGTGTTACGCTTTTAATTGTCTGCGAAGCTTTTGTAGTAATTCAAAGTATATAGTACTTTACAACTATGAGTTGAGAAAAGAGAAGATACTCTTAAGATAGTATTTTTGTATATTAAAGTGTTAATCTCACTCTTAGGACACAAAAAAACGTTTTTGGAATAGTTATAAAAAATCTCGAAAATAGAGTTCCGCTTCGTTTTTTTTTAATATTTTTCGACATTTTATTATATTCGTATCTTCTCTCTTTACCTTACTAAATTTGAAAAAACTACTAATTCTGCTTTGGAAATACGTGGTAGAAATTAACAGATCACAATAAATATTCAACAGGCCGAGATCTTTAAGCAGATTATAGGGAAATTTCGATGTTTATGCCCCTCGCTCCTACTTCTACCGCATACTAAATTAACTCTAAACCTATTATAGGCTCAAATATTTTACATAAAAATGCTTAATATTAAAAAAGTCAATGGTTTGGCTAAACATTGACATTTTTAATATTTTTTAAATGACTTTCAGTTTTACTATATGGCTGTAATGAGAGAACGAAAAGTTAATTTTATTTATGCTTACTTAAATATTATATATCAAGAAATGCCAGGAAATTTAAACTAGTTGAAGTTATCTATCATTTTATTAACGTAAAAATAAAATAAGGACATAAAAATAGATTAATAACTATTTTCTCTGGAATATATTTCGTAACTCCAGTGTTCACACAAATCGATATTCGATTTTAATAAAATAATTTCGTTTTTAACCCTCTTCAAACCAATGAATTTAATAAGATTTGTGAGAGAATCCTAATTAAATATTGGGACTTTACCATTATATATTCATAGAGTGATGAACAGTCTTTATATTATGTTCTTTCTGTCTGCCTGTTGTGTGCGGGAGAAGCGGTATCGAGCACTTAAGTTTAAGGAGAGACTTTGCTTCCTTGTGCGTGTACTACCGCTTGTATAATGGGTTGTGTTCTGAAGAATTGTTTGACATGATGCCCACGGCTACTTTTCACCATCGCACCGCTCGCCATCGACAGGGAGTTCATGCTCACACTTTGGAGCCTAAATGGTCCCGAATAGTTTTCGTTTTCGATTTCAAAGGAACTTTCTTTCGCGGACTCTCCAATTGTGGAATGATCTCCCTGCCAAGGTTTTCATAGAGGGCTACAATATGGGGTTCTTCAAAAGGGGAATAAATAGGTTTTTGAAGGGTCGGCAACGCGTAAGTGATGCCCCTGGTGTTGCTAGCGTCCATAGGCCACGGTAACCACGTACCATCAGGTGGGCCGTGTGCCTTGTTGCCACCGTCGTGGTATAAAAAAAAAAGCATAGAGTTAGGAAAATACCTTTGTCGTATACACTAGGTACTACTTCTACTATTATTAACTATATAATTACTATATAATGAGATTAAAATTGTAAGGAGATGTTGAAATTTGAAAGAACCAAACATATTACGTTATAAAAAAATTGATGAAATTTGATATCAATAATATGAAAACACTCAATGATACAGGAGTCATATATAAATCATGAATATTTCATGAAGTGCGTATTTGAAGAGGATGACGACAGCAAAGGAGGCTGAAGTAGCCGCTGCGTAAGGATTTTTATGTGAGGTGATGAAAATCTACACGGAGCATTGATTGACGTGCGTTGATTTACTGATTAAAGCCATCGTGGCGCAGTGGGACACTATCGGAGTGTAAACGTGATTGGTTGTGGGTTCGATTCTCATTAGAGAATCTATTATTTTTCAAATACTTTTATTTCCGCTCTGGTAAGATAAATGCGGTATTGAGATCCGCCATTTAATACTAAGTGACTCGAATTTGGTAGGAAAGTGGAGAATGAAGGCTCTCTCTGCTATGCGGCATAAAGCGTAAAGCTTCTTTTTTGTTTTAAAGGTTTTTGAGTTACATCTACTTGTGAGATCAATCTTGCTTTAGACAATTTAATTTAGTCAAGATCTTACTTAGAAGGTTTATGTTTGGTTTATTTCGATACCAATTGATCTAAAATATTAAAACAGATTTCTACGAATGGGAACAACTTTCATTTCAAGAACTATGATGTTACTTTTTAATTTTTTACTACCGCTCATAGTTCGGAGTTTTATTCAATTTTATTCGAAAAATCGAAGCTTGCGAAAATTAATAACAGGTTAATATTCTGATGAAATTGTTTTAAATTTTAATATTCATCTGAAGTTTTATCTCAACTTGGTTATATATAAAGTTTAAGTCTTGTTTTACATGTACGTTATTAAATGGCTGGTTGTTTGTATTATGTGTTACATCGAAATTTCAGCATCAATATATACCGCTTAAATTTTCACACTTTAAATTTAAAATACAAAATTATGGAGTTCCGATATTGACAATACATATCTAGTTGCAAATTAAAGGAAAAAGTAGGATAAGCATTAAAGAAGGAAAAAGAAGTATAAGCAAAAAAAAATTGATCCTACATACAAAAATACTAACTAATAACAAACTCTTGTCTACGTAACAATACTCGTATATATTAAAACAATGATTCATTTTCGAATTCATTCTAACGTAACTTTAGAAACAGAAACAACAGTACAAACTCATACTCACATACACGTGTCGCACATTAGGCAAGCCTTTCGTACTCCGAGGCAGTTCAAATAAGAATCTACAATTAATTACAGTCAGTAGTTAAATTAATCAATTAAAGTCAGTGTTATATATGAATCGGTGAGTGCAGAAACAACGTAAGTCACAAAAAATGCAAAAAATCGTTATCGATTTGAACTAGCTTAGAAAGGCAAGATACATGTTTTTTTTCTCCCTCCTGCAAAATTTGAAAATCCGGACTTACGTTGTTTCTGCACTCACCGATTTATATGCACATAAGAGTGAGTCGGGTCGGTGGTGGCGTCGGTAGTGGCGTTCCTCCAGCCATTAGCTAATGCAAGTCGCGGCGTCGCCGGTTAATTGCCTCTAGCAGCTATTTGCCACCAAGTGACTCATTTGTTAGTCTAAACAATGTTATCAGGTTTTATCGTAACATTGGATATAGAAACGTGGAGATTTTAAAATTTTTTACACTACATTCTCTGTGTAGTATGGTTATGTTTTGTCTGAATATTTGAAAGCATGCTCCAGTCTGTTTCAAAGGTATCATTGTCATTAATAATGAATTGTAAACCATTGTCGAATATAAAAAAAAAAGAAAAGTCCCGCTGAGTTTCTTGCGTCGGTTCTTCTCAGGTCTGAGGCATTAAATTTAGTGAACCGGTGGTAAATTATCTGACGTTCAAAAAATGAAGCTTGTAACTTCTTATTTTGAATAAAATTATTTGACTTTGACTTTGACTTTGACATGTAATCAATTTTCGACGTGTAAGCGGAAAGATGTACAATAAAATTAGTCAAGTCAATAAATTCAAAAACTAGTTTAATAGAGATTAGAAATTTCCTTTTTCAAATTTCTTAAATATCATTAGTTTTTGAGTTATTCATGAAAAACTAAATACTTTTTTTTTCGTATTTTGCTAGCAGAATGTTTTAAATAATATTATAATTCTCGTAAGACATATATCCATATATTTAAGACGATAGACATCATTCTGAATCGATATTTAGGAGCTATTTAACACGTTTTTGAACTTGTTTTGACGGTTTGTGTTATTGGTTGGCGGAACCTAACGCCGGACTATATTTGTCAAAATCGAATCAGCACCCAGTTTATTATATTTTTATTAACTAATTGGGTTAAGAACTGCTTCATCACAATCGCCAATTTGTAAGTGTTAAGTTTCCTATATTTTTTTATTGATAAAAGGTAGCAAACAAGCAGAAAGACCTGACGGTATATACTAACCTTCACCCATAGACATCTAGAGCACCAAAGATGTTGTGAATATGTTGCCGACATACTGTCTACATATGGCAGGTGGAGAAAACAATGTAGTAGTCACAGCAGTCCAACATCAGAACCATTACATTCTAAGGAAAAGATTGTTGGGAATGTGGAAAACCTGGCTTACATGTCTTCGAATCGGAACACGTCATTATATACTTGGCGGTTCGTTTTTGACATGATAGTGGTCACAAGCCAGTCGAAGGACGAACCTCCTACCACTTAAATACTGGGTTACCCGCCTTTTACGGGATGCTTCCCTGCGGCGGAGGGGAATTGTACTCTTACCCCGTCCCCTCACAGGTAAAATATATATCTTCCATTTCAATATCAATTATGCCATTTGGATAATTACTTTTATGGTTAATTGAACTTAATATTCGTATTAATTGAAGTTGTGAAAGTTTGTCCGTCATTCTCAAACATTTATGAGTTATTCCTGACACAACATTAACCTTTAATATTTTTAAAAGGTTAGTTAAAACACCACCTACGTTAGATTAATATTATAATTGTATGTCATGTATGTATGATTGTATATTTTATTTTTTCAATACTTCATCACATACATATTTACTTATACTAGTGTCCCCGTTGACGTGTTAACAACGCTTTGCTTTGTGACGTAGTTAATCTACCTCGTGGTGTATTTAAAAAAATTCCTAGCAGTGTAGGCACTAGATAATCTAGTGTCAAGACACTCCCTTCGCTACTTTTCACCCAAATTCAAGACACTGCATGTACAACATCAAAATGAAAGTAATTTAAAGATAAGTATCGTCTCGAGTGGGGATCGAACCCACCACCATCGCGTACTTGCAATCAAATACAATCGCACTGTGTTACAACAATCTTCAAATTATTGTGTTTTAAATCCTAAAATGTAAAAATTTACGTTTATTTAAGCTTTGTAGAAATATTTTAAGTATTTAGAAAGTTTTATCAAAGCTACGTTTCTGTTTTGATCACTTGTTGCTTTTAAAGTTCTTTTGATCACTTCTATTTGCAGAGGTTTTCCGGGATGCCGTACCATTGTACTTTATATTTTTATACAAACTTATATTAAAATTCATCAAAATTTAACGCCTGTAGTGGAGCAGAGGCACAAGCGTGCGACTGTAAACGCGATAGGTCGTGGATTCGATTCGCACTCCAGGAAATGAAAATTTTATATAGTATTTCATATTTTCATTTCCTGGGTCTGGTAACAAGGCAAATCGCGACGTTGAGTTCCGCCACTCAGCACGTAATGCCTAAATCCGGCAGAAAGTGGTAGTGGATCGGAAATGTTGTGACGGAGTGTCTTAAAACTAGGTTACAGGTTCCTTCTGCCTATCATTCTATATGCAGGATACAAAAAAAATCAAAAGAAAAAAAAATCAAAACTTAAGCACAATTTTTGAAACTCATGGTGTCCGAATCATAAAAAGAAATCCTGAATTTTCATTCGCCGAGTAGGCAGGTGTGTACAGTGTATATGTAGTGGTCGTATATCTTGCCCACAATGAGCAGAACAGGAATGCAATATATCAGTTGTTACAGACGTGCGCTCCCCGCCGCCACGTCCGCCGCCGCCGCCACCGTGCGCGCGCGTGCTGCTACCGGTACGTGCGTGCTCAATATATTGTAATTTACGAGTTTTCTGATAACTTTTGCTTTTAGAAATCTCTACCAAACATCATTATTAGGAAACCCTTAAATGTTAGTTTTTGATTTTCTTTTTGTTGTATGACAAATATAATGCCATATATAAATATATTATGTAAAACTCTTCCTTTATCGAATAACTAACAGACAACGCCTAGTCGATATTACTGGCCGTAGAAAATTTCGGCGTATAGCTTCCTAGGATAGTATAAAGGAGCCTTAAGAGAGGTTTTTTAAAAGTCTTACAGGAAAAAGAAACCATTTCCGTAAACGAAATTGTATTTCAATTCTCTGTTTATGAAAGGACTAACGAAAACAAAACATAATAAACCTGTCATTGCCTATACTTACATAAGCACAAATACCAGGTACTGTGTACTCGGTAATCGGTGTACAGTACACTAACGATCAAACTTTGTTGATATTTGCCAATTCTCTACGACTCTCGACACTCGACATCTAATACTATTTGATGAACACACAAGGCGCAGTTCAGAATGTCACAGTTTAAAATGTCATGTCGAAGTGTGCTCTAGCGAGAGACAGCTAATTAACACCATGAAATGTCAGATCGCCTCATGGTGTCACGACATTTCCACGGAAGTTGTCGCGAATACAAAATTCATACGAGGTTAATTTCCGGAGCGCTCGATTCGCAGATTGAACATATTTTATATGAATATTTTGACGTCACAGGAGAGTGTGTAGTGTGACACTTTGATATACTTATCAGTACAGATTAGGAACATTTATGATGTTGGTTATCAGAGTTCGAAAAATAATAACTAAATGCAGGTAGTGTACCTGAATTTAGTTTCGGTCGGTAATTAAAGTAAATTAAAATATTGAGCAGTATGATTTAAATTGTTTTAATGAACATACTTACTATATATTAATTTTCAAATTTGTACATAGATGTAATTAATAACGAAAACATGTGCAATATGAGTTTTTTAAGATCACTGTCATAGCTAGATTTATACTGCATTTGAAAATGTATTATAAACTTAGCAAATGCCGAAATTTCTACAGAAACAATAAAAGAGGGATTTAACGTTGTATGGTCGGAGCTATTTTCATTAGATATTTGAAAAATTAGAACGAAGTGAAGAACGAAGTTATTTAACTGTACCTGTAAATATAAAGAGAACCTATAAATGTAATTTATCGACTTCCAAAAAAGGAAGAATAAATACGTTCATGTAGTTGACTTAATGGTATATAAGTGACAGATTTTACTAAAACGGAGTAGTGGTTAGTGAGACGACGTCGAGACTAAACCGAAAACTATTGTGAGAATTGGAATAAATATGGAAGTATGTAAGAAAAAGTGAGTTTTATTAAAAGTAGATTTTGAGTAATTTGAAAAAAATTTTAAACTTTTAGCGTATTCTGTTTGAATTTGAATTACCTTTTTGTTAATATAAAATTATAATGAAATAATTCGTAAAAACTTTCATCGTTCTCCTTCAGTCTTCACAATCAGTCTAAAGTAGTTGTTCCTACACTTTAATATGTTAAAGTAGTTAGAAGTTACATTCCAATTAAAACATACTCACACGTAACTAGATATTATTGGCTGAGAGCAATTACTGCGAGTGCCTGATGGTGCGACAAACTTGCCTCACTTAGTCGGGTGTTGGGCTCCGAAGTTGTCTCTCAATGTATATGTAGACATATACGAGTATATGTAGAGTACCTGGAACAAAATATAATCATATTATTTAAGTTTTAAATATATTAAATTATTAATATTTGAAAATATGAAAAAATAAATCACACCTTAAACCTCAACATTGCCAAGAAGACTTTTTACAATAATATCTATAGCTTGGAGTTTTTTCCGCAACATAATAGCTATAGAGGGCCTAGTGTCAAGACCCCGAAATCGAGATATCGCGTGTTGTGCCTTACCAGAGTTGAGAAACGTCAATAATTTAAATATTGCCCCAAGTAAAGTATAAATATTTTAGCAAAAAAAGAAAACTGACTTCCAATAAAATGTTAAAAAGTAACATTATTACGAAGAACTCAAAAACTGCTTGTCAGATCTTAGCAAAATTCTAATTGGACCACATCAGAAGCACTACCTATCATATAAAAAATCACCATTACAACTGGTTCACTCAGTAAAGTTTATACTGTAATATATAAATATTTTTTGAACTCGGTTATAAAATGAAAGACGCCCAAAACTTTGGCGAACAAATAAATACGTATTTATTCACGCAAATATATTTCGTAGTCTCATAGAGATTTAAAAATTGTTTTCCATTGGCTTGTGGACACGTGGCTCAGGTGGGTTTACCTGCACGGCTCAGACCCTCACGTAGGACAAAATAATATTCTTATATTATTTATTTATTGTAAGCATAGCTTAATAGAAGATAATTACAGAAGAAGTGAGGCAAAGTCTTGACATATAGTTATAATCATTATATAAATACGTGAAGGAAAAACTTTGGGTCGCTTTTCATTAAAACTATGCGGACGGTGTAGGAAAATTGGCATACATATAGTGTAAAGGGAAGAAGAAGTGTAGAAAATCAAAGTTATAGTATATATCAGATATTAATTAATTAAACAAATAGTACTCACACTATCATACATTTGACGTATACATTTGAATACAGTGACATACACGTTTATTTTACACGTTAATGGGGCTATTAGATTATACAATAAAACAGCTGCACTTTGTATCCCCACATAGCCGGGTAGACAGAAAACACAAAGTGTCAAGGCACTCTGTTCGCTGGTTTACGCCCGAATTCAAAACACTGTGTGTTGAGAGGCGGAACTCAACGCCGCGCTTTATCTTACCAGAGAAAAGTAATGAAAAAAATATAATTATACTCTCATTCCTCCGATTACGAATCGAATCCGCAACCAATCGCTTTTAGCTTAACTTAGCTTCACGCTGTATGTGTGCATGTCCTACTGCAGCAGTAGGCAGAGGAAGCCAGAGAACTTAGTGTTAAGACACTCCGTTCTCTTTTAACATTTCCGTTCCCCACTTTCCGCCGATCTAACTTCAGTTCCGCCACTTAGCACGCAATACCTTATTATTATTATTATTGCGTGCTAAGTGGCGGAGCTGAACGCCGCACTTTCTCTTGTTGCTACGTAATCGCTTTTACCTGTAAATATATATTAAAGATTGTTAACTTATAATAAAATCTATAAACATTTACGTACGTTTGTTCTCGTACAGTAAGTACAGTAGTTCCTATATGTTTTAACGAGCCATTACCGCGGCACACGTACTACTCGGACCCGGAGTGCAGCATATATTTGCGCGAGACACACTACGAGCCCCGCGTTGCCCATTACCTCGACTGAGAACCTTTATAGAACTGAATTCTGTATTTCTTGGACGAGGTGAAAGCTTGAAGCTCCTTTTAAATTCAATTTTCAGTTTTTATTTACATTGATCGGTGGTCATGACGGGGTTATTTTGCTCTAGTAGTCAACTGTTAAAGAGGTATCGCTTTTGTATCTGTATGTATATGTCGGCGATATATTGGTATATTGTTGTACAGGATTCATTTTCACAATAAAAATGCAGGCTAACAGAATGGCTATGTTATTTCTATTACTTGCTTTTATAATATTTATTACAAATATATTCTTTAATAATCAAATATAGCAAGATGCTTTGAATACGGGAATCACACACACAATACACAGTAATTTGGTGTGGGTTTCGTGAGAAAATTACAAAATAGACCATAATAACATTTAAAAAGAATGTGACCTTAACTTACAAGAGCTGTTAAAGTGCTTAAGGAATGCTAACTTATCGACAAATAACGTACAAATATAAGTATACTTTTAAACAGTAAGTGGAGAGTTGTCAACTCTACTTTAAATTATGGAAACATAAAAATGCAATGCAGATGACAATTTGAGTGTTACTCTAAATTTAAAATTTAAAACAATTTTAAAATAATAAAATCATTACATATTCATTTGCGCCCATATGTACTATACAGATGATCGTAGTAGGACAGAGACTGTAAACACGACTGGTTGTGGGTTCGATTTCCACGCAGAAGAATAACTATATTACAAGAACGGCGTTGAATTCCGCCTTTTAACACACAGCGTTTCAATTTCAGACGGAAAATGAAGAAATAAGTGTCTTAATACTAGATTCTCTATGTATACTCTGCTATGTGGGGAAAATTCGTAGTTGCAAAAAAGTGTACTAGTCCTATAAAGTTATTTGGTCCGATTTACCAAAAAACTTTTCTTTCATGAATTGTACTATAATAATACAATGGACGCCTCGATGTCTGCTCTGATTTTCCTCAGATTTTCATCTCGTTGGCAACTAGCCTTTATACATAATTAAAATTAATATTTATTTAAGAAATTAATAAGGCTAAGGCACAAGCGAGCGACTGTAAATGCGACAGGTAGTGGGTTCCATTTCCTTTCTAGGAAATGAATAAATAATATTTAGTATTTTCCATTTCCTGGGTCTGGTACCAAGGCAAATTGCGGTGTTGAGTTCCGCCACAAAGTTCAAAGGTTCCGAAAAGTGGGGAACGGAATTGTTGAAAATGATATAACGTAAAGATTTATATCACGTTTTACTGGTAATGTATACAAAAATGTTTTAAATAAATCGCGATAAGCCGCCACAGGAACTGATCGCCAAAAATAACCTATTAAAACTGGAAGAGATAATAGAATAGAATAGCCGCCATTTTGGTTTATTCGCTGTAATTCCAATGACATGGGTAATTCCACTGTGATTTACACGAAATATTTGATTATCCTAGTAGTTACATAAATTGTGAATATACTGTAAATATACTGCAAGAAATCAACGTACGTATTAGTGATTTTTTAGCTTGACGATTTATCCCGCAGAGTGTAGTCATAGCGAATCTAGGGTCTCCACTTTTCTCCGTGATTCGAGACCTTATGTATTGAGTGGTGGATCTTCAACGCTGCACTATGTCTTATCAGAGCGGGAAAATGGAAATAATTTTAATATAACCATTCTTACGAGAGGGATCGAACCAACAAGTAGTCCGATTTATAGTTACACGCTGTCCGACTGCGCTACGACAGCCTCATTGTTAAATAATACTACGAATATCATAAAATAGGTATCCTACTAGTTTAAATATTGCATGAGACTGTTTCATCCATCGAACGCCACTCATACCTTGAATATTGTATGTCCCATACAATATAAATGTGTCTCGGTCTCCACAGGTGACTACTATTTATTTGTTTATTAGGTCTGCCAACAGAATAGACACACAAATTCACACATATACAAATTCTAAAAATTACATTGCAAGGTGTTATTCCATTTACAGACAGACACAACATGTTCCAACTGTATACTCATACATTATTTTACAAACATAAACATATTGAAATATATGAATAAGACAGCTTAAACTATTTATCAAAACTAACAAGAATAACAAAAAAAAAATTATAATAACAAAACACAATAAGCAAAAAAATAAATTAAAAGAAAGAAATTAAAAAAAAAACACATTAACAATTTAACAATTAGCAATTTAACAATTCTCAGTGGAATACACTTCTTAATAATTCTCAGTGGAATACGTTCCAAGTTACGAAGCTTCCACAGAGCGAGTCCAGAGAGACGTACCGTGTGTAGAAATTGAAACTGAAATTAAGTTTTAACCTATTTTGTAATAAGACAGTTGTGTAATGGAGGATCTTAATTCAATTATGTAGTCTGCGGCGGCGCCTCGCGCTGTCTCGACGATGTCTGTTGCGAGTTAACTAACATCTAACTCTGGAGTCAGAGGTCATATATGTTATCCTCATATCTATATGTTTTAGATAATTTACACATACGAATACTGTAATATAAAATACTAAAAAAACTTGTTTTAAAAACTTAAGTTAATTTTTTTTTTTTTTTTATGGATAACGGATGGCAAACGAGCAGAAGCACCACCTGATGGTAAGTGGTTACCTTCGCCCATGAACATCTACAACACCAGAGGCGTTGTAAATGCGTTGCCAACCTAGAGGATACAGATGGAAGGGGAGGACAATGTAGTAGTCCGCTATCGGAACCACTACATTTTGGGGAAAGGATGGGTGGGATAGGGGAAAACCTGGCTTACATGCCATCGAACCGGAACACATCATAAGATATTTGGCGGTTCGTCTTTGACATGATAGTGGTCGCGAGCCAGACGGAGGACGAACCTCCTACCACCAAAAAAGTTAATTCATAAATTGTAAATTTCGTGACTAATTTTAATTGTGAACGTTTCAACAGAAAGAAAAAATATATAATGCCAGATGTTTCTGTAAGTAAAATGGATAAATATAAACCGATTTATTTATTATAGATATTTCATATTTGATTACTCATTATTATTATTATTTCATTTTTTATAATTTTCCTATTTTATTATTTTATATTTTTCACTTCTACATTTGGTAACTCCGACTCCTTACATGGTAAGCCCTCAGCCTACGCGTACGGTAGACTATAGTCTAGCACAGTAGGTGCCATAACCCGTATTTCGCTTTACGTAAATTAGCTTCAGTCTTCCAAATTGAATTCAATATATACTTAATTGTATTCGATATCGAGCAATTAATTACTGTGACCGATAAGGTCGCCGCCGCCTACACACCGTACCGCCTGTACTCTCTCACAATTACAACAGAATGTCGCATTTTATAACTTTTGTAACGATTATATTTAATTACGATTACTTTTTACTTGTTTTGTTGCTGGAAGCTTAATGGTTTATGTCCGAACTTTAATAAAGCTTGCTTCCTTATTCAATATTACTGTTCTATTAAAATGTATCTGGTTCACATAATCATTACGACTTTAGTAATGGTTACATAATATGTGGAAGGAATTGTCGCCCACGACTACTTATACGTAGATTTTATCACTCTGTAGTTTACATATAATATATTAATTTATAGTCATTTCGACTATAAAACTATTGAAGTAGAAAAAATCTCATAGGAATTTAGAAGTACATTTCAGGAAATATACACTCAGTAGTTTTGACTACGCGTTCTCTATCGGCCACTTAATATTATTGATTTATTTCATTGGAGTTGTTTCTTTGGAAGATGCAATGAAAATAAGCTGAAGCACAATATTAGGCTCAAAATAATGATTGATAGCAGAAACTCTAACGACCCTGCGACGACTCCACGAGTTCTTCTCAACGGAAACTTCAAACATAGATTGACATAAGTATGTCTCTAATAACACATGTTAGTCTATAATAAACGTAACTTCAAACATTCCGTGTATTTGCCGAATCTAATGAGGCTGGCTTTTCATCCGGGAGTTAGAGTAAATATTTTTGTTGAAAGCCCAAGTAAAAGTAAATATCATTGGATCGTTTCCGGTCACGTAAATGTTAGTAGATAAGAGTTACTACAGTCGGTGCCCGCGCCGCGTTGGGTTGACCGGCAGCTGTCGGGACTAGGGGCGTAGGGCTCAGTGAGTTACGATTCTTAAACAATGAAGATTTTGTTGGTTGACGAGGGAAATATCTTAGAAAACGATTTTTAATGTTTTTAGGCGCTCCCGCGCGTTTTCCACTATCCTTGACTCTGCGATGCTCTTCCCGTCACTCTCATAGCTTTGGCTAGAAGCAGTTGTAGAGGAACACCATGAAGTTTTAGTGGGTAATCGGCCGGCTTATCATCTGCCGGCTAAGGAGCCGATATCCGTTATATCCGTTAAGGGACTTCCTCACGCTTAAAAAAGTAAGAATGGGAGTTAAATTATTCTCTCTTTAATATTAAAATCCGAATAAATAACTAAAATTACGAATATCACTAGTACAGATTTGATTTTGCTCATAACAAGAGTATTAGCAAAGGTTTAATAAATTTCAAAGGCGGCTCCAGGACTCGAGGACAGCGGCTATTGAAGCCAGTTCAAATTATTTGGAACAAGCTTCTAACTGTTTCATTCAATTAGCTTCCACGAGACGCTCCGAATTACAGCAAATTTAATAAATGTCTGGAGATTGTTCGCTGGGCCGAAAATAATTAATAATTTTAGTAGATTAATATCGACACAGTGAAAACGAGATTTTTTCCGCCAGAGAACGTAGTGTTTTGTCTCTTATGTCACCTTTTATGCGGGATAAAACGTAAATATGATAAAATAAAAAAATAATAATAATAAATATCGACGCTACATGGTGCGATGCGAACGGACGGACACCGGTAATTGGATATGCACAAGTTTTCAGTCAATTATCAAGAGGAAAGCTCACGTTTCATTATACGTACTGCGTTTTTAATTTCCGGCAGATGATTTATATCTCTATTATATACTTACCTACATTTCTGTGTGTAACATCATCATTATAACGGAAGCCATCGTAGCTCAGTGGGATAGTATGAATAATCATACTATCCCACTTCCCGAACTGAACCCGCAACCATTTGCGTTTATAGAAACGCAAATGGTTGCGGGTTCGATTTCCACTCGGGGAAATTAATATATTATTATCTTTCAGTTCTGGTAAGATAAAGCGTAGTAGCGTAGTAAGTTTTGCCGCTGAGCGTGAATTGTCTAGATTTCTACAATGAAATAAAGTTAAAGGTCTTCGATAATTTTTAATATTAAATTAACAATTATTGAAAGCAAATTTTCATTTATTGAATATATACTAGTGGGCAGTAATGGGCGACCGCCCATTGGTCGAAATTCGACCATATAATAAATTTAAATTGTAAGTGACATAATATACACTATTAAAATATAAAAAAAAAAAAAAAAAATAGTCCCGCTGAGTTTCTTGCGCCGGTTCTTCTGAGGTCTGAGGCATTGAATTTAGTGAACCGGTGGTTAATTATTTGACGTTCAAAAAATGAAGCTTGTAACTTCTTATTTTGAATAAAATTATTTGACTTTGACTTTGACTTTGATAATATTTTAACATTATTAAGGTTCTACTGTCGAAAACTAAACTACTATAACCACAGATTTGACCAAGTCTGTTATTTGCCAATTTCTTTTTTGAACAAATTATATGAAATTAAAAGAAAGTAAAATAAAGATTATCTATTTAAAAAAATGTTTACTAAAACAAAACAGATCAATGTAGAGTCACTCTACTTTGTATATATGCATGTACTCGTACAATGTATGTACAAGTATGTAGTGGTACAATATACTCAGATATGCACAGACATTGTAAAAGCTTCACTTCTGAAAATCTATTTGCTAGAATTAGCATGATTTCAGCGCTACTTTGTACAAGAAATTATTAAGAGAGCTTTTGAGTGAACTTTTTACATAATTTTTACTTATTCAGATTATAAAATAACTACATTTTTTACTAGTGTATGTTATTATAATAATAATGAAACTTAGTGTTTGGTAATGAGAAGCAAACACCGCGGCAGACGGAGAGCCATTTTAATAATAAATTATTATCTTTATACAAAAAGCAATCGGCGGTGATGTTTATTTTGAATACAAATATTTGTGTTTGCTCTTCATACTCCAAATACACATACTAACGAGTCATTTTGCGTTATTTTGTGGGAAAATTATAATTATGTTTGAAATAAGTAAACACAGATACGTAGAATAGATGAAAGCTTTATTTGTTTATAATTAATTGGCTCCCACGCCCGCACCCGCCGCACATCTTACAAGCCATATTGGGGAGACACTACTAAATGAGACGTGTGTTGAGTGTCTGTTCCTCTGTACATGACAGCGTATTTTGTTAAGTCAAGAGTCGAGACTAACAAATACGTTATATTTTTGTATTAAATCACAAAACTATGTTTTGAATTCATAATTCTAAATATACAAGTTAGGTTAGTCAAATATTACAATATAAATTTAAAAATATACGTAACAAAGGCATGGCAGCATACATACTCGTACATACATATATACCGGTCTTGTTGCATACCACCGCTTTGTAGTGAACATTTTTACCATAAAAATAAGCCGAGTTCACATGAACAAAGCTCCAGTAAGCCGCGTCTTTGACATTCCATAGTAAATGACTCGGACACTATTTGCATGTCAAAAGAATATTCATTTTTGTGGCAACACCAAGCATTCCTCACTGTTAAGCTTTTGTACGTACAGTATGTACTTGGGACTGTTCCAGAGATGTAGCTGTATTTAAAATTCAAATATGGGCTTACAAAGTTGTATTCTGTGGTACAACTGAGGTACACGCCGGCGCGGGCGCGAGGCAACTTCTTACTCTAATTAAAACATCTTTCATCGAACATAAGGAGGCAGACTTTCTTTTCTTCCATAGATTTCATTATTTTAATTATCATAATGCACATTTCTATAGAAATATTTTTCTAGAGGAATGTTTTCTCAAGCAAATTTGTTATATGTATGTTTAGGAAGGAAAAGTAATATTATTAAGTAAACATAGTAGTACAGAAAGATTGAAAATCATATTCATTAGTTAACATAGCTTACTCAGAAATAATGGGAATCTTGAATATACGTTCTATAACGATCTTAAAATAATAATAATCTACCAATATGTTTCCTGAAACCTCCGCTCGTATCTTTTCCGCGTCCTCATAATATTTTCATTATAAGCAAATATCAGGAAGACGTTTGAGACGTATCGGTAACGCCCGCGCCTCCCGCAGCCGCCGCCTCCGACGGTCCCGGCTCGGAATTCGATTACACAATGTTCGGTGTTATTCCGCTAAGAGCACTTCACGTGACCCTCGTCGTGTACGATTTTGTCCCAAAAAGGACAATAATGGTATCCGTTTCCCATAAAAGT
>JAKGSA010000800.1:257345-348085 GCA_033558755.1 Philaethria dido
TCAAAGACGAACCGCCAAATATCTTATGATGTGTTCCGGTTCGATGCCATGTAAGCCAGGTTTTCCCCTTTCCCACCCATCCTTTCCCCAAAATGTGGTGGTTCCGATAGCGGACTACTACATTTTCCTCCCCTTTCATCTGTATCCTCTAGGTCGGCAACGCATCTACAACATCTTACCATCAGGTGGTCCTTCTGCTCGTTTGCCATCCGTTATCAATAAAAAAAAAGAAAAGAAAATCACTTGTAGCTTCACATGCATGAAGAGAAACTAACTAAGCTATTCTGTGCAAATGTATGTTTTATTTTCTTACAAACTCGTGTCTTTATGTTATTTGATCGTAGACTTCTAAATTGGGATTACAAGATAACGCAAAATATGTAAAAAGTATAAAATTCTAATTAAAAACATTCTTTATTTGAATGGCTATACAAGCACATTCGACTCATTATTTAACATAAAAATGTCAGTATTTTCAGTCCTACAACAAGCTACCAGCAGATAGGGAATTCTCCAGCTTTGTTGAAAATAGCCATTGAGTTAATAGTTGTACTTACCTGATAAAATATGTAACTGTCATCATCATTTGGTAAAGGAAAAAGTAATATTAGCTTACATTACGTATCTGTGTGTTAGTTAAAAGTAAATATTAGGAGTTTTCTTGTATTTTTTTATCCCGCATATAGCCGGGTAGGCAGAGGAAACCTGAGAACCTAGTGTTAAGACACTCCGTTCTCTTACAACAATTCCATTCCCCACTTTCCGCCGAATTGAGGCATTGCGTGCTGAGTGGTGGAACTCAACGCCACGCTTTGCCTTGTTACCAAACCCAGGAAATGAAAATACTAAACTTTACATTTGCTGGAGCGGAAATCGAAGCCACAATCTGTTTCGTTTACAGTCGCAAGCTTGTGCCTCTGTGCAACGACAGGCGTTTTCTTGTATATAGTTTAAGAAATACTAATTTTAATTACAACAATAAGTTAAGCTGCTGAATTAATTCAGAGTTGCGTTAGTTGACGACGCGAGTCGCGGCGCTCGTCCGTGCTCGTCGTCGCTATGAATAAGCGCGCGTTGCATTTTAAACGGGAAACTGTTGAAAAATTCATAGAATTAAGTGAAGTTTGCCACAAACTTGACTTTAGAGATAATTTACAAAACGCTAACTCATCTCAATATTATAATATTTTTACAAAATTATGATGTTTTATTTTTATATTCTTGAAAATAATTTCCCAAAGTGGGAAACGGAAATGTTGAAAGAGAACGGAGTGTTTTATCACTAGGTTCTCTGGTTCCCTCTGCCTAAACCGATATATGCGGAATACAAAGAAAGAAAATAATTTATAAAAGCCATCATGGCTCAGTGGGACAGCGTATGGCTGTGACCCCTATTGATTATGGATTCGATCCTCGCTAGGTGGAATGATCTTGTTGAAATTTGTTTTAATTTCACCGCATTGAGACAAAAGCGTGGCGTTCAGTTCCGCGTCTTAGTGATTATCTTAATGTGAGTGAGTACGAATGGTGTCGTGCTGTCTTTTCGAGTATCATTCTTTAAAGTAAAATACAAGTAGCAGTTCTATCCTCGTCACCTATACTATTAGTCCCTAATTCTATTTTTTTAAACTATAATAGTAAAAATTGCGGCATCCTGGCGTTGTGTCGTCGTGGGTTCAATGCCTACTCAGGGCAATGATTTTATTAAAAACACTAACATGAAATGCCTCTCTAAGGGGATAGACATTGTGAAACAGAGTGTTTTAATACAATATGCCCATTGCATATACCGCTGCGTGAATCTAAAAATAAATAGCAATAATAATAACGTAACCCCGTAGAGACTCATAAAACCTCCAATAATGTCATACAGTGTAAGCTTGCAGAGCCCAGTGTTCGTATCGTATCGCAGTTGTTACATTGCCACGTTGTTGTTTTCCCCGCAGCCGCCGCCGCCACACGCCTCACGCCACAAGCCGCTAAAACGATCGCTTTCAAATAGAATTACAACGAGCGAACAACTTGTAACATATGCTTGTATTTATATTGTTTTCATGTTTCAAGCGTTATTCTCGCATGGCAGGGCAGAGAGGGAGTTCCTAGTGACAATACGCCTACGCTACGAGTATCAGTCCGAAATCCAAATATTATGTACTAAGTGGCGGACCTCAACTGAATGCTGTGTATTATTAAATTTGAATAAAAATAATTGAAATATAATCATTTCCCGAGTAGGAATCGAAGAAGCTCAAAAACTGGTTTTACACTATTGTACTGCGCTGCGAGGGCCTCAAACATAAACATATAATAAATAATATTTAGTATTTTAATTTCCTGGGTTTAGTAACAAGGCAAAGCGCGGCGTTGAGTACCGCTACTCAGCACATAATGCCTCAAGCCGGCGGAAAGTGGGGAGCAGAATTGTTGAAAGAGAACGGAGCGTCTTAACACTAGGTTCCCTATGCCTCCCCTGCTATATGCGGGATACAGCATGAAGCTAATATATGTAGATAATTTGGAAAAACAGAAGAAATTTGTATGCTCATTTACGAGTTATTTTGAACGCGAGTGAAACCACGAAAAATAGCTAGTATGTATAGTAAAATTATAGAAAATTAATTTAAATATATTTAGATAGTACATACAAAAGTACTCAAGTAAAGTTTAACAAACCCCAGTATAACAGATTGTGTCGAGATCTCAAATCTCAACCGTACTACGGAAGCCGGAACTGTTGCAGTTCCACGTTGGATATAAACTTAGGGAATAAATCTAATATCTAATAGTTACTGTTTTCATTTCATGTTTGTCCTATTTTATATTATAAATGCGAAAGCTTGTGACTATGTTTGTAACTCTTTCACGCAAAAACTATTAAACAGATGTAGATGAAACTTAACAAGGCCTTTGTTGAGGCCATCATGACGCAATGGAACAACGTCTGATCATTAACGCGATGGTTGTGGGTTTCATTACCATTCGGAAGAATTGTTATTATGTTTAAATTATATTCCTCATTCTGGTAGGACAAACGCGGCGTTGAGTTCCGCCACAGGACATGCAATGTCCTGATATTATATATCAATCTATAGGTGGAAAGTGCAATGCGGGATAAAGTGTGAAGCTATATTATTCAAGTAATTCATTAAAGCAGTGAATGACGAAGTTATTTTTGGTTTCAAGCAATTTTAGTTTAGAAACAATATTTACTTGACATTAAGCACTTTCTCGGGTTTTTAAATAACAGATATAAAATACATTAAGTAACAAAAATTACCATTTTGGTCGTCACTCCTTCATAAAGGACCTTGATGTTATAATGGATTGTGTTAAGATCTTTTAAACCGCAGCAAATGTATATATATAACAGAAATGTAAATATATATGTCGATGATGGACGTAAAAAGTTTTTTCAAATTAAGATCGAGGAATTCTATCACGTTTTTTCCTAGCATTGCAGGACACTCAGAGAAAAGCTAGCTTTAAGTCTGAAGTGTCTTGACTTCTTCACCTTTCGCTTAAATTCGATATATTGTATATTAAGTGGCGGAACTCAACGCTGAATTTTTTGGATAACAGTAAGTAACATTTTTTAAATCATATCGTTAATGTAGACACATAAAATGGTAGAGCTTTCTTATTTAAAACAGTATTATTCCGACCAAACACAATAAAGGCCATACAATGTTTATGAAAGAAGTAATCTAGAATACAACAGCGTTGTTTGGTCAGTTATAACGCGCACAAGTCAAGATACAATGTCTTCGGAGCAGATTCATGAGATGACTAACGTTTTCAAGTAAAATGTCAAGCTCAGAAACTATTAAGCATTTTTGGTATTTTGAAGAGGTAAACACACTTAGGACTCGAAAAACATTAAAATTCTTGTATAAAATATATTCTAGATATAAAATTAAATGAATTGGGCTTTAATAGTTAGTTTAATAAATGAATATTTCTAAGTAAGTTTTCGTGACAAGACACCGTTGTGAGCAAACAAGACAGATCAAAATGTGAAGACAAATTAAGTACTAACTAACTAATAATTATTGTGTACAGTCATAAACAAGACAATATAAATAATGTCAAAAAGTATCTCTTGAACAAATATGACAGCTATTTACTAAGTCTTACGAAAAAATGTTTTCTGAGCCGATATTAAAATCAAAGTCAACAAAGTAGCGACTACCTGTTGACACCTATCAACTGCTCCTCTCTCCCTCCCTTCCCCCTCCCCTTCCCCTCTCTCCTCGTTCTCTGCCAAAATATAAATTGTAATCGCTTGGAAGGTTTACTTTTCATTAAAATTTCATCTTATCTGAAGAGTATTAATGTTAAGCCTCAGAATGAGAAGGGTTATGCATTATATATCTGCACTTTTGCGAATAAACGTGGAAGTGAGTTTTAGTTACTTTTCCAATATTCATTTTGAGGGTAGAATCAGAAATGTTCATTCACTTTTGGAGTTGTTTACTTTTTAATAGCTTAATTATAAGTTATTAATATAAGTTACATATATACATACACAGCTTTACGCTGTATACCGCATATAGCAAGGTAGGCAGATGGAACCTAGTGTTAAGACACTCTATTCCCCACTTTCCGCTGAATTGAAGCATTGCGTGCTGAGCGGCGGAACTCAACGCCGCGTTTTGCCTTGTTATCAAACCTAGGAAATGAAAAGTTCCATTTCCTGGAGTGGGGATCGAACCCACAACCTGTTGCATTTACAGTCGCATGCTTGTGCCTCTGCGCCACGACAAGCGCTTAACTAATCTAATAATATTTTTTTACTTATATAAATTTATCTAATCTTATTTATTAAGTTTAGTCGTTTTCGGTTTGCCGAAACTCGACTTTACGTCGGTATACTCGTATCTATATATCCCGTCCTAAAGCCTTCAGGAAAAAGGATACGAGTATATAGATTCCCCCTATCTCTGTCTCCTCCCTCTCCTTCTGAGTGTGATTTTTGTAGTTTGTGTACTTGATATATGGTTATTTGGTGTGTGTAGATTAGATGATAGGTGAAGTGTGACGGGTGATTGCTTACCAGATTTTGTATGTGTTAATTGCTGCATAACAGTCGTTGACATATGTAAACTTTCTTGTGCGTCTCTTGTGGTTTTTTGTGTGCTTGGTATGTTATTCACAAACACAGTGTCCCCTAATACTTTGCTGAGTATGGTACTTGTGTGAAATGCTGCTTGTTTTTGAAGAATTGTTACGTCTATGGGAATGTTCAATTGAGTTATGTATCGGTTTAAACTTTTGCTTATTATACCTGTCGCTCCTACTACTATTGGGATCACTGTGCATTGTGTTTTCCATAGGCGTCGAATCTCTGTTTTTAAAAGGTGATATTTGCTAAGCTTCTCTATTTCTTTAGCAGCTACGTTGTAATCAGAAGGTACAGATACATCAATTAAATAAGTGCTATTGTTGGACTTATCTACATAAATTAAATCCGGTCTATTGTGTGTCACTGTGACGTCTGTCTGTATAGGTATTTCCCACATGATTTTGGCTTGTCTATTTTCTTTTACTTGCGGTTGTGTTAATGTCTCTTTCCACCAGACTTGTTAAGTTGTTAAGTTTATTATATTACATTAGATAACTAGTGTATCTTTTATTACAGAAACTGTACTCTTTAAAAAACATAGAGACACTAGGCTCTATTAGTATTATGAGATTAGTTTTAAGTAAAGGAAATAAAATAAAATGTAATGAGAAAACATGAAAAACTGAAGGTATGTCAGAAAATACAACTATAAATGTATATAAGAGAATAATTATAAATGAAAATATTTATTTAAAGCTCGATATGATTTTTACATTAATTGGTTATAACGAACATGTTTGTATATCGTGCTGCACGACATCAGTAAAGAAAAATTATCTGTAAGTAAAATTAGTCGGCGTACGGCGTATGCCAATGTAGTCCGGAATCCTTGCAATTAAAGAGCCAATTCAAAGACTTGTGGTGAGTGATAATTTTAAATGTAAACGCCTGTCGTGTGACTGTAAACGCAACAGGTTGTGGGTTCGATTTCCACTCCAAAAAATGGAATTTTTCATTTCCTGAGTTTGGTAACAAGGCAAAGCGCATCGTTGAGTTCCGCCACTCAGCACACAATGCCTCAATTCGACGGAAAGTGGGGAATGGAGTATCTTAACTCTAGGTTCCCTCTGCCTACCATGTTATATGCGGGATATAGGGTGAAAATATGTATGTATGTATTTATATACATAAAAAATTCGCACAAATAAATATTATATAAACAAGTCGGCAGCAATCAGCAAGTGTCAAGGTGGTCCGTACAGTTTAACAACAAATGATAAAATGTGATATTTTTAACTTATCAAATTCTACACATTTACTTAAATTAGTTCTTAACTAAAATCTGTATCAATTTGAAATTTAATAAATTTTGTTTTGTAAGATGTTTTTATCATCTCCATCTGTATCTGTGTGAAAAAGATAAAAATGTAACACTATTTGGATTTACTTCTTGTGTTCTGATTTGCTCGTAGCATCTATCTATGATTACATACTCGTATATTAAAAAAATATATTTAATTTTTCGATCTGAAAAAAATATATTGCATCTTTAAGTTTTATTTCTTAACACAATATTTTGAAATTTGGGGGAAAGTGTGGAACGTAGTGTTTAAGCAATAAGCTTTCTCTGTGTACGTTATAACATGCGTGAGATGACTGAAGCTAAAAAAATCATTATTGAATTCCTAACTATTGTTGCTTTAATATTCATATTGTATAATAACAATTGTCGTAAGCTTTGATTTGAATACTAAGCGCCAACAGACCACATTGCTTCGTAATATCTGAAGTAACCTTACACCGGGGCTCGCCGCAGGACTTTGAAATAGTCACGTAAAGTATGTCGAGCTTACGTACATGTACATATATACATTAAGATATATTAGTTCCACTGTAATACTTTTATTATAATGATTTCTTTTGTTTCATAGCATTTGCTAATATACGTAAATTATAGAGAAACCTTTGTGACACGCATCTCTCTTGTGAGATGTGAATAATACTTCACTATTACTGAAAGAAATTTAATGCACGGCGGAAAAAAAAACCTGCATCACACATGAGTCTAGCATAATATTAAATATCAGCATTTCATCGAATAGAAATCAATATTGTAGATCATTTCCACACATCGACAAATATATATAATTATTAAAGACCTTTATATCATTTACGTTTCGTGATATTACTCTTGTTTATGTAAAAAGAATTAATTTCATAAATTACATACAAATTCAAACATTTTATTAAATATCTTTTTGTTTTAGTCATATTTAATATGTTAAAATAAAACTTCTACTTACTTATTATTTAAGTAACTTCATGGAATCTATGTTGAATTATTTTAAAAAGATAATATTAATTACCTTACAGTGTTACTTTATCCCTATATGTAGTAGCACGTCACGTACTGATGTGGCCACTGCAACGTGAAACTTGCAAATTGTTTTACATAAAGGTAATCTAAACTTTGAAGTACAATGTTTGGTAAAAGCAGGTGTTTATCATCACTTTGAAATTTCTTTACAATTATATATTAATATAGTAACAAAGCTGAGGTAGGCTTGTAGTCTTGAAATTATAATGACATTAAAAATACCCTGCATACGTCTTCCGCCTCGCCCACAGTCATTAACCTCTTCATGCATGCCTTGCGGGGGGTCCTTATGCTTTTTACGTCACTTTCCTCCAGTATCATTGATACTGTGTTCTGGAAGGTCAACCGAGGTCTCCCCTACCTCTCTTGCCGCTCACCTTTGCTTCATATATCTTTCTTTCATCACTCATCCTCTCGACGTGCCCAAACCACCTGAGCACGTTCTTCTTCATTCTTACTATAACATCCTCGCTTACATCTGTCTTTCTAAGTATCTCTTCGTTGCGGATTCGGTCAGGCCAAACTGACTCAGCAATTTCTCCGAAGAGATCGCATCTCTACAGCTTTCATCTTTCTTTCGTTCTTCTTTTGACAAACCCAAGTTTCACTGCCGTATATCAGCGTCGGTACCAGCACTGCATTGTGTACAGCCATACGTGCAGCTACGCTGACGTTTCGCCGTCCCATCAATGCAGACAGAGCACTGTTAATCCTGTTACCGGCAGCAATACGCCTTTCCACATCCATATCGTAGAATCCGTCTCTGCTAAACATACTTCCCAGGTACTCGTATACTACCTCATTCACTTGTTCTAATATCTTTCTATATTCTAAAAAACATAACAAAAAATAGTATTGAAATAATCCTAAGAAGTACTTTCTCACTTCTTTAAATTTTGCTATTTTCAATTTTTTACATACCATTTCTATTTAAGAACTATTCATAAAGTCCACATTTTAATTTTGGCTGAATAAGTTTTATTAAAACAAAGCTAGAAGATGAGAAGAATAGTACAGTATGGATGACGCTATGACCGTAAGAAATACAATGCACTAGAAGTACAGTAATATCGACGGCATTACTTTTACAATGATTAAAACTTGCAAATCTCTCGCATCCATAAACTCCAGTAATTACTATTCTTATAGAAAAAACAAGTAATATCTACTGTATAGTATATAACAACAGAACAGTTCTTGCTTTTCAATTTTTTTTAAAATAACATCCTCTCGCCAAATAAGCATTGGTATATATAATGGATTTGGGTCGAAGAGTTTTGTAAAATCTCCCTAAAGAGATGCTAACAACAAAAGTTGTAACGAGTGTAAAAATTTCGACGTGGAAGGTCAAATTATACCATAATTGGCAACAGCGTTTGGACAACTAAGGACAGAAGGGACGTTGGTTCGAATCCTGATACTTTCATTTTTTTATATATTTTTTATGAATGACAGGTTTTGCTGGGCCGTATCGAACCTGATTTTAAGTGTTGATGCGATCTACGATAACACACTTTCCTAGAAAATACCTGTTGATTCTCGATTTGAAGACTCCCAAATAGAACGATTTAGGAAAATCAGACGCCCGTAACGAGTTTTCAGTAACAAAAAGCTTTTCCAATAACTTTCCACCATGTACGGTTAACGTGAAGCAGTTTCCTTGAAGTCTGGTAGTGAAGAGTACATAAAAGTACCTGTGGCTTCAACTCGCGTCGATCTTTGTTAAATGATAAATCTATTTAAATTGCAAGTCAATCTGTTTGTGTGTAGTGTGTGTGTTAATCACCCCATATGTGTTTTATCGCGGCTCTTATAAAGAGCCTGAACAAACAACGTTACGTTATATTTCTTCTGTGTTAACAATTTATTCTCGACGCTTGTTTACTTGGACGCTAAATTCACTTATAGATAGCATCTGTATCGCAGAGATAGCCGGTTCGATTAAAGTAAATATTGATAGATATTATTTTAGCTTGACGCTGTATCTTGCCCATAGCAGGGTAAACAGAGGGAACCTGAGAACCTAGTGTTAAGGCACTCCGTTCTCTTTCTGATTCCTCACTTTTCGTCGAATTTAGCTAGTGCGTGGTAACTGGCGGAACTCAACGCCGCGTTTTGCTTTGTTACCAGAGCGAGGTATTAATACATATACTACTGTATATTTTATATTTATTACCTGAAATAAAAACTATAAGATAAAAGTAAAATTTGTTTATATTAAAAACGCCATTAAATATTATTTCATATAAAATATAATTTAAAATATTAACGTATGATTTTATAACATAATCCACATGTGTTTTATAACTGTTTTATCGCTTCGTAAAAACGGCTTACTTTTTACGTGGTTATATAATTTGGAAGAGAAATAAAAATTTTGTTAGAAGAAATATTACGTGACCTCTCGTGTATGTCGCCTCTCGTCGTGTCGCAATGGGTTAGAGTATGACTGTGAGACTGGTTATGGGTTCGATTCTCATATAGGGGAATAATTATATTTAAATTGTTTTCTTTTCTCTGTTTTAATAAGACAAAGCGTGACGTTGTGTTCAGTCTCAACACGCAATGTTGCAATTTTATGCAGAATTTCTTTGATTACCTTTATCCTGTAATGTAAGAAAGATTATAAGCTATATACATTTAATTATGAAAAGTTAATCTTTAATAGAAGCGCCATTATGGTGTTGTTGTATCTGACAGTAGGTGGACGATTGTGTGTTCAAATGTCGTTAACCGTAATATTTAAGTTTATCTATACTAATATTATAAAGAGGAAACCTTTGTATTTTTGTATGTTTGTATTGAATAGGCTCAAAAATTACTGGATCGATTTCAAAATTTCTTTTACCATTACTTAGAGGAATTCTTCCGAATCCATATAGGCTATATTTTATCCCGGAAAATAGATAGGATTTTTCGTGGTAGTGAAAATTGTTGAGTAAGTCGACGAAAAAACTGCCGTACGTTAACGATTCTCGCGAACGCTGCCTAAATGGTTAGAGATGTATAGTCGAAAATTATAATTTTTTGATAATTAATTTTGTTTAGCATATAACATAAATTTATCACTACTTTACTTATCCAATTCACGCGAAAAGTTGAAAGAGAGGCGGAAAGAGAAGTGTGCCACAATTTTTTCTAAAAATAAATATTTTAAATGAAACCACTTTAACCGATTAATACCTATATATTTTGATATATTTAAATACATTTTTAAAAACTTTTGAACATTTTACAGTACCAAAGATCTTTTTAACATGATTATTGGCATAGCGCCAGTCGTGGCGCAGAGGCACAAGCGTGCGACTGTAAACGTGACAGGCTGTGGGTTCGATTCCCACTCCAGGAAATGGAGTTTTTCATTTCCTGGGTTTGGTAACAAGGCAAAACGCGGTGTTGAGTTTCGCCACTCAGCACGCAATGCCTCAATTCGGCGGAAAGTGGGGAACAGACTGTCTTAACACTGGGTTCCCTCTGCCTAATCTGCTATATGCGGGATACATCGTGAAGCTATGTATGTATGTATTATTTTATTTGAAAATAATCCTACTGTATTAGAACCATTTAATATGAATTTAATAACGTATTCATGTCTGTAAAATAGTTATGAAATGATTTGGTTATTTGATGAATTAGCAGCGCTGAGCTTAAACCTGACTACACTTAGTACTTGAATAAGTAATGCGCTCTCTGACGTAAGCTCAGGGGCGTCTTGGATTCATTATAATACTTTTGTTATTTACTGGCTTTAAGATATCATTATATCATAAATTATATTAAAAAATTATTATTTAGATTAAAACTAACAAAAAATAGACTTTACTGAGATTCTTACTGAGATTTTGGTAAGGAAGAAGGAGAGACTCTTGATATAGCACAGGAAATATGGATATCTTATAGAAGCAAGTTTTAACTATTTCGAACTTGTTTCAATAAGTTCATATCGCTATGTGTATCAATTCTAGGCCTTACAATATTTGTAAAGTTTGCGTTTAGTTATATTCGATTCCCTAAAGTATTCATAAATCTTGTAGATATACAATTATGACTGTAATTGTAAATTATATTTGATGTATACCTTGATGTTCATAAGATATAGGAGTGTATGGCTCATTGTAACGTTATAATTTACTATATGAATTAAACGCTTGCGTTACTGAGTGATTGAACGATAAATTACAGGCGAAACTATTGGCCGTAGAAAGCTGGAATTGGGCATTCCTTGAGGAACGGGGAAGAGAGGATTTCTCTAAATACCCAAGTGAACAACCTTACAGGATTTTAGATTTCATAGTCCACACAAACGGAAGTGCCGGCTACAACTAGTAAAATTGTATGTCAGTCCGTGCGTCAGTCAAATAGGGTACATCATGTCTAAGGCATCACCTCCCTTCATAGTTGTCGTGTATGTGGTAACCTAATTAGCATGAACAACCGGAATAATGTTTACACAATTTAAATTTAAGGCATGTATTGTACACCGCTCGTTAGTGTAACGGCTGCAGGTCATGAGATCATTAATTAAGTCGCGGTAATTATAATAGGAATATATTTTCCCGACGACACGAAATTACAGCGAAAAGCCTTCCATCCCCCTATCCTATAATATAATCCTATCAGATATAATCCTATCAGATTATGGAAGCGAAACATTTTTTTTAACTTGATGCTGTATCCCGCACATCACACGGTAGGTACAGGGAAACTGAGAACCCAGTGTTAAGACACTTCGGTTCTATTAAGATTTCCTTTCCCCACTTTCCGCCGAATTGAGGCATTGAGTGCTGTGGTGTGTGTGGTGAGTGGGGTGATGTGGGGTGATGGGAGTGAGTGGCGGAACTTAATGCTGTGCTTTGCCTTGTTATGATAATACTAAATATTAATTATTATAAATATAAATATTTTCATTTTCTAGACTGGGAGTCAAACTCGCAACCTGAGGAGGTCACAGTAAGCTCGTGCCTCTGCGCTTCGACTGGCCTCAAAGTTGGAAGTAAATATATAAAGCATTTGTATAACAAATGTAATCTGTACATTCAGCAACATTTCGTGTCTGATTGTTTAATTTCAGTGTGTCCGGACAGACTGGCGGGAGCTGGAAGTATAATTACTATGGTAACGGATTTAATATGTACCTAACAGCTGTACGCTTCAGTACAGTCCTTTAATAACCACAGTCTTACAACTGTCTATAAATATACGTTTTGTAATATATTACCTTTTGTATATTAAATCATTACTGACAGACAACATTCAGGTGAAACTACTGATCATAGAAATCTGAAATTTGGCATGTAGTCTTCATAAGAAGAACATGGGAGCACTGAGTGACAGATTTAAGAAATTCCTACGACAACGGGATTTTTGATTTTATAGTCCAAGCAATCGAAGTCGCGGAATACAACTAGTTTAGGACAAGCTATTTTACACTAAATTTTCTCGCTGATGAGATTTAGTAAGAGACATTAAGAGATGAATAATGCAAAAAGCTTAACAAAGAGAGCGTTATATTAAAATCTTGAAGGAACTCCGCTGAATATCATAATAGAGTAGCGCGTGGTTCCTAGCTCTTGTAATTGCTCTGCATTTATATTTCAACGTAGTTTTTGCTTGCATTTAAATTTGTTACACAATAATATAAACAGGATGCAGAATGTTGATTGTATTCTAACAATATCAAAATAATGGAAATTTTAATCAATTTCGAACATAAAAGACTTTTAACGACTGCTAATCTGCTCATAATATCATGAATAATTTTTGTTTAAATATTAACATACCTAATACCTCAGTATTATTTTTAAAGTTTCACATTTTATATCATATATTAAGATCGGATTATCGTCAGAGGAGAGTATAGAGTCCTTTCACTCTGTTTTCCACTTTCCGTCCGAAATTGATATGTAGCGTGTTGAGTGACGAAACTCACACTGCCTTATCAAAGCGAAACAACGAAAATAATTTCAATATAATCATTCCCCTAGTGGTGAACCCGCAACCGACAACATCAGTGTTTACAGTGTTTAACCGTGCTTGCAATACACGCTGTCCCTCTGCACCATCACCCTATTATTAAATGTTTATTCAAACATATTTACCAGATACACAGTTTCATATATGAACGTTATTTTTCATATAAAATGAAAGTCGATTTCAAATAAAACGGACTAAAAAGTAACATTTTTATGATTAATTCTAAAAGTAATCGTTCAATTTTAAATAAATTTAAATCACCCATCAGAAGCACTAGCTATCATACAGAAAGATAATAATCAAAATTAGTTTACCCAGTAAAGGTTACGCGGTGACACACACAAAAAAGAATACAGTCGCATGTTTAGACAAAGTAGCCAAGTGGTGCGATTCGAGCCTCGCTGCGTTCAATTCCTTATACGTTTTCTAAAAATGCTTTAAGAATCCATACGAATTGAGAATCTTTTCCTTTTTCAAGTCAGTAAACTGCTGTCTCTGTTGTCCCCGCTATCTCCTCTCACTCGCCGCCTCGGGCAGACGTCTTCGTTTATCTCGGACTCGACGTTTTCCAAAAGATGCTGTGTCAGAGCTACAGAACAAGTAAGTCAGCATATTTAAATGAGACGCACCCTTTATCTTATGTCAGCCCCAAAATCATAATTTGTGTTATAAATATGTTAAATACACGAAGCGATTGTGGTAACTTGAAGTTATTTAATACTCGATTGAATACAAGGACTTTAGATACGACTGAATTTAGATTTTATGAAATTTGAATTAATTTGAATTTTCAAATTTTAATTTTTATTAATACTTGTTACAAATTTTGTTTAACATATATAAATATATTATTCTATTCTAGATAACCTAGAGCAAGAATAAATTAATTTGGGCCCATCATAGCGCACTGGGACAGAGTCTCGCTCTACATGTTATTAGTTGTGAGTTCGATTCTCGCCCGGATAGTATTTAAACTATTTTTGTTGCGTTTTGGCGTTAAACTCCGAAAATGTTTTGGTTTAGGACAGAGAGTGGAGAACTGTGTGTTTTAGTTAAGGTTTCATGATTTACCCTATTATACAGAAAAGCGTAGCGCTACTTTTTTCATACATGTATCTAATTATTTAACTTTTATAAAAGTTTTCTAATATATTACACAAAGTTAAATACATTCTAAATACATATACCATGTAATATATTAACTTCACGCACTTAACAGGGTAGGCAGAGGGAACCAAATTACCTAATATTAGAACATTCCGTTCTCTTTTAAAAATTAAGACTTTGCTGAGTTGCCGCACTTTGCTTTATTACCAGAGCCAGGAAAGGAAAATACTAAATATTATTTAATATTTTCATTTGCTGGAGTGGGAATCGAATCCACAACCTGTTACGTATACAGTCGCACGCTTATGCCTTTGCGCCACGACAGGCCTCTATATATCATCGTATACGATGTAATAATGAAATAAAATAAAGTTATTTAGTCATATTCTCATTTAGCTATGAAACGCAATATTGGTTTCTGTAGCAAAATCAGAACAATTCTCATATCAGTTGGCAGTTGGCACTAGGGTCGTTACGATGTAGTGTTATGTGTTAAAGTAGTTTTGGGAGACTTCAATGTTTGCCGGAAAGTTTGTTCTGCATGTAATATATACGTACTATCTTAAACATCTATCTCTATTGGACAATGTACCAATAAAACTATAAGTTTTTGATATTAAAATTCATTTATTGATACTGATAATTAAGATTATAATAAAAAATCGAAACCACTTTCCAATAAAATGCACCAAAAAGTATATTTATTACGAAAAACTCAAAAATGATTTGCCTCAAATTAACTAAATTTGAATGGGACCACATCAGAATCATTAACTATCATATAAAAAAGAATCATCAAATTGGTTCACCCAGTAACAAGTAACACAGTAACACACTTGAAAAACACCCGAATTGAGACACCTCCTCATTTTGAAATTGGTTAAATGTATGTAATGTATATAACGAAAGAAGTATCTAGATGTTTTTTTTTTAACTTCACGCTGTATCCCGCATATAGTAGGGTAGGCAGAGGGAACCAGAGAACCTAGTGTTAAGACACTCCATTCTCTTTCAACAATACTGTTCCCCACTTTCCGCCGAATTGAGGCATTGCGTGTTGAGCGGCGGAACTCAACTTATTCTGGTGTTCTCATCCAAAATATTGTAAATTGCATCTACGTTAACTAAATCTAGACAATCTCAATGTAAAGAGGCCTTTGACATCTGATGAAAGCAAAATAATATGAAAATCTGCCGAGTTATAATATTAAAGTGATTCACAAAGGAATTTAACCTTATAATATCACTTTACCTCCGTAATTTTATCGTTAAGTTAACAAAAGACGATGCCTTGTCGCTGTAGTGGCGCAGAGGCACAAGCGTGGGACTGTAAACCCGACAGTTTGTGGGTTCGATTTCCATTTCAGGAAATGTAGTGTTTTCATATCCTGGTCCTGGTAACAAGGCAAAGCGCGGCGCTGAGTTCCGCCACTCAGCACGCAATGCCTTAATGCGGCAGAAAGTGGGGAACGGAATTGTTGAAAGAGAACGGAGTGTCTTATCACTAGGTTGTCAGGTTCTCCCTGCCTACCCTGCTATATACGGGATACAGCGTAAAGTTAAAAAAAAAGTTATCATTAGATACGCTGAGTAAAAAAAGCTTACACGTTTTATCCCACATACAGGATAGTCACAGAGAACCTAGTGTTAGGACAATCCATTCGCCGCTTTTCGCCCGAACATGAAACAGATTACTAATAAATTGTTTTTTTTTGTTAAGTGGCAGAACTTAATTCCGTGCTTTGACTAGACAGAGTGCTGAAATGACAATGATTAAATACAATCATTCCTCCAAGTAATAATCGAATCCAGAACTAATCGCGTTTACATTCAAACGCTGTGCCTCTTCGCTACGACGGTCTCTCACTACACTTGTATATACTTATTTTTATTTTTTTATTTTATTTTATTATAGTTGGGAAAACAAACAGCACATACAATACATGAAATTAACACATAATTAACATAACATAGGCCAATAAAGTTTCCACTTATACATAAAGCGTGGAGTGAGTAATAAAAATAAATGAATAATTAATATTAGGCTAATACTAATACAATGTAAATTCTAATAAGTGCAAAAATAATTGCTTTATCAAAAAAAAAAAGCTAACTTATTTTAATTACAAAATTTCCTATAAAAGAAAACACAAAACAAATTTGAGAAAAAAGAGAAACATTTTTCAAGTTTGGTCATTTTTATCCGTAATTCCTTTACGAAATTGATTAATGTCACTGAGAAAAATATCAATTTCGCTGTTTTTATTACACTCAGTACTTTCCTGTAATTATAGTCATATGCAGTTGACGTTGATAGCAGTGCCCGTGTAAATATAAAAGAGTACATAAATCAAGAAAACTTTAATGTAAAAATATATGAAGACACTATAAGAAATTAAGCTACAGGTGGTAAAAATGACTCGTAATTCAATTAATTTGTGAAAAAAAATACGTTGTCCAACTTGTAATAAAATTAAACAAGCCTTTTTTTTTTGAGTTTTACATCCGATTTTCGATTACATCCACGGGCTTGCACTTGCCCGTGCCTTTTGTTTCTTTTTTTTTTTCGTGTGCATACTTAAATAGACTACCTTGTTTTAAGACTATGGTGAGATCCTCACCGACTGACAATTTTTTTTTTTTTTTTTTATAAATTTATGAGCAGGTTAGACAGTTGTCAGGGCATCTCATATCGCTAAACTTGCTGATCACTGCCCCCATCACGGCGTCATCACGTTTGGCGATGGCGTGTCTGAGGCAGTGCTCAGCGATTGCCTTCCCCGAAGCCCCCATCGCTCGACTGATGAAGCTACCGATCGCGTCACCACATTTTTCATTATTATTATTTAATTAAACAAGCCTTAGAACACGTTGAAGTCAACGAATATTATATAAAAAACAGTAATAACTGCTTGGCCACGACACTTAAGAGTAAGAAGATATTTTATATCAAGATACTCGTATGTTACAATATCTGCATGAAGGTCATGTGTACTTAGAAATATAGGTACGAATATTTTACTACAAATATTTTACCCACATGTCTATATTTTATAAAGTTTTGTAAATAAATATTTCGCTAGCGGCTGCCCTCGGCCCTCCGCCCGCCCGCGCCCTCCCGCGCCCGCCCTGCGCCTCGGCACAAGGCAACGTAAACATTTTTAAAAGAAGCGCACATATTTTATATATAAAGACATGTTTGCTTTACCCTATCGCTTTAAATCTTTATTTTTCCAAAAGTTTTATTTAGAAATACGCAGGAAATGATTTTGAATGATACTCGGTAATGTTTGTTTCTGGTGTTCCCACAGAACACAACTGGAATGAAAAAGTTATATGATTTTCTTGGGAATAAGTAATTTTGTGTAATAGAATCATGTTTTTAGAGTCGATTGAAAGCTGTTGACAAAGAAGTCATATTAATTATATTCGAAATATTTGGAGTTAATATTCCGCGAAAAACAGAGTGGGTTATCGCCATACTTTCTTTGAACTTATACACATAGATATTATCTAATCTCAATCTTAAGTGATGTTTCAATTTGAAGTATTCTTTTTTATGAAATCAATTATCTTGGGTAGTAAATAAAAAGCGCCACACTTCAACGTAATGTTACTGACGACCTCTTTTGATCCAAACGATTCGAACATCTGTAACTTAATGTTCCTCGACATTTGACATTCGGCGCTTAATATATTTTTTGTAGTTAAGGTTGAAATCTTCATATAAGTTCTTCAAAAATTTCGTTTAGTTTATTTTCGTATTTTTCGTTATGAGTTTTACCAACTTTAATCAAAAACATTTTTTATAAAAAACATAATTTTTTTAACTCTGCGGGACTCAAACTCGCGCCTTTTGAAAACCGCCTAAGCGTTCTGACTGCGTTCTTATCCAGTAGTGTCGTAACATGTCTACATAATTTATTTTAGAGCGTTTAGACAGTCTCTAAGGAGCGCGGATTAACACTTTAAAATATAAAAATATTTGCCCAGCATTGTTCCTTCCTTAAGGCCAAGTATTCAGCCTCTTTTCTGTCACTGACTACAGCTAGGAACAGCAATATTAATACTAAAGGATGGTAATAACATCATAAATAAAAGAACAAGACGACTTATCTAAGCTGATAGACCAATAGATATGCGTATTTAGGACACTCTACTATCTCATTCAGTATATAGATCGCACATAAATCTCAAATAAAAGCTAATTGGTCAAATGTCTCGTCTAGCGTCGTTACTATCTCTTACGAGGCGGACACTAGCGACTATTACTCGCTACAACATATTAATGTATGCGTTAATGGCTTAATGAGGTAATGGTTGTTTTAGTACCACGCTTTATCCCGCATATAATGCTCAGATGTCAGAGAGAATTTAGTGCCAAGACGGTTAAGACACTCCGCTCTCCAATTTCCGTCCGAAATCAAGATACACATTGCGTATCGAGTGGTGGAATTTGTCTAACCAGAGTAGAGAAATAAGATAATCTAAATATAATCATTTGTTTGAGGGGAGATCGAACCCATAACTGATTGGGTTTACAGTCAGACCCTGTCACACTACACCACTACGACCTGTAGAGGCTGTGTTTGGTATTAAACTAAAAGAAATCCATAATTTAGGTTTAGTAAAACATTGCGGCATTGAGTTTCGCCACTCAACACGCAGTGTATCAAATTTGGGCGGAGATC
This sequence comes from Philaethria dido, assembly GCA_033558755.1. Lineage (NCBI taxonomy): Eukaryota > Metazoa > Arthropoda > Insecta > Lepidoptera > Nymphalidae > Philaethria > Philaethria dido. The sequence continues at coordinate 276,556 of JAKGSA010000800.1, forward strand.
GGAGAATGGATTACTTTTACACTAGAGTCTCTCTGCCTACCTAACAATAGAGAAAAAGCGTAAAACTGCTTTATTATAATATATTGTTAATGAGAAATTAAATTAAATATTTGGGATTTTAATAAAAATTCCGGAAATTCAAAAAATTCTCCTTTACGAGGGCGAGCAAAGTTCCTCCGTAGAGTGCCGGATTCCAGTCAGGTCTCGTCGCTTAGAAAGTATTCTGAAAGTATCATGAATTCCCGCACTCTTACAAGACCACTTGCTATAAGTTACGCAGGTGCTTCGGAGATACGTTAAACGTAATTCTTCTCAAACTTTTTTAAAAGCCATAGGCTTTTAAAAAAAAATAAGAAGCATAGAGTTAAAAATGTAAAATGTTTTTTTTTTACAAGTTGTCTATCCTGCCAATGTTATAATTACGAAGGTGTGCGAGGATGAAAAGATGTTACTCTTTCATGCCAAAATTACTAAATAGATCTAGTTTAGAATTTTAATTTTTATATATCAGAATCAAATTTGTATTTATTAATATGTCAGAATAACACACAGACTATAATTTATAAAGATATTGTGCATTTTGACCACATTATTAACAAATTAATTAATTAATTCATTTTGAAAAACTCGAACCCTCTGAGATCTATCTTGGAGTTCAGTGCCCAATAGGCAAAATTTTATTAACATGCCTCGTGGGTGAACCCGCGGGCTGAAGTTAGATTTAGATAAAATTAGTTTAGCGAAGTGTAAACATATTATAATATTCATAGTTTCTTGCTCTACTTAAATATGAATAATATTTCATCTGTCGCCGTCGCGACTCGCGGCGCGGTTAAGAACTGTCTGACTGAGGTTGTGCATTTAAATCAAGTTATATTTCTACGGGTTGTAAATATGTTTTAACTTATATACTTTTATCTATTAAATAATATCTATGTATTATAGTATGAGGTGTTTCACAGAATTATTGAAAAAATCACACGTTAATCGGATATTTTAATTTTATTTTTTGATTGAATTCACTTCGCTTCGAAGCTTCGCTTCGCTTTTGATTCGCTTCGCTCGCCAATCTTCGCTTGGCGAGCGAAGCGAACACTAATAGTAATGAATAGTATTTTAATGTGGTTATAATTATATCAAGCTACTCATATTTATTTGTTTGACAGAGAAGAATTTTGCAAAATTTTGTAATAGTGTTCATATATATATAGCATCTATTGTTAAAAAATAAACATCTCAATAGATGTAAATGTTTCAGTCAATTTTGCTTTTCATATTAAATTTATTATTTTTGTTATGTCAGTAGCAAAAGCCTATATATAACTTTATTGAATTAATATTGTATAATCGACAACAGCACATTGTATACAAGTAGAGATAGTATCAGTTCTATCGTTACTCTCATAAATAACTTCAAGCATCTCCCGTTCCGTTGCGACGCGACGCGACGCAGAGCACACGGTATAAATACACATAAATACATATAAATCCACATAAAACGGTGTAAGCCTTAAATCGCTGGATAACGTAAAATTGTAACGAGTCTCAGTGCGATTACGATTGCGATTGGGATTGTGATTGCGATCGCGATTGCGATTCACAGGCGACCTCCGCAAATCCGCGCCTGATGGGTTTTGTATCCGAATGATTGAAATCACTTTATTTAAAACGCTTGGTTTGCGACTTATGCGTTGTCGATTGTTATTTTATATTATTTTTCTGGATTTAGTGACAATAAAATCCAATCAATATATTGAAAGATTTTTTTTTCATGTAAAATTTAAATTATTGTATTAATTAATATAACTGTATCTTTTTAAAACTTAATATATGGGTAGTACTACACTATTACATCAGTGTACGCAGAGTCCATTACATATAATATCGTAGCGTTAGGTACCGTTAGTTAAAATATTGACATATTTTTTATATAATTATAAATTATTTTGTAATATTTCTCTTCGAGATTAACTAAATTTAAAGGGAAAAAATAATGATTGATATAATACAATTAAATCGGTGAGTGCAGAAACAACGTAAGTCAGGATTTTTAAATTTTGGTGGTTTCTCTACTCAACACGTATCTTGCCTTTCTAAGCTAGTTTAAAAGGATTACGATTTTTTGCATTTTTTGTGACTTACGTTGTTTCTGCACTCACCGATTCAATTGTATTTTTATACAATAATAATAAAATAAGCTTATAATAAGGGAGTCGTGTATTTAATTTGCGTTCTCACCAATATATTGGTACTCCGTACACTTTTCACTATCATACATGTATGATTAATGAATAAACTATACTATTTTTAATCTTATGAAGATTAATATCTGCTTTCTTTTAATAATATTCCTTAGAAGTTACGTGACACTTAACAAATAATTTAGGATCTACTGACCTTATTACATACTGGAAATATAAACTACAATAAATCCACTTAAAACTATACCTCAAATCGATACTTTAACAATATTTCACATTACATTGTCCTCATATAACCCAAATACTAGTATCAATACCCTTGTTTCAGTATTCCAGTCGCACTCTTTCGGTACTCAAGCTCGTCACAATGGCTGCTGCCAGCTAATGGAGCTTCGAGTGTAATCGCTCAGGTACATGTGTATACCCGTATACTGTATAGGACTATATAAAATATTATTGTAGCGTAGCTTAATATAGGGTGTCCCAAAATTAACGCAAGATTTGAATTAAATAGAAAATGCCATTTTAGTCTTTTAATAGCGAATGAATAATGAATATAATAGCAAATGGCGGCAAAGTCAAATCTTGCGTTAATTTTGGGACACCCTATATTTGACTCGCGTATATACATTTACTGCTTTATCCCGCTTAGCATGGTAGTCATAGAGAACCTAGTAAAGACACTCCGTTCGCTGCTTTCCGCCCAAATTTGAAACATTGCGTGTGAAGTGGCGGAACTCAACGTCACGATTTTCTTCCAAGAGCGAAGAAATTAATATAATACAAATATATTCTCATTCCCCCGAGTGGGAATCGAACTCACAACCATTAGCTCTTACAGTTGGACGTTGTCTCACTGCGCTACGATGGCCGAAAATATATTGAAATTATTCTATATATTAAAACGCGAAGGAAAAGCTTTCGATTCTCCTGTAAAAATATTCGGACACAAGAGTAGATCATTTTACATACTTAGCGTTTGTATGAGGAAGATGTAGAGAAGACACGTTTTTTTTTAATAATGTATTAGAAATACTTAAATTAAACTATTAAAATAAATATAACAAGCACTATACTATTAGACTTTCATATAAAGTGATTTATACGTTGCTAAGGTAACGCGTATTTTACACTGGTGACTAGTAGATAAAAATAAAAATAGTGGATAAAAATATATAAGGTATAAGTAAAAATATACTAAAAGCATTATTAAAAAGTTTTGCAAAAAAGACAACTGAACTTATCATTGAAAATTCAATTTCGATGAAATTGAAACTTTAATAATTACGAGAATTTTCGAGTTTCTTTTATTGAGGTCATTTCGTATTATAGATTATGTACATCGCGTGGCATTGTCCTCTGTCTGTCTCTCTGTTTGTGTGTAAGCACGACTGGTAGTGGGTTCAATTCGTACTCGGGGCAATGGTTTTCATTTTATGACATGATTGATTTTCATTTTACGGACAATTTTTTTAATGTTTCCCGAGACAAATTGTGGCGCAGAGTTCCGCTACTCAAATCTTAATGTATCAAATTCAGGCGGACAGTATAAAAGCGTGAAGCTGAAAAAGATAAATATTGTTCTCTACGAGTTTGAATATATTGAAAATTTATAGGCAGAAATGTAATTTAAATTTGAGTTATGATATAATTAAATATTTTTAATCATCTACACAATCACTGAAATAATGTGTTTTAACACTTACTAAAATACTAATTTATAAACTGAATAGCGTCTGTCTGTCGGTTTGTCCATATAAAGTGTTGATACAAAAATATATTTATGAGCTGATTCCTGCCGTAGGATTTTCAAACCGCACAGTACGCCACAAACTTAAATACCATCCACACCACCTGGATGCGTGGCACTCCAGTACTGTGCGGTTTCGAATAAATTTCCTTCCCCGTGCCACTCAACTGTGGAATGGCCTACCTGCGGCAGTTTTTCCAGGTCGATACGAAATGGGTACCTTCAAAAAGCGCGCTTACTCCCACCTCTAAGGCCGGCAACGCACCTGTAGCTCCTCTGGTGTTACACGGGGCCGTGGGTGGCGGGGATCACTTACCATCAGGTGACCCGAACGCTCGTTTGCTTTGTCCTTTCCATAAAAAAAAAAGCTTCACGCTGTATCCTGCATACAGCAGGGTAGACAGAGGGAACCTGAGAACCTAAGACACTCCGTACTCTTAAAACTTCCGTTCCCCACTTTCCGCTGATTTCTGTCATTCAGCACAATGACGGAACTCAACGTTACGTTTTGTCTTATTAAAGCGAGGTGATGAAAATACTAAATATGAGTGGAAATTTAACCCGCAACCTGTTGCGTTTCCAGTCTGACGGTGTCCTATTGCGCTACGATGGCTTCTACGAATGAATACGAAATAATAAAACATTTATTACAAACAAAACAAATTGTTATATATTTTTTTTATTATTTTACAGGAAAACTATATTTTCAAATACAAACACATGAAACGAAGCACGTCCTATGCCGTATTGGCAGCTTGGGAATTTGCCAGTTCACTAAACTAACGGTCAAAGTAAAAGTACCCTCTTTTGCGATTTCTGGCGAAAGTTTATGTTCAATTCGAGATTTACTCTAACATTGGATGCAATTTTAGTTGGTGACAGACGACACGAGAGCTAACTGAAATATATTTGAAATTCCTGTTTATAATAAAGAAAAATAGGTCACTGTGGCGTAGTGGGGCAACGTTTGACTGAAAACACGATTGGTTGTGAGTTCGTTTCCCAATCGTGGGAATATATTTAAATTATTTTCATTTGTCCGCTCTGGTAATACTAAACACGGTGTTGAATTTCGCCACTCAATACGCAATGTCTTGAATTTGAACAGAGTGTCTTGAAAATGGAGAACAGTCTTGACACAATGTTCTCTCTGACTACCCTGCTGCTGCTAAATTTATTTTTATTATTTATTTTTTTATTTATTTAATGTTTTTGTATAATATATATTATATATTTATTATGTTTACATATATTCTATTGGATGTCTATTTTTATTATTGTTTGCTTTTTTTGTCTCTTGCACTTTAATCCCGCCATTTACATACTCATCCACTTCCACGGGTTGACTGGAAGAGATCTCTTTCAGGGATAAGTCTACCTTCGTTAACTAAAACAATTGTATTTACTTTTTCCCATGATTTTTTTAAAGTGCAATAAAGAATATGAATAAATGGGATAAAGCGTGAAAAAAATAAAGCAAGACTAAAACAAAAAAAGATTTTTTAAAATATATTTTTAAAGTGTTCTTCATAAATTTTAAACAAGGATAACATTGTTAGAATACGAAAACCATGAAATTATAACAATTTCGACGTAAGTGGATAAAACATGGCTTAGTGGTCAAAACGTTTGCAAGAGGTGGATTCAAGTCCCTATACGTTCAAATTTTGACAATTTACTACAAATTTTGTTTTGAAATAGGAAAATGAACCTACTTTTTATTTTTAAAAGAATTATTTATATGTAAAAAACGGACAAGAGTCGGGAAACTTTTAGAGACTACAGTCGAAGAACGGGGTAGGGTAATTGTTGATGTTTTGCAAATATGATAGAAACAGGAAGAAAGAAAGTTAATGAATCAGATACATCAATAGACCACAAAGAACACAAGTAGATAAAGATAGAGAAAAAGTATATATTCCTGAAGGTCTAAGCATGGGCTACCGAAAATGAGAGAAACTGCATACACTACTATAATATAGGTGTCTGTATGTGAAATATCAGCTTATATTAATCGCATCATCGAATACGTAACTATCGCGGAGGCTCGTCCGGCGTCCTGCGTCCGACCTCACTGATATTGTATATGCCTGTATTACTCATATACCCTGCGTCACTAAATCCCACGATAACAGCGAGATGGATGCTGCGAGGAGACGAAATCTATTATTATATATAATACGCTCTTTATTATTTTTTACACAAACGTACATGAACGGCTATAAGAGATTATTGGTATTATTGAGTATTTATTTGTAACGTGAATTAATGAATTTTTAATGTATTTTTAAATTATATAAGGTATATAATTTAAAAATCAATCTAAATTATAGACGGTATATATTTTAAAAATTCAATGATTTTTTAACTAAATTCAAAAATAGTGTAGGCTCTTAATCCGACTATATTTTTTATGTGTTTCATTTTTTTTTTCGTTTTTTATTTTGCTAGTGCTTCTTGTGTTGTCACATTTAAATTTATTGAGGATTTGACGATTACATATTGTGTTATTTGTAATAATGTTATTTTTACACTTTTATGGGGGAACGGAAATGTTAAAAGAGAACGGAGTGTAGTACCTAGTGTTACTACACTAGGTTCCCTGGTTCCCTTTGCCTACCGTGTTGTGTGCAGGATACAACGTGAAGCTAAAAAAGAAGTTACTGATGTAGTGCACTATATTTGAAGTTGGTTTTCTTTTTTGTTAAAATTTTTATATTACAAAAATCTATTTGGTTGTTGTTGAGATATTAACGTTTTAGACGCGGGCTCGATTTCCATTGTAGACAACAATAACTGTAATACGAGTATATTATGTTTATTATTGTTTGTGATGTGTTATTTAGCTATAAATTGGTGGTGAATTAGCACAAGCGGCGTGCCGGTGGTACGTTACACTCAGTTAACTCCTCATTCGTCCGCAGTTGCCCGCTTCTACTGACACCGACACCAACCTCGACACCCACATCAGCCTATCTCTACCTATGTACTTATATACCATATAGTTATAGGAAATCGAAAATCATGTACAATTACAATTATAAATTTGAGCGAAGCGGGATTCAAACCCACAGATCGCGGGTTTGAGTCCCGCTGCGTTCAATTTCTTATACGTTTTCTGAAAACGTTTTTCGTTCCCTTAGTATGGGATGAATATTTTAAAGCTTAATAAATATTGTATATAGTTTCTAAAAAATATATAGAAGCCGTCATGGTGCAGTGGGACAGCGTCGGACTGTACACATGATTGTGGTTGTGGGTTCGACTCCGACTCGGGGAAATGATTATACTCAATGTTTTTCATTTCTCCGCTGTGGTAACATGAAGGAGAAATGCTTGACGTTGAGTTCTACCATTTAATTCTTAGTATCTCTATATAATTAGAGGCATTATGTTTTTTTTTAATATAAGTATTCCCGGGAGTTAATTCGAATCCATGACCATCGCTTGTACTCAGTCACACGCTATTCGACTGCGCCACGATAGCCTCAATATCTGTTCCTATAAAAACATCAAATGATTTCATTCATTCTTCATTATAAAATAATCAATTATTTACTAAGAGCTTTTTAAAAAATCTCGTTGAAAGATATCCGCTTGCGTGCTCTTCTGTTAAATCAGTGGCAACGGTTTTAAAATAATTTTAATAATCATAACATTATTTCGCATATTATTTAAAGAATTTAAGACATTATTTAGAATCATTGGCATTGTAAAACGTAACGCAGATAATTTATATGAGTTTCAAAGTGGGAACCAAACCCACAACTATGGTGATACGGTGGTAAGACCTGAATTATCCCACTAATATTTTAAATCAGAAAGCTTGTTAGGATAAATAGATGTTAATAGACTCTTTCTTTAGCTTATATATACATGCGAATAACACAGATTTATACACACATAAACACAGATTACGTTTTATAAAGATGTCATGAAATTTGGCCATAACATAACGACAAGTATCTAAGTACTAAGTAAGTAAACTAGTCGAATTTCATAAATTTGAAAAATTTGCTAATTTATAGCCAATACAAGCTCGATTTCGTAGGAATTTTGAGATATTCTCTCTTAGAACCCTTGTATGCTCTCCAAGGCATCTTACATAGCAAATTTCTCCATTCTATGACCAATAGTTTTGCCTGCACGTTGTCTATCAGTCACTCAGTAACGCAAGCGTTTATGTACATATAACTAATATGCAGTTAGGAAGATAGTAATCTTGGATGTAAAGTAGATACTTGTTACATTGTGTTAACAAAGGCTGACCTCGCTCCCGGCTCAGTGGCGGTTCAGTTGCGACGAGTGCCACAGGTAGCAGCGATCATTTGCAATTCAATGACCGCTATTTAAACTTTTACTGCTATTCCTGTACGGGGAGGTCACGTGATGTGTCACGTGGTGAACACACTGCGTAGTGTTCGGTTTGCTTACTATTATTGTTGTGTAGCTTTGAATATTTGCGTTAGTAAATGTGAATAAGTTAGTAAATCGAAAATTAAACTAAGCGCGGCGTTGAGTTTCGCCACTTAGTACGCAATGCCTCAATTCAGCGGAAAGTGGGAAACGGAGTATCTTAACACTAGGTTCTCAGGTTTCCTCTGCCTACCCTACTATATGCGGAATACAGCGTGAAGTTAAAAAAAAGTGAAAAAGGGCATATATCAGGGCATTTTCAGATTTTATTTAATTTGTTTATTCTATTTTTATGTTTGTTAAATACTTTTATACCTGAAAGTTTTGTTATGGTTTGGTTTTTTTATCGAAATGCCTATTAAAATTTATACATATATGGAAATCGATTACGTGTACAGACGCAATATGTGACCCTACTCTATTCACTCTATACACTGCGTCTCTAAGCTGATATATACTTCACCGCATTAAAGTTGATCTCCTGATTTTTCGCAGTTTCATACAAAAATAAAATAGGATCTAGTTTTTCTGTATTATTATTTATTTAAAAACATATATTACAAACTATCGTATCTATTCTAGCCATATTGTATAAACCTTTAAAAAATTTGTGTAGAATAATTCCAACGAATCGGAAATATTAATATTACTAGCTATCCGCCCGCGGCTTAGTCCGCGTGGAATTCGCCTATATCGCGCGACATGGTAAGAAGTGGTCTTTCCCAAGTTCAAGACTATCTGTCAAATTTTTTTTCGCGATAAAAAGTATCCTATGTTTCTTCCTAACTTCAGTACTGCCTTCATACCAAATTTCATCAAAATCGGTTCAGTGGCTTAGACGTGAAAGCGTAACAGACAGACAGACAGAGTTACTTTCGCTTTAATAATATTAGTAAGGATTAATCTTAAAAGTACTCTAAGTAAGTAATTTTTAATATTTAGTTCATAGTATTTATTCATTTTGCTCTCGGCATCTGAAAACATTGCATTTGATTCCGAATATCATTGAAGCGCTGAAAAGTAACAATTCGTTAACCCAGATATTGATATTGCTTACACAAGATATTTTAATAATTAAAAATGAAAGAGGACATCGTAGCACAATAGTACAGCGTTTGATTGTAAACGTGATTGTGGGTTCGATTCCCACGCGATATATTTAAATTATTATAATTTGTCTTTAGTAAGCCAAAATGCGGCGTCGAGTTCCGCCACTCAAAACAAAGTGTCTCGAATTTAGGCGGAAAACGCTCCATTCCGGAGTGTCCTTACACTAGGTTCTCTCCGAACCTGCTAATTTAGCTGAGATAAAGAGTGAATTAAAAAAAGTGAGCCGTCTCGGGACACCTGGCAGATGTGAAACACGATGGTCGTATAAGTACATAACATAAAATTCGGTATTACTACAGGAACTAATTATAGTATAATGAAAATAAGAGAAGAGGGAATAGTATAGTCGGTTACGCATGGCGACACGTCGCCACACCGTACACTCTACTACAGATAGATTATATATGTACCTTAGTGTAGCAAGCGTCGCCACGTCAACGATCCGGTTTATATATTTTTTTTACATTCTAAAATATATAGGTTTTAACAATGAAAGTAATCTAAATAAAGATATGACGTACATACGTATTTACGTATATACTTACGTTAAATAAAATATGAGTGTAGGAAATTATAAGACGCTGAGCGGATGCGCGTGGCGGCGCACCGCCTCGCTGACGTCTATTATTATATTTTTTTAATATATCTACAGATTGCTTTAGTTTTTACGGGAAAAGTTTTTTTACTATCGCATTTAAGTATGAAAATATTTTTATCATTTCATTATAATTAAGATTTTAGCATAAAAAGAAAACCGACTTCAAAGAAAATGCTCTAAGAAGTACAATTATTACGAATAACTCAAAAATTACTCATCAAATTTTAACTAATTTGAAATGAGACTACATTAGAAGCACCAGCTATCATATAAACAAAGAATCATCAAAATTGGCTTATCCAGAATAAAGTTATGCGGTAAGAAACAAAAAAAAACATTCAGTCAAATTGATAACCTCATCTTTTTTTAAAGTTGGCTAAAAGTTCACAGAATAATTACTTAAGGAACACCTTTATAAAAATTACATCTTTATAAATCTCGAATATTCTGCCTTCAGGGATTTGCGTCGGGCGTTGACGACTCTGTTAATTTCCGACATCTATTTTACAAAATCTTCTGCTCGGGCTTTTCCCACCCTGAGGAAGGGTTACGACTAAAATTATAAAGGTAATTATTTTATTTCTTTTGTTATTATTCAAAGATTTTTTTTTAAATAATATTGTCTAAAAAATTTAACAAATTAACAGCCATACGCGAGTATATAAAGCGCTTGCGTTACTAATTGTTTGACAGACAACGTACAAATGAAACTATTGGCCATGAAAGATTGTAATTTGGCATGTACGCTTGGAGAATGTAGCGGAGTACTAAGAGAGAATTTCTGGACATTTTTACAGAAGGAGGATAAAAAAGGGTTCTGGTTTGGTAAGCAAACGCGACAAATCATGTACTACCAACGATGACTATTTAATCTACTTCAAAAAAGTAAATTGTTACCGCAAAACATTTTATTAGGTGTACCCATTATGATGATTCTTTTTTATTTGAGCTAGCGCTTCTGATGTAAAATCTTAATTATATATGCTCCGACTACAATTTATAACTTATCACTCAATAAAATACAAAAGGTAATACATTATTAACGCCTGTCGTGGCGCAGAGGCACAAGCGTGCGGCCGTCAACTCGACAGGTTGTGGGTTCGATTCCCACTCCAGAAATTGTAAAATTTAGTATTTTCATTTCTTGGGTTTGGTAACAAGGCAAAGCGCGGCGTTGAGTTCTGCCACTCAACACGCAATGCCTCAATTTGGCGGAAAGTGGGGAACGGAATTGTTGAAAGAGAATGGAGTGTCTTAACACTAGGTTCTCTGGTTCCGTCTGCCTACCCCGCTATATGCGGGATTAATAATTGCACAATATTGGTGTCAAATGACATTATTTGATATTTGGTAGGCAGAAGTAACCCGAGCGCGCCGCCTTACATTCCCCACAACCCCACATCGTTCATTTATCAAATTTATCAGGATCGCGGATCTCTTCGCAGATACAATCATTAACTATCTACATTTACTGACATCATCGTGGCGTAGCTTTAAATTTTATGTATGCTCAACAGTTGTGGGTTTTTACATTCGCGGTCTAAAAAGAGCGACGTTAGGTTGTGGGCGAAGAGAAGAAACGCAGTGTTTTAACAATAACTTTACTAATTCTGTAGTCTTATGGTTTTTCCATCCATTCATAACGGAAAAATAGTAATATTTTTTATATAATTATTCATCTCTGTGAGAATAGAACTGACAACCAATCGCGTTTAAAGTCCGACGCTGTCTTAAAATAATCTACCATTAGTTCACTAAATTGACCTGAAATGAACCAGCGCAAGAAGGCTTTTTTCTTTCTTTTTCGTTAATGCTTTACAATAATTTATTAATGACAATGATACCTTTGAAATAGAATGGAGTGAGCATTTCATTCCCAAGGCGTGTTATAATTTATTAAATCACTAATTAGGTAATAACACTTCTGGTTTATTATATTTTTTTTTTCTCTTACTTAGTCTACATAGGCTTAGAACTAACATATATTTATAGGTAAGTATTTCTGAGAAAATTTACATCTTAATATTATAGTACAAGTATTTCATAAAAACAACAAAATTTACATTTATTTTGAAGATTTTCCTTTACAGGATAGTTCTGTCCTCACTTTGTCGGTGCTTGTAAGGGATTCATTACTCATATTTGATGTGGAGAGCTCTTCCGTCAACTATCATAGTAATTGGGTAACATGTATTTGTGACTGATTGAATAGGGCTAGTTTTAATAATATATTTTTTAGATTCACACTGTATCCCGCACATAGCAGGGTAGGTAGAGGGAACCTGAGAACCTAGTGTTAAGACACTACGTTCTCTTAAGATTTCCATTCCATTTAGTAATAATAACTGTATATATCAACAAAATCTGTAATTTTACTCGTTTATCAAAGAAGAAGAAATCCAAGTCTTAGGTCAAACTTAACGATAGTAAAGCATGCTTATTATGTAACTTTTTTTTCTAAAATAGTCATTGTAACGATAATAAGAAAGAAAGAACTAAAGTACAAATGATTAGCTATTAAAAATTATCTAAATACAGGAGCGATTAACTTAGCTATTTATTAGGGTGAAATTTAAATACTCTACGATATGAAATAATCTGAAATTGCTCTTTTAAAAACTTTAATTAAACTAAAATTATATTTTTATGTGTAGTCAGCATAAGGCTTTAAGTCCCATTTCCATCAAAATATACAAAGAAGACTGTTGACGAGGCGAAAGAAGTATGCAGGGACCGTAGCGTTTGGCGTTCTGTCTAACTACCCCGTAAGGGATAAAGCGTGAAGCTAAGCATATAATTTTCAATTCTCATTGTATTTTCTATATTAATAAAGTAAATTTAATATATAGAAGATATAAAGAAAAGTAAGTGACGCTAGTAAAGTAACAAAATAATCGGTACGTGATGAGCAAGTGTCTAGACTCGGGAGAGTCGTTTACTTCGCGTTGTATTCAATTACCGCTAACGTTGTCTATGGGGGAGCGTTTGACCTGTTTGTCAAAATTCATATTATTTATCATACATGGACTTTATTTTGTAAACATTTACACAGAAAATACAATAAAAATGAATATATTTAGATATTTTTTATTACAATACAATTATTTATTATTTTTATGCAATTTCTTGTAAATTAAAGGATACCCAGCAAGATCATAGTAATAAGTTAAGCATAGAAACATTACATTTACATAACTCAACGCTATGTCAGATCTAACTGGAGAACCTGTACTGCAAATAGAATCTTTCAATCAAACAGGATTTGAACCTAGGACTATACATACAATCTATACATACATACATAGCTTCACGATGTATCCCGCATATAGCAGGGTAGGCAGAGGGAACCTAGTGTTAAGACACTCCGTTCCCCACTTTCCGCCGAATTGAGGCATTGCGTTCTGGCTGACGGAACTCAACGCCGCGCTTTGCCTTGTCACCGAACCCAGGTAATCAAAAATTCTATTTCCTGGAGTGGATACATACAATCATGCATCATAACGGTGTCTATTTAGAAATTATATATTTGTAAAGAAAATGGCTACAAGCATTGTCTCTTATCTACACTCATCAACTAATAAAGTATAAATTTTATAAAACTTAGAACAAGGGATTTAAATATATCTTTTACTTACAAGAAAACCAACCAACTGCGTTTAAAAACGTTACTACGATAGTCTTTCGTTAAGTTACTTAAGTTCCAATAAGATATAAGGTATGTACACTATTACATACACATTGTATGTAATAAGTACACAAAAATTGAACAGATCCCAATGTTGTTTCCTTTACAAAAATGTTTTCAAGTGGCTCAGACGGGTTTCCTATTATATTGTCAACAAGCTTACCTTTCTGCCAGGTCTGATCTTTTTATCTATTTTTGAGATCATTACAACGGATGTTGTTACTCGACTATAATTAGAGTATCGTTATTATTTCATATTATGTTCAAGTTTGTTTAAAATACACGAAAATCGGGTTTTTCATTTGGTAAAATATTCGAGAGATTTTGGAGTTACAGTTAAGGTCTTCTTATAATTAATCTCGTTCTAGATTGATTTCTCTTTGGAAATACGAATGTGACAAATATATATGTTTCTAGATATTGTAATAATGAATTTATATTGGAACTCCTACTAACAAATGTAAAGGTTAGGTAGTTAGTTAGTTATTACACAATAGATTGTAGAATTTCGTAGAATTTAACACATAACAATAGAATTAATATTACATATACTTATACCTAAGTTAGGTATAAATTGTGAACCTTGACAGTTTAAAGTCGATATTAAAAATCACGCAATGACGTAAATACACGAAAAACCTAATTGGCGATGTAGAAATATGCATTGTATACTAATAATATACTTCATTGTTTCGTTCTATAAAATTCAAGATAATCATACCCCCGAGCTGTGTACGAATAAAGCTGAGCGTATCGGAGTTTTCAAGTAAGACCCGAGTAACACGATATTTATTTTTAAATCAATTTTAAGACCACTAACAAACGTAATCCAAAGAAACCTATCAAAGTACTTGAGTTTTATATTTCTTAGAAACTAGCGTTTTAGTAGAAAGTTAGTAATATAGCATGCAATCGTACTCTGAGATTAAATATGAGAGCGGGAGTTCCCCGTCCCGCCCCGGACCGACCTCCTCTACTTTGCATACAACACGCCACAATATTGCTTTCATTTGTTTAATGATACACTTGAACAAACTAACTCCAAAACTTATTAAATTCACCATCTGCTTTAAATGGTTGTATATAGAAGGTTTAGTCTAGGCTGTCATCCTACCCCGATTAATACGGTACACGAGAGAAATCCTAAGGCTGGAAGGACCTGTGTCTCTTAAAAAATTTTTTTGATATTTTTTATGAATTAGGTGTTCCAATAGTAAATAACGTTGTCTAAGTTTATTTGAAATCTATACATAATGGTTATGAAATGTAATATATATATATATATATATTTCTTTTTTTTTTTTTATGGAAAGGACAAGGCAAACGAACGTTCGGGTCACCTGATGGTAAGTGATCCCCACCGCCCACGGCCCCGTGTAACACCAGAGGAGCTACAGGTGCGTTGCCGGCCTTTGAGGTGGGAGTAGGCGCGCTTTTTGAAGGTACCCATTTCGTATCGACCTGGAAAAACTGCCGCAGGTAGGCCATTCCACAGTTCAGTTTATTTGTTAACTATACTTATCTCCCGTGCATACTCGTAGGCAGATAGAATTATTAGCATTGGGTCTTATTTGAGCGAAGAAATTAAAATAAAAAAAATTATTACACCGAGTGAAAATTGAACCCACAGCCATATATAGACAATTATATATGTATATAGTCACTTACTCACGATAGATATATGGAAATAACAATATGTATAATATGAATGTTTCTTCAGCTTGGTTGATTAAAGTGCGAGATTAGATTTCGTCACTCAGACTCTTTATGGACCAAAATAATGTAAAGATCTCTGGATTTTGTCTTTCTAACATGTAAACAGTAAATTACACAAAATGTCTGGTGAGTAATTTCAATATAACTGGGCAACATTAACTTATGGAATAAGAATTTTCAATGATAAGTGTTGGCTGAAAATAGTCCAATTACATTAAAAAGAAATATGTTTAGTTATATATTTTATAGTAAAATTTCATTCCGTAGACATAGAATTAGATAATTCTAATATCGGTTCTAGTGACATAATGGCCATAGCTATTTTTGGCTATCAATAGGTACGGACTATGAAGAATATTAGTTATAAAACTTATCTGTGTATTATAACTCGTTATAAAGGGAAAAAACTCTTTAGTATTCCATGTATACATTGTGCGGGTGCTGGTGTGTGCCAAAAGGCATAGGAAGAACATGAGCTTGGAGTGGTGGGTGAATGTATAGGTTTTAGGCCATTTAAAATGGCTAATGCCATTCACCTCCACTGTCTTATCTCTCCCTTAACCATATTTGAAAAAAATAATATTTGAAAATATTAATCTTTAATACCATTTTCGAAGTATTCGCTAGAAATTAGCTGATAGTACAGGCCATACTCCTAGTACTAACAATCTATTAAAATATTTGGCTTGTCTAGGGATTT
Source organism: Philaethria dido (assembly GCA_033558755.1). Classification (NCBI taxonomy): domain Eukaryota; kingdom Metazoa; phylum Arthropoda; class Insecta; order Lepidoptera; family Nymphalidae; genus Philaethria; species Philaethria dido. The sequence continues at coordinate 292,732 of JAKGSA010000800.1, forward strand.
ACACTTATGGTACCTACTTTCAACGCGTACAAAATTAACACTAAACTAATTCTTTATCAGTTCGTTGGTAAGTCTAAAATGCTTGTTAATATTCTACTCTTGTATTTACTGTTCTTAATTATATTCTAAAGCTAGTAATAAGAAGCAACTCTCAAATTTTCTTTTCATTTACTTCCCATGACAAGATGAAGGATGTTTATGTAAAGAATCCGTCCGGAAACCTATATGAGGCGACAACAAAACGTTTAACGAAAAAATATATCATGTGTGACAGTATACAGTGTCCGTCACCTTCAAGTGTAATTTCAGTAATTTTACCGTATTTTTAACTAAAACAAATTAGTATTTATGACTTACTACATTGTATTCGAATATTTAACTATATAAATGATTTTTAACACGCTGTGGAAAGTCACCTTTGCACACTGTCTCTATGCGTGAAGTGTATTCTTATTTTGCTCTTTTTCACATTTTTTTAGCTTCACGCTGTATCCCGTATATAGCAGGGAAGGCAGAGGGAACCTGATAATCTAGTGTTAAGACACTGCGTTTCCCACTTTCCGCCGAATTTGGGCATTACGTGCTGGGTGGTGGAACTCAACGCTTGTTACCACACGCAGGAAATGAAAATACTAAACTTTTACATTTCCTGGAGTGGGAATCAAACCCACAACCTGTCGCGTTTGCAGTCGCACGCTTGTGCCTCTGCGATACAATAGGTACGTACTTACTTTTTTTCTTCATATTCTATTTGTTATTTTATTTCCTTGAAAAATGTTTTATTTCTATTATATAAGCAATGAAGAGTTTTGTCTATATATCTTATATTAGTTTGATCTATCCATCTATCATTGTAAGTAAACCAAGCAATTTCGACCCACTTATTGTACCGATTACTTGAAAACTTCCACACATTTTCATGCCACGCATCTAATATCTTTGCCAGTGTAATCAGGACATGAGAAAATAATTTTAAACGTGTTTTTTACGTTTAAATTAAAATATATTTTAAAGTTATAAAAAGTCTATTTTGACAATTTAACAGTAAGCTTATCGTACATGTTAGAAGTGTATGATGCCTTCATATACCCAATATTATGGATCTTCCCATGAGAATGAGATAATATATTTTCTCACAGTAAAAAGTACTTTATGTCATTCTCTAGCTAACTATCCAATCTAATTTATTTCCACTTAAAAACCATAACGTAATATCGTTTCATGAAACGAAAGAAAGACAAGCATACTTTCCTATTTATAATATTAGTAAGGATATTTAAAATTAAAAACAGTTTTAACCGATTTCAAAAAAGAGGGGTTAATAAATTCGATTGTCCTTTTTTATGTGTGTTACCATATAACTTTTTGCTGGATGAAAAAAATTGATAATTCTTTTTTTATATAAGAGTCAAGATATAACAATTAGTTTATGAGCTATTCGTAATAATTTTACTTTTTAATACATTTTTTTGATGATTTTTCTTTTTTTGTGAGAATCTTAATTATATTCTTTTAGCCATACCTTATTTTCTAAATTCTACATACAACGTACGCGACATAGAGTGACCATATGTTGCAATATTTGCGCTACCTATCCGTTATCTGTAATCTTAATAAAAAAAATATTTACACATACATTTAAAATTTCGTATGACTTCTAAAGAAAGTAATTGTTTGCTTTAAGTTTTTCTGTTTCACTACATATATTTCATTACACTAATTGTTGGCCATATCGTCTATATCTTTTGTTGCTAATTTTGGCACGTTTTTAATTTTGGATCTGGTAGGTATGATCAAATATATAGCTACAAATATTTTGAACGAATAAAATATTTTGTACAATTATTATTATTTTTTTTTAATTAACTTCACGCTGTATCCCGCACATAGCAGGGTAGGCAGAGGGAATCAGAGAGCCTAGTGTTAAGACACTCCGTTCTCTTTGAACATTTCCTTTCCCCACTTTCCACCGAATTGAGGCATTTTTAGAGCGCTTTGCCTTGTTACTAGAGCGAGGAAATGAAAATACTAAATATTATTTAATATTTTCACTTTCTATAGAGGGAATCGGACCCACAACCAGTCGCATTTACAGTCGCACGCTTGTGCCTCCGCGCCACGACATGCGTCATTATAAGATATAATAAAAAAGAGAAAATGGACACAAAAAAATATTCTTTGTAAATTTCAAATTTTGTCTATTATGATTTTTTGTTAAATTTAATATGAAATCAGTTTTAAATAAAACAAATCAACTGAAATATGTATATCATAATAGTCAAGAACTATTCTAAGACTCACATAAAAAAATGTATCCACGTCACTATCGCCTTAAATAGCTCTACTATACTCCTATATTTTATTTAATGTGTGTAAATATATCTATATATAAGACGCTTGCGTTACTGAGTGACTGAGAGACAACGTACACGAAACTACTGACCACAGAAAAATGAAATATGGCGTGTAGGCGACTTTGGGAGTGTAGAGGAGCTCTGAGAGATGACTATAGAAAAATGAAATTTAGCATCTACACTCCTTAGTAGGGGAGTACTAAGAGAGGATTTCGTGAAATTCATATAAAAACGCGAAACGAAATCGCAGAACACAGCTAGTATTTAATAAGATATTTATACTATGTAAATAAATTAAATTATAGTAAATATTTAAAATAATCACTAATTAATATTAATCGCTTAATCATTTCATTTCGTTCATTTTTATAATAATTTTGTAGAGTCACTTCATGCCGAAGAGACAGGTTACTTTATATATACTGGTAATAAAAGAATTCCACAAAACATTTTCTGGTCATTCTTCATAATGTAAATTACATATACACCATAAACTTTTAAATCTTACCTCCTTAAACAATTTTCAATTGACCAATGACGAACAATTGACGATTACTATTTTCAACTAAACAGTTAAAACAACAGATTTTCACTTAAAAAACAAAAGTAAAAAAACTAACAAAACTATAGTTTAAAACTACACTAAACACTTGTTGTAGTAAAGTAAACAATTACGAACTACAGTAATACTATTGACTACAGTAGTAGCGTACAGAACGAGCGCTTCGTCCCGAGTCCGCGGCCTTACTGGCGTTATCAAAGACATTGGCTACTCGCACAATTCTTATTGTAATAATAAAACAATATTAATCTATTTGTTATATTTTTGCTATCTTTAAACATTAAGCAGAGAGAAGTGATAAGACACTCCGTTTTTCACTTTCCGCTTAGTTTAGAATGTTGAGAGGTAATCCAGTGCAAGTTATTATTTGAATACATAACTTCACGCTCTATCCCGCATATAGCAGGGTAGGCAGAGGGAACCTAGTGTTAAGACACTCCGTTCTCTACTTTCCGCCGAATTGAGGCGTTGTGTGCTGAGTGGCGGAACTCAACGCCGTAACGTAACGTAATATATTAATACGTGAAGCAAAAACTTTGTATCCCTTTTTACGAAAATTACGCGGACGGAGGAGCATGAAACTTGGCACACTATATAGCGAAGGCAGAATGACAATATCTTTTTAAAATAATGCATAAAAAATATATTGAATTAGTAAAATAAATGTACACACTGCTATGGTATGATATTCATGTTTATATAAAGTGACATATACGTTGCTAGGCAACGCGTTGTTAACGCGTCAACGGGGATACTAGTAATAAGCAAATCGTTATCGTCAGACGGCGCAGGACCTAAGCTATAAAACAAAAGTCGTAAAGTAACCTTAATAATATAAATATTAGATGGACTCGGATATTATGACGTGGGTATAATTATATAGGTACTTAAAGCACGCTACTAATATATAATATATATTGTTAATTTCAGCAGTGAACCTAGTGTCAAGACACTCCGTTCTCCACTTGGGAACTCAACACTAGGCTTTGTGTTACCAGAGCGAAGAAATGAAAATAATTTAAATATACTCGTAATCATTTTCCCGATCGGGAATCGAACCGCCAACCAATCATATTTACAAACAGACGTTGTCCACTGCGACATGTAGCTTGAGAATCTTTCAATTTTATTCGACTGACGCAAAAATGATGTGGTATTTGTAGGATCAAATAAGTTGATGCAATAAATATCTAATATTAACGCCTGTCGTGGTGCAGAGTCACAAGCGTGCAACTGTACATGCTATAGGTTGTGGGTTCGATTCCCACTCCAGGAAATGGAATTTTTCATTTCCTGGGTTTAGTAGCAAGGCATAGCGTGACGTTGAGTTCTGCCACTCAGCACGCAATGCCTCAATTCGGCGGAAAGTGGGGAACGGAGTGTCTTAACACTTGGTTTCTTCTGCCTACCCTGGTATATGCGGGATTTAGCGTGAAGCTGTGTGTGTATGTGTATGTATGTAATAAATATCTAAATATACTTTTTGTCATGTTTTACACTCCGTTGTCCACTTTACTTCTAAAATTGAGACATCGTGTATTCAGTGGCGGAACTCAACGCGGCTTTGTCTCATTAAAGCGAAAAAATGAAAATAATTTGAAAATATAATACTGCGAGCGGGAATCTAACCCACAACCAGTCCCATTTACAGTCAGGTGATGTCCCACTGCACTACGATGGTCTCAATTGTATATAAGTGAAAAGTTCATCATATACTCATTCGCTAATTAATTTATGAAGGAATTTAGCTTATATTAAAGAGGTGTCATTTCGGATATCAAGAAATTCTACCCCTGAAGGTTAAAAAGAGAATGTATATAAAGTAAGAAAGTATATTTTGATTTTCACTTGATTTTTAACCAATTTTCAAAACAGGAAGTTTTCAATTCGATTGCATTTTTTTTGTGTGGTACCGCATACATTTGTCAGAAGTGGAATTCGAACCCAGCCCTCAGAAGAGGACCAGAACTTGAGTCTGGCGCCTTAGACCGCTCGGCCATCCTGACTGGTGTGGTACCGCATAACTTTATTATGGGTGAACCAATTTTGATGTTTTTTTTATATATTATTGCAGATAATCTGAAAAATGTGACTTACTCATAATAATGTAACTTTTAGAGCTTTTTTTTAAATCGGTCTTTTTTTTTTTAAATTTTAATTATTTCTTAGACTACAAATTTTGAAATAATAAGCTTTAGGGCATTTTGTGGTTCCAGATTTTTGTAAAACCTATTACTAAAAAAAATTAATGTTAAAATATTGTATAAAAGTAAAATTTTATTACGTGTTTTCTTTCAGTCATTTACTTCAAGCTTGATATTTAGGTTTAATAACTAAATAAACTAATTTTTTAATGTTCATATTAAACATTCTTCTGATTAGAATTCGAACCCACAGTCATCATGGTCTAATTACATAAAGTATGGTGTAGATATTTATCACTAAATGTGCTCTCTTAACTTAACAGTTACGAAGCAGAGAGCAGAGTGATGTAACGCTATGTCTTTAATAGTTTTAAATTTTGTATCATATAAAAGCTATTAAAATCAATATGACTATACAAATAATTTAAAAAAAAATACGACTGATATAAAATTGTAGTAAAATATTAGAACAGTTAAAATATTTCATGTTTCAATATTTTTTATTTCGTTCTCAAAAAAATCTGGATTACCTAATACGTAATGTCGTGAAATTAGGCAGGAATTGGAAGAGGCCGGTTCCTGTCATATGCCCGCATGTGTTGTAAGAACCTAAAAAAATAAAAAAGCCTGTGTTTTCCCCTTTGTAAATACTATTTGCTTGATTACTGAGCAAATTTGAATAAAACTAAGTGTAGAATTATAATAGACCAGCTTAATTGTAAGAAATAAGGAAATAACGCATTAGCTAAATTATACAGAATCATAAGATTATACAGAATTTTTTAAAATCTGTCGTGGCGCAGAGGCACAAGCGTGCGACTGTTAATGCGACAGGTTGTGGGTTCGATTCCACTCCAGGAAGTGAAAATTTTAAATAATATTTATTTAATTTTTCCTAGGTTTGGTTGGTTCTGCCACTCAGCATGCAATGCCTCATTTCGGTGGAAAGTGGGGAATGGAAATGTTTAAGGAGAACGGAGTGTTTTATCACTAGGTTCTCAGGTTCCCTCTACCTACCCTGTTATGTGCGGAATACAGCGTGAAGCTAAAAAAATCAAAGATGATGAGCATTTTTTATAGACATATAAATATTAAAATATGGATGTTTTGGTATAGAACACCAAGAGGTCCACTACGGGATAAGAATATATGAATGATAAAATTGAAATATTTAATTGAATTTGAATTCAAATGAGGCCATTGTGGCGCAGTGAGACAACATCCGACTGTAAACACGATTGGTGGTGGGTTAGATTTCCACTTGGGGAATAAGAATACATTAATATTATTTTCATTTCTTCGCTCTTGTAAGACATAGTACGGCGTTGGGTTCCGCCACTTAATACGTAATGTTCGAATTCGGTCGGAAATCAGCGAACGGGACGTCTTGACACTAGGTTCTCCCTCTGACTCACTGCTATGCGAGGTAAAATGTAAAATCGTGAAGCTGGAGTATCTCGTATGGTAAATTTAAGAAACTAGAACTCTGTAATAACATATATTTTAAATTATGTTAAATATAAAATTATTCTAATTAGCTTAACGCTTTTTTCTACATAATGGGGTACAGAGAACCTAGTGTTAAGACACTCTGTTATCTACTTTCCGTTCGAATTCGAGACGCCGCCTTTCTCAATACCGCGTTTTCAGACAAGAAAGGAGAAATTAAAATATATATTTGTATACAATTAATGGTGGAATTTGAATCCATAACCACTCCAGTTTACAGTCGAACGCTATACCACTGGGATTATTATTTTGATAATAGTTGTTCAACGTTCTCTCACAATATCTACATCCTTATGTATATAAAACGTATGAATAAATTCAAGCTAGCCTCCCAAAGAACTAGAGCGTAAACATTCAGATAAGGCTGGAAGACGGTGCGCAACGAACACGGATTGCGAAAGAAATATTATTTTTTCGTAAAAAGTTTTTACTAGTTATTATATATCTTTTTTAGTTTCACGCTGTATCCCGCATATAGCAAAGTAGGCAGAGGGAACCTGAGAACCTAGTGTAAGACACTTCGTTCTCTTTTACAATTCCGTTCTCTACTAGTAGTAGTTATTATATTATGCATAATTTATTAATGTTTGACTCTCACGCTATATCCCACAAAGCTTTCATTATGTCGAATACCCTAGTCATAGAGAACTTACCGTAAAGACACTCCTCTCGCCGCTTTTCGCACGAAGTCAAGATATTATGACGACTGGTCCTATGAACAATGACACAAGGGCAGAAACACAACTTTACAAGAGAGTGGCTTAAAGATTTCTAAGATTGTTATTCCGTAATTTATAAAGATTTATTATTTGAAGCATTCACTTCCTCTGAATAATGACAAAATTAGAAACTTTTAATCATTCTTCGATAAATTTGTACTTTTGCACTTGTACCATTATTCGTAGGACCCGTCGATGTGTTAAGTGGTGGAACTCATCAAACTGAATAATGAAAATAATTTATGTACAATCATTACCACTACGAATTGCGTTGACCGTCAGACGCCATGACGACCTATATATATAGGGTGTCCCAAAATTAACGCAAGATTTGAATTAAATAGAAAATGCCATTTTAGTCTTTTAATAGCGAAAGAATAATGAATATAATAGCAAATGACGGCAAAGTCAAATCTTGCGTTAATTTTGGGACACCCTTTATTACTATTACATTAAATATGTACCTATTTATTGTAGGCTAAAAATTACCTACTGTACGTACATATCATGGTCTTAAAATGGTTGGAAAATGAAGAACACAGTGGTTTAACACTATACCCTCTCTTACTTTCAGCTAACTTCGATATAGACGTGAAAATAAAAATATCTTATTCTGCTAAGCGAAGCGAAGCGAAAGGTAAACGTTAAATCTGGTTTATAATTTACATAAGGTGGAATACTTATGCATTCGATCGGTTTAAGTTATTGTCAGTTCGATTACCACTCTGGAGAATGAATTATATTTAAAATATTCATATTTCTTCGCTCTGGTAAGACAAGTACATTATTAAATTCCGCTATTCAGCACTTAATGTCACAAATACAGATACAACGTGGCGAATAGTGTCATGACACTGTGATCTCTCTGACTACCTACTATAGCATACGGAATATAAAAAAGCGTGAACATACAATAAAAAAATAAATAAAATAAACCCTACTTCGCATAAATTATAATATAACGTATGTTTCAAGCTGCAATTTATAAATTTTGTTTGAATAGCAGAAGATTGGGCGAGTAGACACTTGTAGACGTTGTGCCGTGCTCGTACTCGCGGCGCCTTTGACCGCGCCGGCCGAGGTCAGCCATTCGTACTGCTAAACACTACGCAAGGGTAAATCTATTTGATTTATATTGCACTAGCTTCCGGCCCCTGGTGTGGCTACTTCCGGTGTGATGATGGGTATATGATGATGATAACGTATTATTAGTATTAGGTATTAAGATAATATAACATGCTTTCTATTGTTATTTTTATGAATTTTAATTTTAATGAAATGAGTGTTTGTTAGCCTTTTAAAGATCTTGGAGACTATCGCAATGCAGTAAAACAGCATTTGGCTGTAAACATTATGGCTGTCAGTTCAATTTTCACTCGGTGGAATGATTATATTTAAATTATTTAGAAATCTTGCTCTGGCAATACAAGGCGTGGTGTTGATTTGCGACACTCCACGCGCAATGTCTCGAATTTGGGCAGTAAGCGGTGAACGGAGTGTCTTGACACTAGATTTTCTCTAACTATCCTGCTATGTGGAAGAAATATTCTACTTGAAAAAAAAAAACTTAAATTTGAAGGTACGCTTTAACGTGAAAAGTGCATACACATTCTAAACAGCGTAGAAAAAAATTGCGAACGGATCATAATTATCATAGTTAGTAATTCTGGTGCCCAATTCAATGTAGCGCCGTATTCTTAGGTGATACTGCAATGTGATAAACATTACAGTATCACCTAAAAATAAGAATCCAGAGTGAATGTAATAATTGATTTGAAATTTTGAATTAAATATTATGTAATGTATGAAGAATAAAGAAGTAAAAATAATTGATCATATGTTAAGGTCATCTTGCATTTTGTTTGTTAGACCACATCAAGCGTTTTAAAGTCTTATTAAATTTAAAACAATTTGAGACGCTAGTTCCATTACCTTCTTAGTTCTACCGTACGTATGGTAGAGTATGCGTCACCGCAGGAAAAATAAAATCAATATATTTTAAGGCCAGATGTAACTCTAAAAGTAAAACATCACTCATTTACTTTATTGCCGGCGGATTCTTTTCAACAAGTGATATGTTTAAAAGATATTTGCCGGTTTGGAAACACGCCAGCTGTACGTGTAATGTAAATCACGGCGTAGGGTCGAACTCTCAGCAGTACGAGGATAGGGTGCAGTGGCTACCGTTATATAAATAGCGAAGCCTGCGAGAGGATAAAATGAATATAGACTATCAGTAGTATTACAATAATTGTAAGATTTGGCCTACTAATATTAAAATTATCAAAGATAATAAACTAAATTTATAATAATAATAATAAAATAATTCCAAAGGACCGGGTTCTTGTGAACCTGAGAATTTCGGCAGAGATACATTATAATAATAAATCTTTATTTTTCTATTCATCTTACAATATATTTCTGTACATATGACTACATATAATATAAAAAAATATATATAATATAAAATTTCACTTGCTTTTGGTGTGTACCCTCTTGGGTAAAAGCCTCTTCCAACTTGGACCATTCTTTCCAGTTTTTGGCAACTTCCATCCAATTTTCTCCTGCTACGTTTTTAATTTCATCTCCCCATCTTTAAGAAAGTAAATTTAATAATGAAAAATATTAAATCCCATAATAAATTACATATTGTGTAACGGATGTTCTATGTCATTCTTTCACCGACTTAGTCCTGTATATATATCTATTAGTTTCTTTATCGTAACGCATTTTCGTTACCCTGAGTTTAAAATCACTATGATTTTAAAGAAGCTTCACTTTAAAAAATATTGTCGTATGCCAGATCGTATTAGACAACGTGCAGCCTATCGTTTGACTTCCTAAGCTAACTGCAAAATAATGCGCGTGAGCAGAAAGTGAATGAGGTAATATATTCCCAAGACACCTCTTTATTAAAGATGGAGGAAATTCATAATAATATTAATAAGCATTCTTTACTGTAGTAATAAAAATAATTTTCGATAATCAAACTTATTTTAGTTCTATCAAAAAAGAAACAATATTTGCTCGCACAATAACAAACACTCCTTCTATAAAACTTTCCTCCGACCCCAAGTTGTACTCTACAATAATGCTTCATTTTACTTACTTCTGCTACTACTTTACACAGAACCTATATACTTCGAACACTAGATGGTACACTGTTAATAACCACACTGCCCCTTGTAAAGCTAAAAAAGATTTTTTTATAGTAATCAGGCAATCTCAAACTTGCTATGCTATTTTTCTACTACCTCACAATACTAACAACTTCCGTTAAATAATCATAGAAATAGTCATAACAAATACTAAATAATTTAATACACTAACAATAACTTGTTCATATCTATATAAATTCATGTATCTTATTTAATATCCAAAAGAAAATATTCAAAATATCCGCCAAAATCTGTCGAGAGATTCAGTTCATAACTAAATAGGATATGAGGTGTATTTCGTATCATCTCATCTCACAGGAAATAAGCAAAGTAAGTAAAGACAACATCGTTATGTACTGTAGAGTCGTGGTTAAGTGAAGGGAGGCTCCAAAACTTTTCTTTATATGGTTTTTTCTTTATAAAATTCTTTAAATCCTTAATATTATTTAAAAAAGAAATATTAACTCATCTTTCTTATCTTGTTTCTATTCTTCATTTCAGGTGAAAATAATATTATATTGTATAACTATTATACGCTATATAACCTAGCAGTGGCGAGGCGTTCATACAACTCGATTCCCACCGGCTTGCTGAACTTTTCAAAGTACAAGTATGAGACCTAAAAAAAAGCTCGCCAGGAAAATGTGGAGCTCGAAAAAATAAAGTCAAACAAGGTGTGAGAGCTAAAAAAAAGGCCGCCAAGAAAATATCGGGCATAAAATAAAAAAATAGTCATCGCCAAAATTGTATAGTGAAATTATGAAATACTTTGACATCCTATACCGATTTCCCTAAATATATCATCGGCTTCCTTAAAAATTACCGGCTCCCTAAATATGCATCGGCTTCCCAGAATTTACTGGCTCGACTAACTAAAATTTTCACCCCTCGCAACTGGAACTTTGTGTTCAAATATTCCGTTCTCCATTTTCCGCCAAAATTTAATACCGAACATAACATAACAAGTCGAGGCGACTTGTTTTTCTAAGTGACTAAAAGGAAAATAGTTTTCTGTTTATAAATTATTTTCTTTTCGTCGCTAAAACTACACCATAACACATTACTAGTCGTATTAAATGGTTTCCCTATAGCTATCTATCACAAATATAATATCTTAAAAATAATAAAAAAGATCTATCACAAAGATAATATCTTAAAAATAATTAAAAATAATAGAAAGAAAAAAGATAATATCTTTAAAATCATCGGAAATTGTAAATGTCTTTACATTTACCTACCTACGTAACTTCACGCTTTATCCCTAGCAAGGTAGTCAGAGAGAAAGGACGGACGGTCCTAAAAATGTGTATACAAAGTTCCATGTTAATCTGTTGAGTAGTTTTGGCGTAAAAGCATAACAAACAAACTTACATTCACATTTATAATATTAGTAGGGATATTCATAAATAACATACAATACTTGTCAAACAATATTTCACGCTCCATTGTAATACTTATATCCTAACATACTAGTATAAAGAAACATAAGACCTACTTTTATTCCGATACATTAAGTTGTTCACAACACGGAGCAGTACGTAAGGTGCCTTTGTGTCGTGAAGCGGACACCTTTCTTACGGTAAATATTATTTGATATTAAATATAGACGAGTTACAAAATAGTTATATTCGAAAAGGAAAATCCTTTCGCTTTCCATGTATTATTAAGTAATATTCTTTTTCTCATGAGGCTTTCCTAGCGCAGTAGAAAATCTATGTACACGCGATTTCCACTGAGAGATTATTATATTTAAGAAACGAATTTTTATTTATTTAGAAAACGTATAAAAATTTGAACGCAGCAGGACTCAAACTCGCGACTCTTGGAAACCGTCCAAGCGCTCTGACCACTAAGCCTTGCGTTCTATATCCGACTGCGTCGAAATATAAATAAATTTGTACACGCTTGTTACAATTTATTTATATTTTTCGTTTCCAAAGTGTGTGATGAACACTTTAAAACTTCAAAAATGATTATATTTAAATTATGTTCATTTTTGACAAAGCGACACGTAGTGTCTGAAATTGGGGTGAAAAAAGGGAGAGTGTCTTGACACTAGATCTCTTTCAGTTGAACGATGAATAAGTTACACCTGAAAATTGTATATAAAGCAAACACGGAGAGCAAAATAATTTCTCACTAGATTATCACTTACAAAAATGCCAGATACATACATACATACATGTTTCACGCTGTATCCCGCATATAGCAAGGTAGGCAGAGGGAACCTAGTGTTAAGACACTCCGTTCCCCACTTTTCGCCGAATTGAGGCATTGCGTGTGGAGTGTCGGAACTCAACGCCGCGCTTTGCATTGTTACCAAGCCCAGGAAATGAAAAATTTCATTTTCTGGAGTGGGAACCGAACCCACAATTTCGCGTTCGCAGTCGGACGCTTATGCCTCTACGCCACGACAGGCGTTAAAAATAAATGCGAGATCAAACATTAAAACACATTATGACCTCGGCTCACATAAATTGTTCATGAAATTTACAGAATTCAGGGCAATAGGAGGTTTATCGCTATGATGACAGTTCAATATTTAACTCATAAAACTTTATGATATATTAGAGAGCGAATGTCCGTACTTCTGTATTGATATCACCTACTTCATGTTTGTCAGTGATCATATTTTATTACGTACTCGTGTATTAAATATCAGACGGGGCAAGTGATCGAGTGGTCATTTATAAGTTCTTTAAATAAATAAATAATATTACTTCATTTTATTTATTTATAATTAATTATCTGGTGAGATTAAACGCGGCGTTGAGTTCCGCCACTTAACACGTAATGTCTAGGATTAGGGCGGAAAGTGGAAAACGGGGTCTCTTAACATTAGATTCTCTTCGCGCTTCGGCTTCACGCTTCATCCTATATCAATAGCTCTTTGACTACTCAGTCAGCATTTTTTTGATTACTTCATGTTGTATGCAATGGACATCTATCAATATAGGAAGCAATAATTGTGATTGTCAAAATGTTTTCAAATTTTTAATAAAGTGTTCAGTGCAGTGTTTTTCTTTTTATTTATTTCATAAAACTTCGTGTTAAAATTTTGAAAATCAGCTTAATTCAGTCTATACTATCACACTTCAGTCCAGATCAATCATGTCCAGTCCAATTTAAATTGTTCATGAATACCTTATAGGTCTTTTACAAGGTAAAAACACCCCAATTTTTTTTCTTTTTATTTTTCCTCTTTCTCCAAACATTTTCTAAACATCCTAAAAATGTAACTTGTGTATATTTATATATTCTGTTAGATTTTTGTTTTCCTGTACCGCGGCAACCTTTCACACCTTACCAAAATAAATGTCAAACAATGCCCCATTGTCAGGAGAATTTGAAAAAAAAAGGAAAACCTACATCGAAAATAATAAAAGCGTAATAAAATCGTAGCACAGTGGGACAGCGTCTGACTGAACGCGAGTGGTGGTGGGTTCGATTCTCGGAGGTATCTCGCTTAGGTAAGACAGTTAGTGAGATTCATTCGCTTAACATTCAATGTCTTGAATTCGTATATTGATGGCATGTTCTCTCTTCCCATCCTACTATGCGGGATTAAGCGTAAATATAAAAAAAAATAATAAAGAACCATAATACACATATAACAATACTTCGGAAAAACAATCGTGGTTCAGTTAGGAAGTGTTTAATTGGACGGGGAGGTTTTCAGTCTTGATAACTAAATTTTCGGCTTGTTTGTATGTCTATTATATTATATCACAACTTAACAAGTAATAATGACTTTAAACTCCATGCATACAATTTTACATCCATATATACATTATACATCAGTGGTGAGGCGTCCATACAAATCGATTCCCATCGGCTTGACGGCCCGGCCACTTTTCATAGCACAAATATGAGACCGAAAAAAAAAGGTTGCTAATAAATCTTGACCTCCAAAAAATAAAAGTTAAACAAGGTGTGAGAGCTAAAAAAAAGGTCGCTAGGAAAATATTGGACATAAAAGTGCAAAAAAACAAGCTCTGACATCTTGTACACCTAAAAAAAAGATCATCGCCAAAATTCGATAGTGAAATTACTAAATACCTTGACATCCTAAACCACTTTCCCTAAATATATCGGCTTCCCTAAAAATTACCGGCTTCCCTAAATATACATCTGCTTCCCTTAATTGGCTTGTCTAATTAAAATTTTCACCCCTCGCCACTGTTATACATACAATATTAGTAAAACAAAAGTAATTTCACATACACTGCACCGTTACTTCTCTCCGTGGAAATCTTACGTAAAACTAGCAGTTTTATTATTCAGTATGCAAGTAATTTGAGAGAACGGTCAGAGCTTAGAGCGCAGTTCGCGATACTATAGGGACTTCACTCAGCATAGCTGTTACAAAATCATATATTTTAAAATACTAGACCACTTTACATTAGTATTTAAATGAATTTCTTTGTTTTATTAAGTATAAAATAACTTTATCACTTGCTTTTTTAATTACCTGAAGTCTTGTTTTTTATGATTTAAGGTAAGTTTTGTAACCGATTTCAAAAAAACGAAGAGGTTCTCAATTGAACTGTATTTTTTTATGTAACTTTTTTAAGGATGAACAGATTTTGATGATACTTGTTTTATGTGATGACTTGTGAACTACGTACAACCTGCGAGGAAATACCTTAGTAATTATATGAATTAAATACTATATTGATTATAAAAACTATAATATATTATAGTTAGTTAGTAACAAAAACAATTACATTATTATATAAATGAACAACATTTAAAAATATCTATTATGAGCATATTTTTTCACCATTG
Source organism: Philaethria dido (assembly GCA_033558755.1). Taxonomy (NCBI): domain Eukaryota; kingdom Metazoa; phylum Arthropoda; class Insecta; order Lepidoptera; family Nymphalidae; genus Philaethria; species Philaethria dido. Next base: position 307,966 of record JAKGSA010000800.1, read on the forward strand.
TTTGAAAAATTGGAGAAAAATTGGATAACAGGACAATGAATTCCAACTTTACCTTCTCTCTACTTACCTCTGACAAAAACAATCGCAAAATAAATACATAAGTATTATTTTAGAGTGTAGCTTTTACAGCTTAAAAAAATTATTTCTTTCTATAATTACAAACACAAAGGAATCCGTATCCTGTTTATATAAAGCATTCATTTAAAAAATCACATTATAGCGTTTAACAAAAAGCTTTCCATTAGTACAAATTGTTACATACATATGTGCGTTATTTATTATAGTTCTGGACGTTCTGATCGTTTAACTATAGATAAAGCCGCTATTTATGGGATACAATAACTGTTCACTCTTGAAATGTATGGGAATGTGAATGAAAAGATTAAAAAGTATTATTTCTAATATGTTTCTTTTTTTGTTTTTTTTTTTTTACTTTTTTTAACTTCACGCTGTATCCCGCATATAGCAGAGTAGGCAGATGGAACCTGAGAATCTAGTGTTAAGACACCCCGTTCCCCATTTCCGCCAAATTGAGGTATTGCGTGCTGAGTGGTGGAACTCAACACCGAGCTTCGTCTATTACCAAGCCCAGGAAATGAAAATACTAAACTTTACATTTCCTACAGTGGGAATCGAACTCACAACCTGTCGCTTTTACAGTCACTTTCTATATTTAAAATGGTTTTTTTTTCAATAGCTTCATGTTTTATTCCGAAAAACATGGTTAGTTAGAGAGGACCTAGTGTCTAGACACTCCGTTTCTCATTTTTCGTTCGGATTCGAGACAGTGTTAAATGGGGGTTTGTCTTATCAGAGTTGAAATTGAAAACTAAATTAAATATAGCTATTCCCCTGAGTGAGAATCCAGCCAATAAACAATCGCTTTTACAATTTGAGTGTCTTACTGCCCAACGACAATCCTCCTTCGTGTGTTCTCCATACAACGTGACATTGGCGAAGTAATCTGTTCTCTACTGGCGCGTTCGAAGCACCGTAATTTAAGAACTAAACTTAACTATTGCAAAACGATTGCTTCAAATCTGTGCAAAAAGATACTAAAGGTACCCTACACAAATAATAGGCGTATAAAATTTTCAACACAGATAAGAACGTATGCCTTAATAGGATAGAACGTCTGGACAGTTTCCAAAAGGCGCGGATTCAAGTCCCGCTATCAATTTCTTATACATTTATAAATATTATAGATATGAATCACTTTTATCAAAGACGGATGAATTCAGTACTTCTAATACTTCTAGATAATACTTCTTATCTATACTAGAAATCTATAAATCGAACTACAAGTAGTCAAAATTTATCGGAAATAAATTTGTGCCCGCACTTAGGGAGATAGCGAAGTACGTTTACAATCTCAAATCGAACTTTACCACTTCAAGTGTAGGAAAGGACGAGTTTCGCAGACGTCTTAGCTTTTACTTTTCGAGAAAATAATATTCTTTAACATTTTATTTTTTTGAAAATTGTGTTTCTTTTTCATTTTCCTTAAATTTTAAAAATAATCAGAATTTTTGATTTTTTTTAATTTATCAAATATTTTGTAGATACTAATTCAGACAGATACTAGTGCCAAGCCACTCCGCTCTCCATTTTCCGCCGGAAACCGAGACATTACGTTTTGAATGGCAGAACTCAACGTCACGTTTTGTCATAATAAAACATTATAAACTAAAATACTAGTTCTCTTAAAATAAGCCGTGGAATTACTTTATACCAAAAATACATTGTGTCAAAATAAAATAATACAAGGGAAAGAAGATTTATCGTATGTGTAGAGGGAAAGCTATATTGTAATGCAAAGAATATCTTACATAGATAAAACCTACGCAAAGAACATTTTAGGTTCATCTTTATCTCATCATTTTTGTGTGTATTATGTGTATGTTTTTTAGCTTCATCCTCACGTAAGAGGTTAGGCAGAAAGAACGTAGTGTTAAAACACACACAAGATCTTAACACTGCGCTTTGTCATAAAATCAACGAAATATTTTTTTCTTATCCAGCTTCACGCTTAATCCCGCATAGTTGGGTAGGCTGAGAAATTGTCGAAACCCTCCGTTCTTCATTTTCCGCCCAAATTTTGGACATTACATGTTGACTGGCGGAACTCAACGCTGCGCAATGAAATTTGTAATGTGTAATTATTTACAATATTATACTTATCCATCCGTGTGCGTATCAAACCCACGACTATAGCGTATACTTAGACGTTATGCCATTAGGCCACGATGGTGTCCACATTATGATAATTATACAAATATTTCTGCCACCAGTAGTAGATATTTAAGGAGACAGGATCATGCCATTAAAATCTGATGTAGTATTTTTGTTTAAGTTTTAAAGTGTTAATCACACACTTAGGAAACGAAAAACATATTTAGAAAACGTATAAAAATTTGATCGCGGGTCTCGAGTCCATGCCTCTTGGAAACCGTTCAGTCCAGCGTTGACCACTAAGCCATGCGTTCTATATACGGCTGCGTCGTAATTTTTATACGCTTGTTAAATAATACGTTTTCTAAATATGTCTGATGTAGTAGTCATGCTTGGCTGCGGAACATAACGCCGCACTTAATTTACCAATAAAAAAATCATAATTTCATTTAAAAAAAATTCAATAAGTGAAAATTGTATCACAAGTTAATTCTATTAAATCTGCGCAAGATACTTAGTTACTTGTCGGTTTCTCGAAGAAAAAGTAACGAAGATTCGTACTTAACGAGTACTTTACTAATGATCTCAAAATCTTGCCCAAGAAAGGTTCCGAACGAAAATAATTAAAGTTAAGGTGAGATTATCAACAGGAAAGTTAACTTCACCCTTTTAGAGTTCGAGAATCATTCAAGTGGAAAAACAAGCAGATTGAAAATTTGCCCCACTCTATCTGGTGTCAAGGCTCTCCGTACACTGCTTTGTGCCCTAAATCGAGACAATACGTTTTGAGTGTCGAAACTCAACGCCGCGCTTTATCGTACCAGAGAAATGACATAAATATTTTTTTTAGCTTCACGCTGTATCTCATATCATCACGCTGTATATCATAGCAGATTAGGCAGAGGGAACCTGAGAACCTAGTGTTAAGACACTCCGTTTCTCTTTCAACATTTCCGTTCCGTTTTCCCACTTTCCGCCGAATTGAAGCATTGCGTGATGAGTGGCGGAACTCAACGCGCTTTGCCTTGTTACCAGACCCAGGAAATGAAAATATTAAATAATATTTAAAATTTTCATTTCCTGGAGTGGGAATCGAACCCACAACCTGTCGCGTTTCAGTCGCACGCATCTATTTTACTTATTTTAAACTTAGAGTTATACTGCGAACGGAGTGTCTTTACACTACTTTTCCCTGTACACTCTATTAAGCGGGATAGAGCGTGAGGCTGCTTCCTTTTGTTATTCATTATAACTCGTGTGAGGATCGAACCTATAACTATCGCGTCTACAGTCAGACACTGTGCCACTCCGCCATGATTATCTCAAATGGAAGATTTTTTGGATATCTCTGAAATAAAAATAAGTTACATAATTGATGGGATATTCCACTTCGAAAATTTTCAAGTTCAGTGAACGGGAATAATGAATACATATCATTTACTTTTGGATTAATGAACGGAAGGATATTTTAAAAGTTAATCAAATGACTAGCTATTTATGTGTTTGTTTTTTTTAACTTCACGCTGTATCCCGATTATAGCAGGATAAGTAGAGGGAACCTGCGAACCTAGTGTTAAACCACTCCGTTTCCTAGTTTCCGCCGAATTAAGGCATTGTGTGTTGAGTGGCGAAATTCAACGCCGCGCATTGCCTTGTTACCAAACCCAGGAAATGAAAATACTAAACTTTTACAATTCCTGAAGTGGGAATTGAACCCACAACCTGTCGCGTTTACAGTTACATGATAGTACCACTGCGCTACAACAGGCGTCTATGTTTGTTTGTATATGAAATTTTTTTTTTTTAATTTTTCACGATAAACATTCAATCAATGTAAATTTAAAAATAAAAATAATAATTAAGAATTTAACGAAAAGAGAAAGTTGACTTCAAATAAAATGCACGAAAAAGTGAATCTATGACGAAAAACTTAAAAAGTACTCGTCAGATCTTAACTAAATTTAAATGGGACGATATCGGAAGCACTAACTATTCGTACAATTCACTCAGTAAAAAGTTAAGCATGTGTTAAACATATAAAAAAATAACAGTAGAAAATGTAACCTCGGCCTTTTTTGAAGTCGCTTAAAAATAGTGCTCTTTTTTTTTTCGAAATGATACACATGCTGTTGACCCTAGCGGTCTTTACAGCGACACCGGGGGGGTAAGGGGAGAGGGTGCTCAGTCCCTGCGAAATGCAAGCACTAACTGGCTGCTTGAGAGGCTGCCGACAGGCGCAAGGGCGTCCCCTGCGGGACTAGGACCTCGGCTTGCGCGAGTCGTGCGGGCGGGGGAGGGAATCCCTATTCTAAGCAAACCGATCGCGACATGAAGACGCGACCGGTGGTAATTAGACTATAATGCTCTGAGTGGTTTGATTATATTTACGAAGGTCATAGGTTTGATCCCCACTCCGGTAAACAATAATTTTTAATTTTTACAGCTCTGTCACACAAAGTGCGGTGTTGAGTTCCTCTATGCGATATGTAATGTTCAAAAAAAAATATACAAGGTATAAAACTCAGTGTCATTATTTTTAACTGCTCTGTGCACCCCTTCCTATTCCATATATTCTCTCCTCTACCTTATTGGTTTCCTGGAAGAGATCGCTCTCTGAGCGATAAGGTTACTCATTATAAATATTAAGAACTTTTTTATTTTGTATGATCCTGATGTGTAATAAAGAGTATTTATTTATTTATTTAATTATCATTAAAAACAGAACATTCAATGTTCTCTACTGATTCCATTAGAACAAGCAATTAATAATAATATATGTTCACAATTAACGGAACTATTCTCTGAATGTACATTAAGGTCAGACATAAGTAGGAGGGTGCGATCTGAAGACCTGTTCTATTGTCCTATTGTTTCCTATTTATTCATATGCTGTCTTCGTTATATTTGTAGGAATAACTGTAGCTTCTCGTATTAACAAGAAAATTTAGGACATAATGATGAAGGAATCATGTCAATAGTAAATATTGTAGTGGTTTTGAAATTAATTTATTGCTTAGTCACTGCAACAGTTGTGGGTTTGATCTCTGCGCGAGAAAATGATTATATTTATTTTCATAAGTCAAACCACAGTGTTAAGTTTCGCCACCCCAAGCCTTACCACGCTTTGCAAATGAAGAACATGGTGTTTTTGTACTAAATTCTCTTTACCTATCATACATGTAAGAGAAATTATTTTTCTTTTATTTAGTTACATTTCTTCCAGATATTAAAAATAGTAGCCTAGTGAAAGACCATATTATACCATCCGTCCGTAGAGATATTATAACCGTTGATTAGCGAAATCTAAAGCTGAATTATGAATATACAAATACTTATCAAAGTCAATTTTACCCACATCGCTAGAAATTGCAGTCAACACATCTAAAACAGAGTTACGACGACATGTCGCAACATATTTACTTTTTTTTTGTTATATTCCTATTTTGTTGGGTTTCCTTAGTTTCCTAGTACATGTCAGTACTTTTTTTAAGAAATCTAAGAAAATATTATATATAAAAGAACTACAGCAAGCTAGAACAAGTCATAGATGAATTATAATACATATGGTATATTATATATATTTGTTAAAGTTCATAAGGTAGTGCAATTTCAAACGGGGGAGATACAAATAGTGGAATGCATACAGATGTGGCATTAAATATTCCTCAGGCGAGAGGCGAGTAGAGCGAGTGCAACGCGGACCCGCTACTACACACTCGAAGAATAACTTATAGTAAACAGAAATTTTCTTGAATATATATTTAAATTTCCTACTTCTATATATGCAAATAGGCATTCATGACATTTAAATGCGTTTTTGTATGGGAAGGTACACCAATATTCGGATCATATGATAGTAAGTTTTTTTTTTTTATGGCTAACAGATGGTAAACGAGCAGAAGGATCACCTGATGGTAAGTGGCTACCTTCGCCCATGAACATCTACAACACCAGAGATGTTGTAGATGGATGGCCAACCTAGAGGATGTAGATGGCAGGGGAGGACAATGTATGTAGCCCGCTATCGGAACCACCACATTTTGGGGAAAGTATGGGTGGGAAAGAGGAAAACCTGGCTTACATGCCATCGAACCGGAACACATCATAAGATATTTGGCGGTTCGTCTTTGACATGTCTTAGTGGTCGCGAGCCAGACGGAGGAGTGATCACCACCACCCAAAACCCCGTGTAACACCAGAGAGGCTAGAAGGGCGCTGTTGGCTTTTAAGGTGGGAACAGACTCACTTAAAGGTACTCATGTCGTATCGACCTGCAAACGCAGCCACAGCTACCACATTCCACTATTGAGCGGCACGTAAAGGTAAGTTTCTACGAAACCGCACAGTAATAGAGTGCCACGTATTCAGATGTATGTCATACATAATTGAAAAATATTATAAATAGCTTGAAAATAAGTATGTAAATGTGTAAAGTGTCCCTCGTGACGCAGTGGAAAAATGCCTCACTATAGACGCGATGGTTGTGAGTTTAATTTGCATATGAGTGAATGTCATATTTAAATGACTTTGCGTTGAATTCCGTAACTTACACGCAATGATTCTAATTCAAGGATGAAAGTGATGAACTAAGTGTCTTATCTAGACTCTCTCTCTACATATCCTACTAATTAAAAAATCATACATTCATATTCTTTTACTCTATTTTATCATTTTATTAAAATAATGAATAGTAAAAAAGGTACAAGCTTTATGCCATAGCCTATAACCCATTAAAAGCTCCACTCAGACGAAAGTATTTAAAGCGCAAAGCTTATAAGGAGGATTTAATATCACTCCTGAGTGTGCAAGATAAGAAAGCTCCCAGTTTGTAGGAAGAACATTTTAATTAAACCCCCGACCCCCCGCGGAGCCACCTGCACGTACCTGCCACTGCAGTACACGCAAACGCTGATTATTACACGAACTCGTATTGCAATACGTAATATTAATAAATATGAGTCATATCATGTGCTTTATTATCTTTTGTGTAGTCCTGTCTATACTTCAAAGGTTACAAGGTGATCTAAATATTACTTCTTCTTCTTAACTTCACGCTGTATCCCGCATATAGCAGGGTAGGCAGAGGGAGCCCGAGAACCTAGTGTTAAGACACTCCGTTCTCTTCCGTTCTAAATATTTAAGAAATAATTTCTATTCTGAATCCTTACTTTTATAAAAAAAGTTTTAAGTTACTTTGAAAAGTATAGACAAGAAAATGATTTGTAAAAAGCAAAATTATATATCAATGTTAGTGAGTGCTGCGTCGTCACGTCACCGCTACGTCGCGCGTCGAGCCACAAAGCATATTATTTATGTGAATTCCCCATTCTAGTATTTTCACACAAATCTGCAGATTTTGTTTTTTTTATTTTATGTATGAAACATATAGAATTATAGCGGAAAGCGACAAACGGAGTGTCTTGACACTAGGATGTCTTTGATACCCTGCTACACGGGATAGAGTGTGAAGCTACATACCAAAAGCTAAATAACAATTGTGATTTTAATAGAAATAGTAATCTGATTTCATATTAATTTCACTAAAAAAACAATTAAGGTTATTTACGAATAACTCAAAATTTACTTTTCAGATTGTTACTGAATGAGACGACATCAACAGCACTAGCTCTCATATAAAAAAAAAAAAAAAAAGGAAAAGAATCATCAAAATTGGTTCACTCACTAAAAAGTTATGCGGTGACACACATAAAAACAGTTGAATTGAGAATATCCTCCTTTTTGAAATCTGTAACGCATGTCATGGCGCAGAGGCACAAGCGTGCTACTGTAAACGCGACAGGTTGTGGGTTCAATCAATCCCAATGGAAGTTTTCATTTCCTGGGTGTAGTAACAAGGCAAAGCGCGGTGTTGAGTTCCGTCACTCAGCATGCCAATGCCTCAATTCTGCGGAAAGTGGGGAACGGAGTCTCTTAACACTAGGTTCCTTCTGTCTACCTTGCTATATGGGATACAGTGTGAAGCTATGTATGTATGTGTATTGAAATCGGTTGAAAAGCCAAATACCAGACCGCACACCACTCTTATCAATATAGGGCATTGCCCAAACAAATAAATAAAAAAATTAGAATAAAGGAATATCAGATCAATCTGTCAACAGGAAGGGGGTCAAATTTCAATTACTAGAGTTGACCTAAACAAATAAATAAACAAGGCAAGCTGAATAAAATCGTTTAATTATATCAATCAAAATTTGTTTTGTGGGAACAAAAAATTATGGTATTGTATTGAAAAAAAACAGCTTTATGCTTTATCTTGCATAGAAGGGTAGTCAGAGAGAACCTAGAGTCGAGACACTCCGTTCACCCCTTTCGGTCCGAAGTCAATACATTAGGTGTTGAGTGGCCAAATAATCGCTCCACTTTGACTTGCCAGGGTTGAGGAATAAAAATTGCGTTTACATTCAAACACCATCCCACTGCGTCACAATAGCATCTTATATATAGCAGCGGCGAGGCGTCCATACTACTCGAGGCCCACCGGCTTGCCTAACTTTTCAAAGTACAAGTATGAGACCTAAAAAAAAGGTCGCCAGTAAAATGTGAAAAAATAAAATCAAACAATTCGTGAGAGCTAAAAAAATAGGTCGCCAAGAAAATATTAGGCATAAAATTGAAAAAAAAAACAAGCTCTGACACCTTATAGACTTAAAAAAATTAAAAAAAGGCCATCGCCAACATTCGGTAGTAAAATGACTAAATCAGGCTTCTCTAAATATATACAGGCTTCCCTTAATTTGCCGGCTTGCCTAACTAAAATTTTCACCCCTCACCACTGATACACAAAAATAAATAGTATAAAAATATAGCTTACAATACTTTCTCGTCTCGTGACATGGTTTTGTCAAGCATGCATTTTGGTTAACCCCCAATGTAAGTTATAAGTTATGTGATGTTAATAAGTTAGATATCGATCTGCCTCTGTTTGTAACATCGTAGCTCTCAAAGGTATGGACTGATTTTGTTTAAGTTTATATTAATTTAAAAGCCAGCTACTTCACTTGCAGTGGTTTTTAGCTATGTGTGGCAAACATCTCAAGCAGTTTAAAGAATATCAGATCTTTTCCAAAATGGTGTAAGGCATTTTTAGAAGAAAATTGATTTTTTTAAAAATTTACGTATGATTCTTGCGAAGCAATGTTTTTATTTAATAATTCAATAAATATAACCTACGAAATGGTAAAAAAATATAAATAAGAAATAACATGCATAGGTGATTTAGAAACATTGAGCAAAAAATGGTAGCAGATATGATGATGAAATGTACCGATAGTATGACGATGATAAGAGAGGTCGGGTTGACCTCGGGTAGCCTTTAAAAAGTACCAATGATATTGGAGACGAGTTATCTGTGAGATTGATGACAATGTATGCAGCAAAAGAGAGACTATTTGAATATTAAAAGTAAAAAAACATTGGAATTGGTCTCAGTTCAAATGTGTCTTAATAAATGTATTGTTTTGGGTAATCCCACACACACAAATCTGCAAAGCTATATGGGATCAAAGCCATGTCAAAGGGCAGTATAATTACTGCCCTTTGACATAATTGTTATACTTAACCCCCCTTTATGCACGTTTTTTTAATCAATTTAGGTAAAGCAAACGCAAATTCCGAGTATGACAATAATCTACCGTCCAACTTGACAGATAGGGATTTAAAATATTTGGAAAAGTATATTTCTATATTCACCGTGACTATGGGTTATGGGTCGGAGCTGTAATATTTTGAGACATATAAAATTACAATAACCGGGACGTTCACGGAGCTGCACAATTCAGCTGGTAATGTTTATTTATTTATTTATTTATTTATTTATTTATTTATTTATTTATTTATTTATTTATTTATTTATTTATTTATTTATTTATTTATTTATTTATTTATTTATTTAGGAAGCCAACGCTGTATACAATATTATTACAATTATTGTATACCTCACTTACAGGCTAACATGACATGCTTAATACAGTTATATAAAACTATTAAAAAAAGAAACAAAACAGTACAGTTCTAATTCAAAACTCACATACAATAATTAAACAACAAAACCAAAAATATAAAAATAAAAAGAAAAAATAAACAACAAAACTGAAAAAATAAAATAAAATACAGTGATAATGACAAAAAAATTACCTTAACATTAAGCACACACAAAAAATATATATAATTGAAAATTAAAGTATAATTAAAATTAAACAGTAAAAGTTTTCTTTACTTCATTTTTGAAAGACAAAGCAGACTGTCGGAAAATATCTATGTCTCCTTTATTACATATAGTGTTATAACTAATAATTATTCTATTTATTGGGGCGTTCTTGCCTAGGTTAGTCCTAGCAAATCGCTGTTTAAAAATTTGTTTCTTTTTACGGTGATGTCCAATATTAATGTTGTCCATATATGTCACGAAGGTGTGTATTAAGCAGTTAAAATAACGATCAAAACGCGGCGTTGAGTTCCATCCAGTAACGCTCAATTTGGGCGGCAAGTGGAGAACGGAGTGTCTTGACTAGGTTTCCTGCGAGTAACCTGTTATATGAGTTTATGAAAGTTTTAACCCGAAAAAAAACATTGCCCGGCAAATAAGACAAAATGAAGTTATTAGGTTCCACTATCCTTAATACACACATCGAATCCATCTTGGATTGAAAACCAAAATTGGATTGGAAGCAGTTTAAAAATTTTATATAGACAATCGATTGACTTACCCCTAGTATCTTTGTGGCCTTACCACAAAATGTTTAAAATGAATAAAAATCATTCATTAGCGTATATTTCTTTATTTGCGATTAAAAAAAAAATAAATTACGTTTTCAGCACTATCGTTATAATTTCGTCCTACGATATCGATACACGCAATCGATCCTCCTCCACCGCCCAAAGAGCTCATTCACGATGATAATTATTTTTATTGAATTCCTTTAAGTTTTTCCATGGCATTGTTATCTTACTGTTACATCAAAAACACTGCCCTCCAAAGGGAGGCCGGAGGATGCCGTAGGAGGCTGCTGGTGACAGCTCTAAGATGTTCTTTTGATCGGAGCTTTTGAAATACAGATTTTGTGCGCTGTTTGTTTTGTTTTTTATCGAATTCTAAATATGGTTTCTCTATTTCTTTCATCATTTTGTTAGTTAATAGGGATATAAAATATCCCTAATATTTTCGTTCCAGGTATGAATAGGTTGATAAGTCGACTTGCATAAATTGAATTTAAATAACATAAAAACAGAAGCTATATATAAAATTTAAACTTAGAAATGCCGGACATGAAAAAAAATAAATCGAAATTATTAATTTATTCAAACATTATATGGAAATATCGACGAGATTTATTTTTTATCTTTTTTAGTTTCACGCTTTATCCCGCATATAGCAGGGTAGGCAGAGGGTACCTGAGAACTCAGTGTTTTGACACTCCGTTCTCTTTCAACCTTTCCGTTCCCCACTTTACGCCGAATTGAGGCATTGCGTGCTGAGTGGCGGACTCAACGCTGCACTTTGCCTTGACCAGACCGAGGAAATGAAAATATTAAATATTATTTAAATTTTTCATTTACTGGTGAGGGAATCGAACCCACAACCTGTCGCGTTTACAGTCCGTTTACAGTCGCGCGCTTGTGCCTCTGCGCCACGGCAGGCACGATTTAAGGGACTTCATTTTATCATTACTTACTATTAACGTAATCTCCTATATGATTTATAAAAAAAATAACTAGTTTCAATTCAATTCTTAGTTACGAAATTAATACATATTTCTTGCACGTCACCCTTTCGTGGCTTTATCACTATCGTAAAATCAATAAGACAGTAACACTTATAATTAACTAAAACACCCATACACATACATAGGTATAATACAAAATATTTTCACTTCACTAAACCTGTATACATTCAGCGCGTTGTTTAAGTTCCACAATGTAACTTCCTAGCGACATTATTAACTACTTGTATTGTATACCGTTAACGAGCGCCTCGTACCGCGGTCGTCGGTCGTCGGTCGTCGGTCGTCGGTCGTCGGTCGTCGGTCGTCGTAGCTCTCCGCCCGTTCCCATACCGCATACCGAGCCTGCTCTCACAATCAAAGCTTAACTAACACTAATAATACAACATGACGTGTAATATGAAGTTAAGAAACTTCCTTCCACGTCCCTCACAACTGTGGAATGTTCTACCTGCCAGTATTTCCAGGTCGATATGATATCGGTATCTTTAAACGCATTAAGCTCCTCTGGTGTCACGCGAGGCCGTGGGCAGCGGTGGTCACTTACCATCAGGTGACCTAAACAGTCCTGAAGAAAGTTTTATTACAACGCATTATCTAATAAATTATTTTTTATTTAATTAATATAAATAAATATTTGTATATTATTGAGAACGAAAATATTAACTAGCTAATTTAATATTCAATATTCATTTATTTCAAAATAGTTATAATTAAAATAAAAGTACGGTATGGAGGAAGTGTCGGTAACTTTGTTACTTATTGAAAGTTAATCTTTTGAATATAATAAGAATTTTTAATTATGTAGTAAAAAAGTTAAGTAAATACAAATAGCTCCATTGTCTTGTAAAATACTCGTTTCCTTAACAACGTGTCAATATGTCAGTTTACACAAAAGTGTATGTTAAAAAATATGTAAAATAGTGTTTCTATTTGATAGCGTAAATATTTTCAGTGGAAAGCTTCGAGTAAATAAAGAATGAAATACAGGCGCTGTCGCACGGTACGGGAACAATACTACGTTCCCGCTTGTATACCACAATACAACGATCTGTTCATATTATAATGAAAATGAAGATGATGAATATATTCAAACAACTAATTAGATGTTTAAGTTAATATCTTACCTTCCACTTGAATTCTTTACATTGCCTGTTGAGGAGGCGGAACCTAACACCGCGCTTGTCTTACCGCAGAAAGATAATAAAAATAATTTAAATGTAACCATTCTGAGTGGGAATGGAACCCACAATCAATCTCACTCACAGTCAACTGTATCACTGCGCCATAACTCACTCCAGGTGGTTATGTTTAATGTAAAACAACTAAATAACTTTACAAAAACCTATCAACAGTACAGTTAAAATAGTACTCATCAGCGAAATTACTGAGATAATAGTATTCGTACTAAAATTAAGCTGTTATAGCTGTTTGATGATACTCTATACGTAGGAGTATATATGTATGTACGTATCAATGGGAAAAGTTTCTTATTCAGGTTCAATTCAGGTGATACACGTAACGCGACGCGAGTCGAACGCGCTTATTTACCTCTATACTAAATGTGAATATCGATTTCATTAATTGAAACTTCATGTGTTATTCAACGTTCAATTGGGGCAATGGTTATATTTAAAATATTGAAATTTCCCCGCTCTGGTAAAATAAAGTGCGGCGTTGAGTTCCGCTACTCAATACGTAATGTCTCGTATTCAGACAGAAAGTAGAAAATTATGTTATGTGGAGAAAAGCATGAAGTATATACTCAAATGTTCTGATAAATATAATTTAGTGCAATAAATGATTTTAAATAATTTTTAGTGGTTTAAAAGAAAAAGTTTCATGATTCTTCACACTTTCTCATGTCACCGCATAGCACAATAATTTGAAAGACACTCAGTTGATCGCTTTCCACCAGAATTGGAGAAAATGCATACTATGTGGCGAAACTCTACGTCGCTTTGTCTTACTAAAGTAGAGAATTGGACATAATTTAAATAAAATAAATATCCCACGAGTAGTAATCGAACTTACAATCAATCGCTTTTACAGTCAAACAATGTCCTACGGTACAACGATAGCCTTTAAGATAAAAGTAAATATGAAATAAAATAAATTATATTATAATATTTATTTATTAAATCAATCACCATTTAACAAATACTGTCTCATACGTTTCTATCAAATCTTAAACAAATAAAACTCAATCAAATTTCAATATTCCAGTACAATTACAATGTCGACGTAACAGCAGGTAGATCACGGCACACGGTCATAGGCACGTCGAGTGTCGACTGTCAGCGATCACCCGAGCAGAAGCCTTTTCTGTTTACGTTTGCTAATATTTGAATACGTACCCTTCACCGACTGTTGAATAATTGGTTTTGCCCCAAAGTGATCATTGGAATAATATTTAATTTGAAATACGACGTATATATTACTATATATATTTTACTTAGTAACAAGGTAGTGTTAATAAATAACATATATTGGATTTGAAATATCTGTTAACTTAAATAATTCAAAGTTTTAAAATAATGAAGTTTTTATCAAAAAAAGACAACAGATTTCAAAGAAAACCCACAAAGAAGTATTTTTATGAATAACTGAAAAACTACTCATCATATTATCTTATATAACTAAATTTAAATGGGAGCACATCAATAATACCAGCTATTATATAACAAAAGAACCATCAAAATTGGTTCACCCAGTAAAATGTCGAATTGATAACCTACTCGTTGTTTGAAATTTACCTTAAACCTTATTGATAAGGTTTTTTCCGCAATATTGATGACTATCATGAATTAATATTTTTATTGACAATTTGATATGATTGTGGATTTACAACGGCATTGAGTTTCGTAATTGCAATGTCATCGGAATTAAAACGTATTTCAAATGTCAGTCCAATACAACCAAGGAAACCGAAAATTGGTAGAAAAACTTACGTGATTATTTATGGGAAGATACTATTTCAGACAGGTGAAACTAATGTCTCAAATCCGGCACGAAGTGGGAAACGGAAAGAGAATAGAGTATCTTAACGCGCGAGATACAGCGTGAAGCTAAGAATAATACAAAAATAAAGAAAAAAAAAATAGGTTTTTTAAAAACAACAGCTTTACCTTTTATCTGATTATATTTAAAAAAAAACATTTTTCCATTTTATTAAGACACAGCGCGGTGTTGAGGTTCACCATCAGACACGTAATGTATTCTGGCGAAATGCGGTGAACGAAGTGACCTGACACTACCCTACTATGCAGGAAAAAGAGTGAAGCTGTTTTTTTAATATCGTCCCTTTAAATATAAATCATTTTTATACGTCTAGAAATATTTTTCTACATCTAGAATAAAAATAAATCTTAAAAACAAAAGAAATGTTAGTACAAATAAGTAAGTTGGTAGGAAACACAACGTAGTGTGTGTCTCCTCGCGTCGTCGCCTCCATCCGTAACATTACACGCAGTTTGTTCTGAACGTAACGACAGTATGTTAGTTTTATAAGAATTAAATTAATAAAATGAAGTTTCTGAAAATATTATGTTTGGTGGTAGGAGGTTCGTCCTCCGTCTGGCTCGCGACCACTATCATGTCAAAGACGAACCGCCAAATATCTTATGATGTGTTCCGGTTCGATGGCATGTAAGCCAGGCTTTCCTCTTTCCCACCTATCCTTTCCCCAAAATCTGGTAGTTCCGATAGCGGACTACTACATTGTCCTCCCCTTCTATCCGTTTGGCAACGCATCTAGAACATCTCTGGCGTTGTAGATGGTCATGGGCAAAGGTAGCCACTTACCATCAGGTGGTCCTTTTGCTCGTTTGCCATCCGTTATCCATTAAAAAAAAATATATATATATATTTATGATTTATAATATAATATTCTTTAGTCTTAACAAAACAGGCAGGAACACAGGCAGCAGGGTATTAAGAGAGAACCTAGTGTCCATTCACCGGGCACCGCCCGAATTCGCGCCGTTGCGTCTTAAGTGGCGGAAGTCAACACCGCCCTTTGAATATTTACGTGTAATATTTTTTTTAGCTTTACGCTGTATCCCACACATAACAGGGAGGGCAGAGGAAACCAGAGAACTCTTAGCATCCGTTCCCCACTATCCACCGAATTCAGGCGTTGCGTACTGAGTGGCGGAACTTAACACCGCGCTTTGTCTTGCGTGTAATATAATTGTTATTTATACAAAAAAGCAGTTATTTATACAATTTCATTACATAAATTTGGCATGTAAACTCCTTGAGGAGTGTAGGGGAGCACTAAGAGAGGATTGCTCAAACTTTCTACGAAAATAAAAGAAGATTTTTATGTTTTATAGTCTATGAAAACGAATTCGATGGGATACAGTTATATATATATAAAAGTTTTATTAGTAGCATAAAGCAATCTCGTCGACGCTATACCTAGTACGAGTAACGAGTACAAGCGAACGCTGTGGACTCTGAACTACCGGTTTTATGTTTATTATCATATTATAAGCATTTTGTAACTGAAACTAATCAACTTTTAGATATCTGCATCAGTATTTATATATATTTATCTTTTATTAATAGTAGGTATATAAGGCTATCGTGGCGCAGTGGAACATTGTCTGACTGTAGACGCGAGTACTTTTGGGTTCGATTCGCAATTGTGAGAATTGTTCTATTATAATAATTCTACTTAATGATCAATGCCAGTATTTTATTTCATTCATATAATTTTTTTCATATTATTAAGATCTTTACGCTTTTTTCCGCATAGAGTCAAATAATTCCCAGTGTCAGAACTCTGTGTTGTGTAGTTTGCGTCCGAAATCGAGATTAGGTGATGAATGACGGAACTCAACGCCACGCTGTATGAATGCTGAATTTAAATTGAAGTTTCAGGCATGATTATATTCCTCTATATAGGAGATTAATTTATTAAAATAACTTTTCATATACAAAATGTAATATTTAGCTTATAAAACTAATCCAATATAATTTTACGACATAATAAGGTATCCGGACAATAGCGCAGCGGCGTCCGACTTAATATACTCGTACAGTATGAGCTTCATTTTATTTTGTATGATTTTGTCAAAGGTTATTAAAATTTAATATTTAGAAGTATTTACATATTATCAAACATTTTTGTGGCGGCATTAATGAGATTTAGTTCAGTTCAGTTAGTTACAAAGAGAGGAGTTCGGACAATGGAGGCGAGCGTTGTGTATTTGAAAGAGGCCCTTTTAGACCTACACTTGAGTCGCAAGTATTAGGGACTGTCCCTATGTTCTTTTTTCATTTTTATATTTGTTTTTATAGTAGACTACGCTAATTGTTCACATTGAAAATATCTAATAAAATATGATGAAAACATCAAAGCTTATTAAATATTCTATATCATACTTACCTACTTAGCTTCACGTTTTATTCCTAGCAGGCTAGTAAAATAGAACGGAGCGCCAAACGCTACGGTCCCTGTATACCTCTTTCGCCTCGTCCACAGTCATGAACCTTTTCATGCATGCCCTCTGGGGGGATCCTCATGCTTTTTACGTAGTCTTCCTCCGGTATCATTGATATTGTGTTCTGAAAGGTCAGTCGACGTCTCCTCCTACCTCTCTTGCCACTCACCTTTGCTTCATATATCTTTCTTATCATTCTTTCATCACTCATCCTCTCGACGTACACATATTCTATATCATTGTCTACAGTAAAATTTCTTCCGGAATGGCAATAACTAGCAAATAGAAGCAAAATGTAATATACATACATATATGCACTGATTGCAGAGAACGTTCCTTTCACAGCATATTGGTATCAATGTTTGTTTGTTTGTTACCAATATCACCGTCTCTACATATTCATTGGGAAATCGTAATAAAAGTGCATCTTATATCAAAATATTGTAGTACAATAAATAACATTTCTGATTTTACAATATTTCGAAACAATTCTAGTAAAGTAGGACAGCGTCTGACTGTGAACGAAAGTGGATGCGGGTTCGATATTTTTAATTTTATATATTTTTTACGTTTTGTATAAAGAAAAGCTAAAGATAAATCACTCCTTTCTTCACTTTCCGCAGAGAGAGAAATTGTGTATCAATATCTGCCTTTTGATCTGGAATAAAAAAATAAATTTTACATATGTGGGTTCGATGCCCACTCCAGGAAATGTAAAATTTAGTATTTTCATTTCTTGGGCTTGGTAACAAGGCAAAACGCGGCGTTGAGTTCCGCCTCTCAACACGCAATGCCTCAATTCGGCGGAAAGTGAGGAACGGAAGTGTTAAAAGAGAACGGAGTGTCTTAACACTAGGTTTTCAGATTCCCTCTGCCTACCCTATTATATGCGGGATACAGCGTGAAGTTAAAAAAATATATATATTTCATAATTTTATATATATAATAATTTTACATATATAAATATTTGCATAAATGAGATATGAACTTACTACTATCGTAGGAAACTGCCATACTATGTTTAATTATTTAATTAATACTTTAAAAACTCTACAAGGATAAGAAAATAAATAAATACGACAGTTCAAAAATTAACTTTTTTATATTTTTTTTGTGACTTTGATCACGACACAAACAACACAACTAAAGCTAACAAACGTGTTACAATTATAAAAGAGCATGTATTCACTATGCAAATGACATTCTGTACTGCATTTAAAAAACCGAAAGCTACACGAGTATACTGTAATCAAATAAAAAGTGTTACATTTAAATTTTAAATTCATCATAAATATACTCTATTGTAGAGTTAGTTGTTAATATGAATTTTAATTCAATGTGAGGCCGTCGTGTCGCAGTGGGACAGTGTCGGACTGTAACCACGTTTGGTTGTGGGTTCGATCTCACTCGGGGGAATGATTATATTTAAATTATTTTCATTTCTCTTCTCTTGCAAGACGAAGCGCGGAGTTGAGTTCCGTCGCATAATACGCAATGTCTCGAATTAGTGTGTGAGGCGGCAAATGGGGTCTTTTTGATTACCCGATTATACGGGATAAATCTTATATACTCGTATATCTCGTTTTTTCTTGTATTTAAATGAAAAGTGTAAAATGGAATGTATTGCTCTCTAATTTCACTACTTAACAAGCCTGCTATGCTGGAAAACATTTGAAATTGTGTCAATGTATATGCTTTTTTATAATACAAAATTTTAATCTACTAAAGTATTTTTTTTATCATTCATCTGATTGACATTTCTTTCGTGAACTTTGAACAAACGACCATAATTACATTTATCTATTTTAAATAACGCATAATAAGTAGGATTGTATAATATTTTTAAGCAATACTGACTGACATATAATATATTGAATATTAATTAATAAATAATAATATCTTTAAAAATATATATTAAAGAAAATACATATTAAATTACAAATACATATTAAAAAAAAGCTATATTAAATAAAAAACTGACAAAAAGAAATACTACAATATTCAAAGTTTTGCCAACTGAGCTTATACATAATAACTTTACTTTCTTTTAGTGAAGAAAACATTTCATACAAATATTCATTCCAAGTTGTAGACCGATTCATCTTACATAATGCTGTTGAAATTCCGACAGAGCATACATTCAGTTTCTATACTTATGTAGACACAAAAGATATTTTTTCATGTTAAGTAACTCGGATAATTCAAACGTTTTAATATTTTATTAAAGTGCTAGTTGTAATTTGCAGCTTTGCTTTGCGAAGTATAAAAGGCCTGAAGCCTGTCTTTTTTTGGGTTGCTATTGTAATTTTGAGATATCCTCCCTCAGCGCTCCCTTACACTCCTCAAGGAGTGTAAATGCTAAATTTCATTTTTTACGCCCAATAATTCTAGCTGTGTATTGTCTGTGAGCTAATCAGTAATGTTTTAATATATACTAATTGTTTATACAACTAGGATAAAAAAAAATTAGAAACATAAAAAAATTAACGTAGCAGGACTCGGATCTGCTTCTGTTGGGATCCATCCAAACGCAAGACGCTAATTCAATAAAAACGTTTAGCTTAATTGAATAGAGCGATTGAAGTCATAGAAGATTCTAGAACTCTACATGTTTCTTAAGAGGGTAGGATTTTGTAATTAGCTGTCTTTGTTATCTAATGAAATGTTAATAATTAAAGCAAAAAAACATGATTATAGAAGCCATCGTAGTGCAGTGGTAGAGCGTCGGAGTTTAAGCGGGATTGGTTGTGGGTTTGATTCCCAGTTCGGAGGTATGATTATATTTAAATTATTTTCATAGTGCAGCGTTGAGTTCTGCCATTTAGCACGTAATGTCACGAATTTGTACAGAAAACGGTGAATGTAGTGTCTAGACAGCAGGTCTTCAACCATAGAAGAGGAGCTTTACCTTTAACCATAAAAGGTAAAGCTCATTGCTTATTTGTTTTAAGGATTTTTATTATATTTTTTCTCTAAAGTTAAATTTCGGAACTACGCCGTCTGCGGCAGTTTCTAATAAAAAAGATTACATCTTAGGCAAAGTCTAACAAACGAAATATCATACTAAATAATAAAAAGTTATAATATATTTTTTTACTTGTATTTACATAAAAAGGTCCAAAACTTATGGAGTCTACATTTTGTTATTGCCAAGTATTATCTCTTAATACAATCTATTTGTTCCCGAAGTTAAAGATCAAAGTGGCTAAAATATGTCCACTATAACTTCCCTGAACGCGTCCGAACCAGACACCTTTATCTTATTTGCAGTTATTTTATATATAAGTTATATAAAAGAAGTATGTTTGCGACACGTTATTACGCGTAAACAAAAGCTCACCTAGTTTTTCAATGCCTCAATTCGACGGAAAGTGGGGAACGGAGTGTCTTAACACTAGGTTCCCCCTGCCTAACCTGCTATATGCGGGATACAGCGTGAAGCTATGTGTATATGTATGTAAGTTACGCTAATGGCGTTCTGAGAGTCACGTAGTCATTGATTTATTTATTTTATTTTATTTATACTTATTGCTACGAGAGTTAAAGGATATGCAGAGAGAACCTAGTGTTAAAGCACTCTGTTCTTCAGCTTCCAACTTAATTCGAGGCAGGTTAAGTTAGGTTTGATGGTGGAATTAAACGACATGCTTTATGCCCCAGAGGAGGAAAACGAAAATAGTTTAAGTTATTCCTCAGACTAGGAATCGAACTAACAAATACTGCGTTTATAGCTATACATACGTATGATGGTCTCATGAACATTTTTATTATAGATTTGGCTTCAATTTCAAAACACAAAACATTATCTATTCAAAATATAAATACGTCGCCTGGTTTTATTCCTTTACAAAGTAGTCAAAAGGAATTTTGAATGTAATACTATGACTCTAGCATCTGTCAAAATAAAGTATTGCTAGTTTAATGTCTAACAACATTTACTGAAATACTTGTCACTAAGAACGACTGCCTTATCCCCAATGGAGTAACGTAAAGCACAGCGATAGTCTTCGCCACCTGACACACATTTCCTTTAAACACACGGAAGTTTCAACATTTTATGTTGATGTTTTTATAAGATGGAGAGTATTTTCGAAAAATACTACACATTTGGAATTACCTTATGGAGAGAGTGCACATTCAATGTTTTTGACAGTATGAATGTGACAGTTGCAAAAGAAAGTAGCCAGCCACTCTACACTCTACCAAATACCCACGCACTCTAGCATCTGACATGTCTTTAAACGAAAAAGCCGTTTAACAAAAAAAATATTATGATATTATATAGAAATGTTAAAGCTTTCATTAAATACGAATGCTTAAGCTTTCTAAATAAATAAAAGAACTCCTAAATTACTGCTAATTGCTTTTACTAATTAAATATTATGAGGAAAAATTGTGAAAAATTGAGTTCGAGAAAATGTTTTGTATGATGTGCCATTAAAATATGTTTTTGATTATTTGTTTATAGCTAATAATAAGCCCCATACCTACAGAGAAAAGAAGCCCATAAGAATTCTATGAATTCATCCTGATGGTACTGGGGTCGTAACGTTGTTGGCAGAGGAGCTCAGAGCACTGCCTAAGACTTACATCAAACTGTAGGCAAGGGACCATTATAAAAAGTACATTATCGCTCTTCTTCTACACAACTAATTCCACCTTATGATGTGAATATTTATGTAATTATAATAGTATTCACAATTGTTTTCACAAATGTTAAAAAATAACAGAGTGTCTTAACACTATGTTCTCAGGTTCCCGCTGCCAACTGTGCTATGTGCGGGATACAGCGTGAAGCTAAAAAAAATGTACTTATTTAATTTAAGTTAGGCTCTAATTGACATTTCAAAGAAATAGTAGACAATTCTCTAATTATGATTATAAGGATTTTAACAAAAAAAAACCGACTTCAAATGAAATGCACTAAAAAGAATAATTGTTAAGAATAACTCAAAATTTACTCGTCAGATCTCAACAAATAGAATAAATTGGACCACATCAGAGGTACTAGCACTGACATTATATGATAGACATAAAAAACCAATCATCAAAATTCACTTAGTAAAAACACACATAAAAATACAGTCAAACTGCGAACTTACTTTTTTTGGAAGTCGGTGAAAAAATACAAGTATACTTTTCAGATGGCTGCATACTCCGCCTTTGTATATTCACAAAACTCTATAATAATATAAAATGTATGTACTCGTATATAAAACGTAATGTAAATGTTCTCGTGCAATTTGAGTGAACGTAGTTGTATTTGTTTCAAGTGTGCGGTTTTGTGAAGCTTTTAAACCTTTTTGGTGCGCGTCCAACATGCAAATGTACTTGAAAACAAAATAATAATAATGAACTTAACAGCGTATTTAGATAAGAGAGAAGAAAAAAACAGCTTTACGCTTAGACGCGTATAGCAGAGTGGGTAGTCACTAGTCAGAGAGACTTTAGTGTCGTGACACTCCACTCGCTGTTTTCCGCTTGAAGTTGACTGCGTGCTAAATGGCAAAACTCAACGTTGCAGCTTCACGCTGTATCCCGCACATAGCAAGATTGGCAGAGGGAACTTGAGAACCTAGTGTTAAGACACTCTGTTTTCTTTCCACAATTCCGTTCCCCACTTTCCGCCAAATGGAGAGCGGAGAATAGTTAACATATAATAATTCTCCTGAGCGAGAATCGAACCCACAACCAGTCGTATATACAACCAGACACTGCCCCACTGCGACACGAATGGTCTTAAGAAAGTAAAGAAAAATATGAATATGATATTAGCTAGTAACAATATATACAACATACAGTGGACAGTGGACAGTGGACAGGGAGTCCCTCAGGGCGTAGAATAAAACAAATTGTTAGTGACCATAATTATAATAATTTTACTGAAAATATACTTTGCTTATTTCATAATGTGCTTCATGGAGTTTTAACTGTTTGCGTTATACTTAGGATTAAAATAATTTCTACCAAAGCGTGAAATCTTTAAAAGAAGAAATTTATTAAGGCCTGTCATGGCACAGAGGCACTAGCGTGTGACTGTAAACGCGGCAGATTGTGGGTTCGATTCCCACGCCAAGAAATGAAAAATATTAAATAATGTTTAGTATTTTCATTTCCTCGCTCTGGTAATAACTGCCACTTACACTCACTGCCAATGGAAAGTGTCTTGATGGAGAGTGCCTTGACACTAGGTCACTTCAATATTGTTTTTTTTCTACTTCACATGTTTTCCCGCATAGCAGGGTAGTTAGAGAACCTAGTGAACTTAGTGCCAATACACTCTGCTCTCAATCTTCCATCTGAAATTGAGACATAGCGTGCTTAGTGGTAGAACACAATGCCACGTTTTACTTTACTGTGCAGAGAAAGCGAAAATAATTTAAATAGAAATAGGAATGAAACCCACAAGTATTTGTGTCATGATGGCCACGTTAGAAGCTTTTCTTGGATTTATTTAATACAAAGTGCATTATAACCTAATTTCTCAGTAATATTAAGCAACAGGTTACTCCGATATTATAGTAACGCTCGTGTCCTCTAGTGAGCCGGATGTGCTCCAGAAGGAAGCGTAACAGCCTTCATAAAGCAAATGGCGGTGCGCTCGTAAACTGGTAAGCGGAAGGTAATTGCGTACATCCGGTCTGTAGTGAAGGTAATCTTACATTTTAAGTATTTATATTATTTGGATGATAAAATAAACTAATATTTTTAATATTTTTTAAAATTTTATTTGTTATTTACACACTAAGAAAATAAATATTATATATCTACGAAGATATGTATACTTTTTACAGCTTCCACACTTTTCAGCATATCAGGATAACCAAAGAGTCAACTTAGTGTCAAGACACTCTGTTATCAAACATTCAACCGGATTCGAAAAATTGCGTATTGAGTGGCGGAAACCAACACCGCGCCTTGAAAAAAAAATAATATGATTATTTCCCCGATTGGAGAACGCAATGTCTCGAATTTGAGCGGAAAGTAGAGAATATAGTATTTTTAAACTAGGTTCTTTCTGTATTATTAGCCCTGCTATACGGAAAAAACATGAAAGTGCCTTTTAAATTATTTTTAGTGTCATATGCCATACATACTGTACAAGAAACTTAAAAAGTCAAGGCCCTTTCAAGCGTTTCTACAATATATGAGTAGAAAGGTAGTCAAAAACAAAATTAATTTAAACAACAAACTAAAAGAAACATGCTTTAAAGTTATCTCATTATCCTGTTTGTCCTCGTAAGAACATCAGGTTTATGCTATGAAAATACTATAGTCATTGAAAGCGGGCACATGTACAAATTTTCACGCAAATAAGAGAAGTGGGTCGAAATAGCAAGATAGCAGCAGAGAGTTAGTGAGAACCTAGTGTTAAAACACTCCGTTCACTACCAGGTAAAGATAGTGTTACAAGATATATTGATAGAAAGGTACATAGATATACTACTATATTAGAGGACGATTCTTTTTTCTTAAATTCCTTTATAAAGTAACATACAAATGATATCAACAGAAATTCTGCTTCAGTAAACACTTAAATAAATTTTCTTATTCAAACTTTTTTATAAGTATATAAAGTTTATCGACAGATGCCACTTGACGGGTTTCAGTTACAACGCTGAAGGTGATCGTATTCCGTCTACGAGTCCAATTCTTTATTAGACAATGGTAAAAAAAAATTACGTCAAAAGCATAAAAAAGCTTTAAAATTTTTCCGTAATATCATCGAAACCATTCAAGCAAGAACAACACAATGGGGAATAAATTATTTGGCTTCGATCCCGAAGATCTGTATAAAAAGACGAAAACGATTTAAAAGTATGAATATTCATACCCATCCTTACTGATATTATAAATGTGAATGTTAGTTTGTTTGTTACACTTTCACGCCAAAACTACTCAACCAATTATCATGAAGCTTTGTATACATATTAGAGGCGTTAAAAAGGACATAGGTTATTTTTATAAAAGAAAATATTATGGCAGACGTCAAACAATTTAGGTTCAAATGAACGCATATATGCACTATACACTATATCATGTAGTATGGACTGCCATAGAGCACGCGAGCGAAGCCGCAGATAACAGCTAGTAATGAAATATAAATGGAATAGTATGTTTGTTTGTCCTTCCTTCATGTCATAAAGCGATGTTATATTATGATTTTTTAGGTGGAGACAGACAGCTGGAGAGCGACATAAGCCTTGTTAACCAACTTCAAAGAGAAGGAGGTACTAAATTCGTGTATTTTACCGTATAGCTTTTTACTGGGTGAACAAATTTTGATGATTCTTTTTTTTTATATAATAGCCATTGCTTTTGATGCGGTCCCATTTAAATTTAATAAAGATTAGTAGTTTTTGAGTTGTTCGTAATAATCTTTTTAGTACATTCTATTTGAAGTCGATTGTTTTTTTGTCAAAATCTTAAATATTACCACGATAAAACATATAATTCCCATAGAAAGATCCATAATTATGCCTATACGAAGGTACTATAGTCATATGTCATGTGTAACAAACTTATGGTTATTTCCCATTGATAAAGCGAGCGAAGTCGCGATTAAAAGCTAGTTGTATATAAATCTGGAAGCCAGTAAAGCTATATTAAACAAATGAAATATGACTTGTGGAAATACTATTCTGCCAAATATTTGGCGTCGAAGAATATTTGTATCAATATTTTTCTTGTAATTCATAGATAAATTATCTAAATAACGATTTATAAATCGTCATAAGATAAATTTATTGGTATTATTCTCATCTTATCCTACTAATACTATAGATGCGAAAGTTTGCGAGGATGGATGTTTGTTACGCAATAACTTCTGAGCGGATCCAGATGAAACTTACAGTGATATAGCTTAAACATAAGAATAAAACATGGCTACAATTTATGAACATTTTGTGTAATTTGACGATACGTATCTAATAATAATATAAATCTATTAATATTATAATAATAACAAATCTCGAAACAATCGGACATGCCTTTATTGTATCTGCAATGAGCATTAGTGCTGACAGTACATAACAAGAACGAGCCAAAGAATATAAAAACTAAATGACTAAAGCAAAATGTAAGTATAAAGACGATCATGGTGCAGTGGAACAGCGTGTAACTAAACGCGATAGCTGTAGATTCGAATTACAATTAAATTGTCCGCTCTGGTAAGCCCAAGTGCGGCGCTAACCTCCGTCATTTAGTACGCAGTGTCTCGAATTTGGGAGGAAAGAGGAGAACGGAGTGTCCAGACACTTAAATCTCTCTGACTACACTGCTATGCAAAAAACGTGTAGGTACTTAAAGTACACAGCAATATAATCCTAGACGATGATAAGCAATGATTTGTAAGAAATCACGTGATACTAGGCTCGGGCTTCCCTTCCTTTGTAATCTGAAAAGCAATTTCAAGTTTTCCAATAGCCATAATTCTAAGAATGAGTTCGTGCGAGAACATTCTTCACAGTATTTATGGTTTAAGCTGAATAATGGATTCTGAGTCGTTTAGGATCAACACAATTTGATTTATGTTAAAATAATAATATTATGAAAAAATAAAAATTATGGAATCTTTTTGATATATTTTTTTTAATGTTTTTCTTTAAGTGTTAATGACATGTCATTAACACTTAAAGAAAAACATTAAAAAAAACTGACTGTTAAACCATGGTTTAACAGTCAGAGCGCTAAGGCGGTTTGCTAAGAGGCACGGGTTGGAGTTCCGCTGCGTTAAAATTTTTATGCGTTTACGTAAGGATCGTAAGAAAAAGTCTATTTTTTTATATTTTATTCACTACAAGCACATGGTCCGTGCCTTTTGCTAACTATTATATTCTTATTAAATCCTCAGTACCCAAAGAGACTACTTGACTAATTGCAGATTTCTATGGGCAGTAATTCCACTTAAAAGTAAAATTATTACGAATAACTCAAAAACTACTTACCGGATCTTGACTAAATTTAAATGGGACCACATTAGACGCACTAGCTTTATTATAAAAAAACTCCAAAAACTTCCAGTAAAAAGTTATGTGGTAACACACATAAAAAATACAATCGAAGTGATGGCCTCCTCCTTTTTGTATGTCGGTTAGATTTCCACGTAACAAGCAGCTGTTTTATGTTTATATAAATAAGTTGATGAAGACGAATCGCTTTGACGCGTCGTTTATCAAAATGGATGTAATAAAAACGATTTTACTGTTCAAATATAAATGTGTTTGTTTTGACAAGCATAATATTGTAGCGAATACTCTTAAATGATTGACATAAAGTGAGAAAAATTAAGCGAATGTATGTAAAATGTTATGTCTCGAACCCGGGCGGTATGTCGTGGACGAAGTGTCTCTTGACGCTTGGTTTTTTTTATAAGTTTGCTTAATCATACTTCATCTATGCCTTTTTTATTCTGACGATTTTTTAAGTTCTTGTGTTTTTTTTCTTTATTGTTGTAATTTTTAAGTGTACTCAGTTGGAGTATCCTATTGAATTGAAAAATTAGTATATCTGAGTTTGTAAAGGACTGGAAGAGTACTACCAAAAGTAAGGTTCGTTCTGAATACCCTGCTATGTTGTTTAAAGCTGCTTATCCGCTGATATTGTAACTAATATTGTAACTGATATTGTAATTGTATCACGGGGAGTGTTCTGGGGAATTGTTTGACCTGATTCCTGCCGCAGGATTTTCAAACCGCACAGTACGCCACAAGCTTAAATACCATCTACACCACCTGGATGCGTGGCACTCGAGTACTGTGCGGTTTCGAAGGAATTTCCTTCCACGTGCCACTGAACTGTGGAATGGCCTACCTGCGGCAGTTTTTCCAGGTCGATACGAAATGGGTACCTTCAAAAAGCGCGCCTACTCCCACCTCAAAGGCCGGCAACGCACCTGTAGCTCCTCTGGTGTTACACGGGGCCGTGGGCGGCGGGGATCACTTACCATCAGGTGACCCGAACGCTCGTTTGCCTTGTCCTTTCCATAAAAAAAAAAAAACTAAATAATAACTAAATAATTGACTGTAATCAAACTTGTGAGCTCCGTGGATCAGTAGAAGTTTCAGGCTATCGCATATCATGCTAGTTAGAGAGAACTCAATGACAAACACTCCATTTTCCACTTTCCACTTAACATCGAAACACTACATCTTCACCGCGCTTTGTTTTATCAGAATACTATACATACGATTATTTCTATGAGTAGGAATCGAATCCATAACCAATCGCATTTATAATCACTATCCCACTACGCCCTGAAAGGCCTCAAATCACAATCATACATATGAACATAAAACTAATAAAAACAACGTTACACCGACCTGAAGGCAGTAAAACTCAATATAAGCCTATTCCTAGTTTAGTATGTCCGTAAAGTGTTACTAAATCATTGGGAACTAACAAATTACTAGATTAAATGTATGTCCTAGAGGTTCGTTCGAACGTTCTATGGTTTACGTCACGTCTCAATTCAAGGACTCTCCCTTGAGAGACAGGGTCAATGTTGACTTGAAATGTAACAGTTTGTTAGTCTTTTGTCTGGAACTGGATAAAGCGTAGATTTAAAAAAAAGCAAAATGTTTTCTTCTAATATTTGGTACATCAAAGAACAATTTAACAAAAGCTTTTGTTAAAATCTATGTAAGAATCAAAGGTCTTTGTGATTGTAATTTAAGCGCTTATTGAAAAAAAATCCGTGGCTGATGTCTAAATTGCTATGTATATTGTCTATCAGCTAGACACCTTGGGTATGAAGTGCTCGCTCCAGTCTGTTTCAAAGGTATCATTAATAAAGAATTGTAAACCATTGTCAAATATAAAAAAAAAAAAAGAAAGAAAAGTCCCGCTGAGTTTCTTGCGCCGGTTCTTCTCAGGTCTGAGGCATTAAATTTAATGAACCGGTGGTAAATTATTTGACGTTCAAAAAATGAAGCTTGTAACTTCTTATTTTGAATAAAATTATTTGAATTTGACTTTGACTTTGACTCATTTTAAATAAACTTTCGAAAGTTTTCAAATAAAATTTTACATGTTATTTATTAACCGATATATCAATACGTTAACGTTATATTAATACGTGAAAGAAAATCTTGCGAACAATATACGGACAGAAACAAATTAAATTTGGCATGGTTAAAGGTTGTATAGAGAAATCATATTTTTTGCTAACAGCAAACGCGATAAGTAAATTTGTGGGCTTAGGAATCGAATTCAGGGAAATTACAATATTTAAATATTTTTCGTATCCGTTCCGGTAAGACATAGTGCGGTGTTCCGCCACTCACAACAAAGTTGATAAATTTCTGAATAAAGTTAGAAAAAGACGAACGGAGTGTATTAAATATCTTATCTCTGTTTATACTGCTATACGGGAAAAAGTGTGAAGCTGTTTATTAACTAATCTTCCTTATTTATGTACCTCTAAATATAAGGAAAATAAAAAATAATTCTCCATCGTTAATTACTAGAATAATGAGTTATACGTACTTCATAAGAACAAAACCTAAGAAGTAAAAGAGAATCGAACAAACAAGTCACCAATAACGCGCGAAGCGAGAGACGACGAAATGGTCGCTTTGTAAGAAATCAAAACAATTATGAAAATTCAATTATGCTATAACGAGATGTTTACTCGTGACTTCCGGTAACAACTACCGGTATGAGAAACACCAGAATTAGTAAATCGAGCTTAAAATTATTAATTACTGCTTAAATTTGTTGTTTTTAAAAATATTTGGGACCATCGTGGTGGTGGGAAAGCGGCTGTGTGTAAACGTGTTTATTTGGTGGTGGGGGAGTTGAACCCACTTGGGGAATGATGATATTTATAATATTTTAATTTCTTTGAAAACATAAAGCGCGGCGTTGAGTTTCGTCACTCAAAATGTTATGTGTCTACTTCGGGTGGAATATGGAAAACGGAATGTCTTGACACTAAATTCTCTCTGAATACTTTGTTATGTAGGATAAATTGTGAATCACTTAATACTTCTTACAATGCCGGAATTCCTGAAAATAATAAAGGGTACATAATTATAAGGGTTAGAGGTGTCCATTATCTGAAAGAAAAGCTTCGGAACTCGCACTTAATCCGGAAAGGAGCGGGGAATTACTCACGAAAATAGTTTAACCAGAGGTGTGATACCGAACTAACATATTTTTACCAAAACATATAATGCTTAAACGTTTAAAGTACGTTACACAACTTCCATAGAAAATTCTTAAAGGTAAGTAAAAAGTTTGAAGAGCGTTTCTGTGTTATACTTTTCATCAATTTCTCAAGTGCCAAAAATTTTAGATTGATGCTGAAATTAATAATATAAGGAACTACTTGTGCTCCAAAACGTACAATATCATTTTTTTCCCGTTTCCGTATAAATTTCGGGAAATTCTCTCGTAGAAGCCTACAAGCTAAGTTTTAACTGTCTACAGCAAACAGTTTCAACTGTGCGTTGTCTGTTACTCACTTTTATAAATACTCGTGAAATGAATATGAAAAAAACAGCTAGACTACTTTTCAAAGTGAATCTTTAGCGGCGTTGGGCACGGTAAATATAAGTAACTTTTTAATGTAACTAGAGACTGTTTACGGTTTGCTTTAGCAACGGATATGATATTTTATATAAAAGTAATGTCAAGCTAATAGTAGTGTGTGTAATATTTATTTTATTAATTTAATCTATTTCTAAGTATTACATTATTTATTATAATTAACGTCTTCTGCACTTTTTCTTCATATAAACTTTGACTGTGCCAAATTTTATACTCTGCCGTCCTCACAATTGTCGTAAAAAGGTATGCCAAGTTCCCCTTCTGTATTCCTTCACGTATTAGTATAATGATATAAATTATCATGTCTGTGTATATAATATATAATATATATATATATATATATATATATATAATAATTATTTTACTACATAAGTAATAGTACATTTATACTCATAATTAAAGCAAAATAGTTCCATAACCATTTCTAAATATCAAAAATGCACAACGTATAACGAATATTCAATTTTCTTGCTTCCGCCGGCACTCCGGCACTCCTATGTGGTGGTGTGCAATCCGCTGTATTTACGTACGTCTTTCACAATGTATGAAGTGTATATCAGAGAAAACTTATGATTTACCACTTAATATTATGACGCCTTGTAAGCGATTTCCAAAGTCCATACACTTGTACATAAAAGCTTAAGCGTTTAGTTTATCCCTATTGAACATTTACAGTTAGATAGTTAGAGTACAGATCAAAGTTTACAGAAATAAGATCATGGTCAGCAACTAGTTTCTGCTATAAAAGTACCAAATACTTTCTTAGCTTTTTAGTTTAAATTAAGTACCTTCATTAAAAAATACCAAGACAAATCAATTTCCACATGCATTTTTTCCTCTAACTCGATATTCTAGTTTGCAATTAGAATTTCATCAAACTGCGTCCAACTTTACGGGGTTTACGGTAAGCCCAGAGTGGCGGCATCGGGAGGGAGTAGCTAAGCTTCTACACATAAGCTCTGTGTAAAGCTCATTTAAGTTTCACTGCAATTCACGGGCGGTTATATGCGCTTAGTGACTATGTTGTTGGGTTTTGTGATTGTTTTCCTTACATACACATAATAGTTATAGAAAATGATATGAATGTAATAGTGAATTATATTCTTCGAGAGGAATATGTCTTAGCAGTGAAAGCGTCGTAACCTCGTCTCTTCACTGCTTACGTTGCTAAATGTACGTAAATGTGTCCTACGTAATCTGATGTTTATTTATGCGAGACGTTTGATATAAATATATTTAAATTTTTTAAAAAAATCTTAAAAGCTTCCCCTGAGCCAATATCGAACTCCAAAGCATTGCGTCACACAAACAACTGGACTAAGGCATCCACAATGAGGCTCATTTCCATACACAAAGTAAATTAAATTTAACAACTTATTCCTTTGATATTTTCCAGAAATGTCTTATTTTAGGGTTAAAATGTTTGCTCTGGCAGTTCAAAGTGTACCGCGTAGTGTCGACGCCGGCAAGGAGGCGGCAGAGCGGGAGGCTGGAGGTACTGACTTACTGAGCGCTTTCCAGCATTAGGCATTCCTTTACCAGCCCTTCCGTGACGGTTCTTTGGACCCCGTTTATTTGTAGCGTCGCTTAATTATTTCTGGTGTGGAGGCACATTTTGTAATCACTGTACAAAATACATACTAGTTGCTGCTCCCTGTTTGCAATTTAATGATATATTTATGATGATATATAATTATAAAATTGCAACTATACATTGTTCCGCATAGCTTGGTGCTTGTCAGAGAGAGAACACGGCTTCTAATCACTTGTGTTCTCCAGTTTTCACCTGAGGTTCAGGAAACGTTGAGTATAAGAGGAACTCAGTACCGGCAATACAGCAAAAAAAGGCAAAACAGCCTAACTATAATAATTTAAATAAAATAATGTCCCCGAGTGGGAAACCCACAGCTGAGGTTACAATTAAACGCTGTCTCATTACAAAACGGCCTCATATACTTTTCCAAAATATAAATATGCAGATAGATACTTATATAAATTGATACGATGACAATCTGTCACAGTGCGCTACCTGTCGCTCACCACACCGCGCGCGTCACCGACAGACGCTGAACGCGGTGCGCTGTGTTCCGACTACTGTGTACACAAATAAATTCATTTCCAGAGCGGCTTTTTTCAATGTTCCGCTGTCCAAGTCACTTGTTATATCCCGCGGATTCGTGTGCCTTGACTATAAAACTAACTAAACTATAAAATAAATAATTAACTAAAACATAAACCCTATTTTCTGCCGTTTATGTCAGAGTTTCGAGGATCCCTCTTTTAGTACTTCTATACAACATTTCTATCTATCTTCAAACCTATATGTCAAATTTCTCTATTACCCGCCTGAATTCGACATATTGTCAGTTACGTGGCGAAGCGGTTTCTACCTGATGCGAGACATGGCGTATTGACTGGTAAAACTAAACACTGCCCTTTGTCTTACTAAAGTGGGAATATTAACCATTGTCCCTGAGTGGAATTCGGACCCTCAACTATCGCGCTCACACTCAGAAGGTGTCGTACTGCGCCACTGGGTCCTCAGACATTACTAATATATCGTAGAAATAACTTTACATGACATTAATAAATTTAAATCTAATTTTAAATGAAAATGTATTAAATAAGAACAGATATCTTCATATTATTTATGAGTTACAATAAATATTAATTTCAATAACATTGACATTACTATATTTTGATTAATACATTGTTAAATAAATTTTACGACGCGATAGAGTGGTTTGTTTTCATAAATCCCAATAGGATTATTAAAACGGTTTGTTATTATTTATACATTTTATGGTATCTTCATGATCTATTACGTACAGGAGGGTAGTCAAAGTAAAACCTCGTATTAAGACTCTTCGTTCTCTAATTTTCGCCTTAATTCGATATACTGCGTGTTGAATAGCGAAACTTAACGCCGTGCTTTGCCTTGCCAGAACGGAAGAATATAAATAATTTAAATACAACCATTCCATTTACTACCAATAGAACCCACAACCTATCACGTATACTGTCAGACACTAATCCACAGCGCCACGATGGTCTCTTTCGTTTGCATATATATCAAATTTGAACTTTACAGGAAAACTTCCAAATAAGGTAACTAAGCTCCCTCGCGCGGTTATACTCCGCGTGATCGATGTGCTCTCTCGCGGGGCTCCTCCGGCGTCTATTTGTGTAACAATACCGTGTTACCAACATATCGGCTCTCGACGCGTCTCGGGACGCCGGTACTCGGCAACTACTGACACAGAGTTACGAGCGAGCAATTACTTGTGTAATGCTTATTGAAACACCGAAAGCTTTACAAACTGTACACAATATATGTATGTGTATATTCATATATACGTATGTATGAAGAGGTTTAGGACCTCGATTTTATATTGTTGCTATCTGAAATTGAATATACTGTAAATTCAAATAATGTTCTTATTTATTGCAAGTTGAAGTCATCGCGATGCAGTGGACAACGATCGATTATAAATGTGATTGGTTAGAGGTTCGATCGTCGATCAAGGCGATTATATTTAAAGTACTTTTATATCGAGTACAACCACTCTTGATTCAACGTCTCTCGATTGTAAAAGCTATATATACTGTATATGTTGTTAACATTTTTTACATCTTCATCTTTTCACCGACTGAATTCAAAGCGATGAGTATTGAGTGGCGGAACTCAACACAGAAATCGTTGCTTCCCAAAGCAGGAAATGAAAATAGTGCGCCTCGATTCATTAATATTTTAAAGGATTTATTATGAATTGCTTACTTTAATTAATTTAATACAATAATTTAGTAATTCTCAATCTTTTACCATTTAATTAGTTCCTTCATTAAGAACTCAAAACCGTTGTCGACGAAAATGAATCACCGAGGTCTGTGCGCCTCTGTACGTCTGTGTGCGGATAGACGAATAATATCGCCTTTACGTATTAAATTAAATGTTTGATTTGGTCAAATTATATTTCTTAATTATTTGTTCTTAAATGTATAGTATATTAGTTGCATACTTAAGCGCAGTGATTGTAGGAGCACATTCAAGTTATATTTTAAAGAGGAGAACGGAGTGTCTTGACACTTGATCCTTTCGTTCGTTCTCTATCAACACTTATACAGTAGGGTGTCAGCGTATGACTGTAAACATGATGCTTGTGGGGCCGATGATAGGACTCGCTGAATGATTATATTTAAATGATTATCATTTATTCACTCTGGTAAGCGACGTTGACTTCCTCTATTCAACACCTAATGTTTCGATTTCTCGGAAAGCGACAGAGTGAAAAGAGAAACGAATTGAATATAAAAAAAATTTCCCTCGAGTGGGAATCGAACCTACAATTAGTCTCGGCTACAGTCGACTACCTTCTGCGCCACAATGGCCTATGAAATACTTTTGATGAATTGCTATTTTCCTTTCATCAATCTCAAAACATAGAGACGTTCTTTCTTGAGCTTTTGGTAGAGTCGTGACTTCTAACAAGAAATGACAATTATGTTACCAAGAAGCAAAGTTTTAAACTCGTAAATACTTAATACTTTGAACAACTTAGCTACTTTGTAACCACTACTATAAACAGAACACTCATTTATAATTTTCACTTATATTATGTAGTATTATTTATTATGTAGAGACCGTTGTGGTGCAGTGGACAGCGTTTGACTGTAAACACGAGTGGTTGTGCGTTCGATTTCCAATCGGGGACTGATTATGTTTCAATTATTTTAATTTCTCGCTTTGAGAAGATAAAGCGCGGCGTTGAGTTCCGCCACTTGACACAATGTCTCAGATTCAAGCAGAATGGAGTGTATTGACAATAAGGTCTCTCTGACTACTCTGGTATGTGGAATAAACCGTGAACATTATGTTTTCAAGCGAATTCAAAGAAAGAGAATTCGACTATATTTTTCATGTGTGTGTTAACGCATATTTTTTTACTGGGTGACCCAATCTTGATGTTTTTTTTTTATTTAAATGGAGTAAAGATTTAACGAATAGTTTTAGAGTTATTCGTAATAATTTTACTCGTTAGTACATTTTATTTCAAATCGACTTCCTTTTTTGTTAGAATCTCAATTATTAAAAAAATAGACTCTAGCAACTCAAAATATTTTATAAATGAACATTTTGACCGACATTACTAATTACTTAGCATTGGTAATACTAATTCCGATGAACAAGTTTTCGGTACAAATTAATCAAAGCTTTAAGCTCTGAAAGGAATGTAATAGTACAGACAACCCGACTCCGAGTCGTCGTTAACGTACACTGACTGTATTGAACACTCTTAATCAATGATATTTCTATATATTTATATATTAATACGTGAAGCAAAAACTTTGTATCCCTTTTTACGAAAATTACGGACGGAAGAATATGAAACTTGGCACACTTATAGCTTATATAGGGAACGAGTGCAAATGATAATATCTTTTTGCAATAATGAATAAAAACTATATTAAATAAATAAAATAAATGTTACACACATTTCCATGGTTTTGCTAGGCAACGCGTTGTTAACGCGTCAACGGGAACACTAGATAGTGTAAGTATGTATAATAATTTAATTACTTTTAACACAACTTTCTTCTTAATAATATCTTTGATTTTCGCGATTTTTGCATAGGTATATTAAAAAAATATATATTAACCGGATTTATCGCGTATATTTTAATATTCGCAAATACATTTTTAGAAACTCGATATTTCAAACACTTTTAGTATAATTACCATACTTTCAGATTTCTGAAAGTATGGTGATTATACTGTAGACCTGTGACCACGGACTACAGTAATGTATATTTATACATTACTGTAGTCCGTGGTCACAGGTCTACACGCGCATATAGAAATTTGTATAACATAAATGTATAATTTATTAGAAGTAATTGAGAACTTTATTAACTATAAAAAACATAATATAGTACTTACTATATCCATTTTTCAATTTTTCATTACAATTGAACATTTGTCCTACAGAATTGGAACCCACTACCTCGACCACGTGACTATACAGATATCTCGTATCTCACTTTAATAGACTTGTTAGTAATATAGTTTTTCACAATTGACAGATATTCATATTGCAATTGCATTCGCTGACTCGATTATGTGATCTGGTTATTAAGTTAGCTGGTAATTCGTTCCGGATGCGATACACTGCAGCTAATACCATTATTTACGTAGATATACAATATATGACTACATAAATAATATTTTAGATATATATTTTTCGTAGCTTCATCCTGTATCCCGCACATAAGGTAGGCAGAGGGAATCTGAGAACATAGTGTTAAGACACTCCGTACTCTTAAGATTTCCGTTCCCCACTTTCGCCGAATTGAGGCATTGTTTTTTTATACCACGACGGTGGCATCAAGGCACACGGCCCACCTGATGGTAAGTGGTTACGTGGCCCATGGACGCTTGCAACACCAGGGGCATCACTTACGCGCTGCCGGACCCTTCAAAACCTATTTATTCCCCTTTCTTTGTAGAACCCTATATTGTAGCCCTCTAAAATCTCAGGGAGATCATTCCACAATTGGAGAGTCCAAGTGAAGCAAGTTCCTTTGAAATCGAACTGTTCGGGACCATTTAGGCTCCAAAGTGTGAGCATGAACTCCCTGTCGATGGCGAGCGGTGCGATGTGGTGGAACTAGCTGTGGGCATCATGTCAAACACCCCTTCAGAACACAACCCATTATACAAGCGGTAGAACACGCACAAGGAAGCAAAGTCTATTGTGCTGAGCGGCGGAAGTCAACGCCACGCTTTGTCTTCTTATCAGAGCGAGCGTTATTATAGATAATATAGCTTTATTGATATTAATATCTGCGACTTCGTTCACGTTGTCATAATACTTAAAATCCCGGTGTTCCCCATTTCGTAGAAATTTAAAAAAATCTCTATTACTGCTTAAATTGTTAGATAAAAATTTGCTTGTTATTAAAATCAGCTTAGATTAAAACTTATTCTAATTTATAACAAACACAGACAATTATAACACGTACAGGTTTCCTTATTCCTTAATAAAATATAAATTTGACAATTTTTTCCAGTCAATTAAGTATGTGATATACGAGTAGGAGCGGTGAACTGTGGGAGAGAACATGTGACGACGCGCAGCGGACGGGGACTGTCCTTAAGAGTAAGCCTATCTAACTGTAAAAATGTCACTTGGGTGGTGTGGGTTCTAATTCAATTCTAGCTTAGAACTTAGACAAGACACTCTATTCTACATTTTCTGCCCGAATTCGAGACATTGTGTGTTGATTGGTGGAACCTAACGCTGCACCTTGTTATGAATTCTGGTAACAGAGGTTTCTATATTAGGTCTCGGACTATACTAAGCGGGAAAAAGAGAAAGGCTGGAAAAAAATAAGCGTAACGAGAACTTGACAAATATCACGCTCGATTTTACTGATATAGAAAATTAAATGTAACAGTTGTACCATATATAACGCGCGTGGCGGAGTAGTCTCAAAGGCTCTAGTGTCGGGACACTCTGTTCAATGAATTTTAACCGAATTTTAAGGCATTACCTGTGAATGGCGAAACTGAACGACACACATTGGTTTATCAGGCCGGAGATATGAATATTCTACCTTCATTATACCTACATGATTCCCTCGAATGTCACGATGGCCTCATATATCTGTCAAAATATTTTGATGTCGTCATTATGAAGCATGAAAACCGCTTGCATTAGTTGAGTGAATATACTCGTAATACAAATTTACTTTTCACTCAATCATCGTTAATTGATAAGTTGACGTGACGAGAGCCGCACGCCGCACTCCCCGCTCCCCACTCCCCACACCGCATACCGCAGAGGGGGACTTAAATACTGTCCAAATTGTTTGATATATGGTAGACTTGAAATAACAAGTTAATCATTAGAAAGAAAAAGTTTGCGTACATTTTTTAAATATTTACGCTGTACATAGCAGGGTAGGCAGAGCAAAACCGAGATCCTAGTGTTAGGACACTTCGAACTCTTAGGATTTCCGTTCCCTACTTACATATTTATTTTAGTGGTTGATGTTGTAAAGCTTACTTTATTAGTATGACTTCATGCTTTGAAACTTTATGCCGCAAAGCACAGCAGAGAGAACCTAGTGTCAAGACATTCCGTTTTAAACATTCCGCTCGAATTTTAGACATTGCTTGTCGAGTACAATATAATGTAGCACCTTTAAAATCATAGTGACCTATTTAAAAAGTATCAATTTTTGGGAAACGTCTATATAGATCGCACATTTAAGTTTCTTTGGTAAGAAATGTTTTTTTTATAATTATATTTTAAATTTATATTCTTGTTTTAATCAAAGTCGATAAAAATCGTTCCTCTAATCGTTTCATGGCAAAAAATCAAAATCATTATTTTTTATTAGGTCCCTACATATATAAAGGCGATGTGATCATATCATTCACATCATATGTATGAGTGAGCATTATCGACGGTTCCCTGATTACCTTATATTACGGAACAAAGTTTTCAGTTTCACAAACTGTAAAAAAAATGTTACATCCATTGGACAGAGGAAATTT
The DNA here is from genome assembly GCA_033558755.1 of Philaethria dido. Taxonomy (NCBI): domain Eukaryota; kingdom Metazoa; phylum Arthropoda; class Insecta; order Lepidoptera; family Nymphalidae; genus Philaethria; species Philaethria dido. The sequence goes on from JAKGSA010000800.1 coordinate 347,439, forward strand.
ACGCAAGTATGAATATAAAGTATTAGTTGCGAGAATAAGTTATACTTTATATTCCATTCACTTAAAGTTATCATAAATTATGATAACTTTAAGTGAATGGAATAAATAACAAAGTTTTAAGCGTTATTTTAAAACTCAGTGTACATCTACATAATTAGTTTTGAAGCCCCCGAGCGGGGACTGTGTGCATTTGTGCAACTTTACATATTATAATACTATGAAAAATCTACTAAACTATACAATTATTCTTTTACTATTTAATGTTCATATTTTTTCTCAAAAACAAACGGTAGGAATAGAAAGATAGTCAGAGTGCATATATTGTCATCACACTTCGTTCCCCAATTTCTGTCAAAATTCGAGGCATTACCTGTTAAATCAAAGAACTCAACACCGCGCTTTATGTTGCCAGTGTGAGAAAATTGAACTCATTCAAATAAGACTGTGTCCATGAGTGGGAATCGAACCCACAACCAATTGTGTTTACATTCAAACGATGACCCACTAATTATTACTCGACTTCTCAAACCTAACCTAACCCAATAACGTATTTGCCGCAGTTATCGTCCAAAATTTCTTAAGATATTTAGATTCATTTATAATCTTTTAATAGGATTCCGAGTTCGAGTTGGGAAGTTTCCCAAGCT
>JAKGSA010000801.1:0-29704 GCA_033558755.1 Philaethria dido
GTATACACTTATCGTATGATTTTTATTGAAATTCATAATCAACTTTCATATTGCCATATATAATATTTTTATTATTTTTATCCATCCACTGAATAATTTCGAAACAGGCAAAGGGATTCTAAACATCGCTCAGACATACGCGTAAAATAGGCGATGTCTTAGTAACGTGTATTTCACTTTATACAAAAATGTACATTTCCTTTTTTTTATCTTCACACTGTATTCCGCATATATCAGGGTAGGTAAAGGGAACCTGAGAACTTAGTGTTAAGACACTCCGTTCCCCATTTTCCGCCGAATTGAGACATTGCGTTTGCGTTCTTTTTTTATGGATAACGGATGGCAAACGAGCAGAAGGACCACCTGATGGTAAGTGGTTACCTTCGCCCATGAACATCTACAACACCAGAGATGTTGTAGATGCGTTGCCAACCTAGAGGATAGAGACGGAAGGGGAGGATAATGTAGTAGTCCGCTATCGGAACCACCACATTTAGGGGAATCATTTTAGTTTCGATAACGGGATAGTTGTATAATAGTATCGATCCCTACTCGGAAATTTTTTTTATCATTTCTTCCCTCTAGTAAGACAAAGCGTGGCGTTGAGGTCCTCCACACAGCACGAAATGACGACGGAGTGTTTTACACTTAATGAAATCAATCAATTATTTTGACTAAACTAAAAGTAAAAATATTAATGAAAAATAATCCATTTATAATGTACTTCTATAATCTGTTACAAATACCAATACTAAAATGTTTATCCAAAGTAATATTTCAAATGGAAACGCTTATTTAGCTAAATATAATCCATATTTATACAATTCATTTTTCACCGATTGATTATGTGGAAAGCGGTCTTCCGTCCTTCTCTTATGTAAGAGTAGATGAGAATAACATTTAAAGATATTTATATATATATATATATATATATATATATATATATATATATATATATTTTATCTTCACGCAAAACAGGGTTATTTTACGAGAGAGAAAGACAGAGTAAATCTAGTGTTAAGAGTCTCCGTTCTCAACTCTCTGCCCGGATTTAAGATTTTTTATGTTGAGTGGCGGAACTTAACGCCGCGCTTTGTCCTACCAGAGCAAGAAAATTAAAACAAACAGCTTCATTCTTTATGCCATATAGCAGGGTAGTTAGAGTTTTTATTTATCTTTGCTTCACGCTGTATCCCGCTTATAGCAGGCTAGGCAGAGGAAACCTGAGAACCTAGTGTTAACACACTACGTTCCCCTCTTTCAGTCGAAATGAGGCATTGCGTGCTGAGTAGCGGAACTCGACGCCGCTTTGCCTTGTTACCAAGCCCACGAAATGAAAATACTTACATTTCCTGGTTTGGGAATCGAACCCACAACCTGTCGAGTTTACAGTCGCACGCTTGTGCCTTTGCACCACGACAGGCGATAGAGAATCTAATGTTAAAACCTTCATTTTTCCCTTTCCGCCCCAATACGAGATATTGCGTGTGGAGTGGCGGAACTCAACTCCGCACTTTATTACTAAAGCGGGAAAACGAAAATAATTTAAATATCCTCATTCCCACGAATGGGATCGAATCCACAAGCGTTATGTTTACATTCAGGCATCGTCAAAGCATAAACGCTTTGATTAAAGTCAATATGCATGAATATACTAAACTGTTTATATTCAATTTCAATATACTGTAAGAGATATATAGGTTTAAAGGTTTTAAGGTAAAGTAACTAACATTGCATAGTCTATGTTTGTTTAAATAGCAAGAGTTAACTTAAAACAAATATTTTTTTAGCTTCACGCTGTATCCCGCACATAGCAGGGTAGACAGAGGGAACCTGAGAACCTAGTGTTAAGACACTCCGTTCTCTTAACATTTCCGTTCCCCAATTTCCGCGGAATTGATGCATTGCATGCCGAGTTTCGGAACTCAACGCCGCACTTTGGTTTGTTAAAAGTAGCGAGTAAATGTGTGCTTAACACAAATGTAATAGCGTGAAACTAAAAAAAAATAACTATAGTGAATTTAACACAAGGCTTAGTGCTTTATATCTGCATAATCGATACAGATATTAGTCACACAAAGATAAATATGATAAGAACTTTGGTTTTCGCGCTTGTCACATATTATGATTAGAACTATTTTTTATCAACCAATTGTAGTGCTTCTGATATGGTCCCGCTTATATTTAGTTAAGATCTAATGAGTACTTTTTGGGAGAGACGCCTGTCGTAGCGCAGAGGCACAAGCGTCAAAGCGACTGTTAACGCGACAGGTTGTAGGTTCGATTCCTACTCCAGGAAATATTAGTATTTTCATTTCCTGGGTTTGGTAACAAGGCAAAGCGCGGCATTGAGTTCCGCCACTCAGCACGCAATGCCTTAATTCGGCGGAAAGTGGGGAACGGAATTCGCTGTAAGAGCAACGGAGTGTTTTGACACTACGTTCTCAAGTTCCTCATCTACCCTGCTGCATGCGATACAGCGTGAAGTTAGTAAATATATAAATATATATATATATATATATATATATATATATATATATATATATATATATATATATATATAAAGAGTATATATATATATATATATATATATATATATATATATATATATATATATATATATATATATATATATATGACCTCCTGTTTTCTATTAAAGTGCAGTTTTGGTAGACATGTGAGCATTAAATCAAAACCAGTTCGCATTAGAAATATAAAACTTCGATTAAGATATCTAAATCTAAAAAAGAGTGATTTTATATCACAGACGATACCCAACTACAGCAAAATTATGCTCAATTTATAATACCTTGAGGCGCTGTACGTAGGTAATTATAATATATATATGAATTTACGAACTTTGTATTTAGATTATTATGCATGAGTTTACTAATCGTCAGTGGGGTTACAAGGTCTCAAATTTAAGTCTATTTCCTGCCGACGTCTAATTTGACTGTTTTATTATGTGTGGATGATCTGTTTTTTATACGTGCTGAGTGGCGGAACTCAACGCCGCGCCTGCCATAAAGACAAACCCAGAAAATGAAAAATCTCATTTCCTGGAGTGAAAATCGAACCCACAACCTGCCGTATTTACAATCGCGCGCTTGTGCCTCTGGTGCCACGACAGGCATTATTCTGCCCCTATTTCGGCGAAAAGTAGGGAACGGAGTGTCTTAACACTAGGTTCCAGTCGCCTACCCTCTGCTATATGCGGATACAGCGTGAAGTTAAGTTTTTTATACGATAGCTACTTAACTAGTGCTTGTGCTGATGTGGTGACTAGGTATTAATTTATTATCATTTAGTATCCAAATACGCGAGACATAAAAGCAAAAAGATATAACATTTACATATATCATACAAAAAAATATGAATTAATGTATAAGCAATAACTAACACTCATTTATTATAAAATATGTCTTTTTTTTAGCAAATTAGCTATCAAATGTTAGGTGCCATCGTTAATCATGGCCCTGGAATGTTACAAACTGCTTCGCCTAATTAATACTACTAACTTACATCCCTATCATAATATTATAAATGTGACTGTCAGTTTGTTTGTTACACTTTGCCTTTAAAACTACTGAATCGATTATCATGAAACTTATACACATTGTTCTTAGAGGTATTGGTGTTAAGACACTCCTTTCTCTTGCAGATACTGCTTCCCAATTTCCACCTGAATACAGAACATTGGCTACACTGGCCTACTGAATACTGGCGCAATACAGAATGGCGTAATACGGAAAAGTGGCGGAAGTTAACAGCGCGTTTATCTTACTTTAATAGGGACAATAATAGAAAAGTATTTATATAATAATTCCTGACTGGAGAATCGAATCCACAACCACTGCATTTACAGTCACAGTCCCACGATGGTCTTCAACATCCTTCCCTTAAATCATAATAACAATATTCATTCAGAACGTGAAGACGGAGGTACTAAAAGCAAACACAATATACTTTACACATCTATCAAACAACAAGATTACCTCCTGTTTTAGGTTTATTCTGTTCCTGTCGTAAATTTTATTCGCGTCGTTTTCTCATTTATCGAATCGCTCAGTCTAATGGGTGCTAGTAAGTTTTGTCCAAACCCTATTAAATTGGCGTCATTCGGGTGTTTTTGTGGAAATTGCTTAACTTTATGACCTTTATGGTGCAAAATTCGCTTTTGGTTCTATTGTGCTTGTGGGTTTGCACATGGGAAAATTTTTTCAAAATTAAATTTTATTAAAATAATGCTTAATGCTTTTTAACGTATAACTTATGGATTTTACTAAAGTTACTGCCTTCAAAAGAATCAGCGCAAAGATATTTTGACTGGCCGCACATTAATATGTGCGGCCAGTCAAAAGAGGGTAGGCAGAGGGACCATGAAACCTAGTGTTGAGACACCTGTTCCCCACTTTCCGCCGAATTGAGGCATTGCGTGCTGAGTGGCGGTACCAACGCCACGATTTGCAGTGTCGCACGCATGCGCCTCTGCGCCACGACAGGCGTCAAAATATTTAATTGTATTATATTTTATGAAAAAGATTTAGCGGCGTTTGAATGAGTGGAAAGTGATAATTTTAAGCTACTAAGAGGTTAGTATGTTTTAACGTTTGAATATTTGCAGTCTTGTGCTAGATTTTAATCGCCTTATCAGTGTGCGCCTGTCAAACAATCCGTTTTACTTATCAATTTATTTGCATCTTAGTGCCCGTAATATGTCGGTCCGAGATATTGACTTAAAATTTAGTTTTTAAACGATTGAGCAAGTAAGGTACGGTATCTTTATCCACACTTTTAGTGCCAACTATACGAAAAGGTCTTATAAAAGCATATATATGAACAAGTATTTCTACATAGGGACATACTTACATTTTTTCCTTATTTCAGACTAGTCGGAGAGTGCATAGCGTCAAGAGATAATTTCAGATATTATATATTGAGTGCCGGAACTCAACGTTGCGTAAAATAATTTAAATTTGATAATTACCTTGAGTGGAAATCAAACCCACAACCAATCAGTAAGTTAACAGACGCTGAAGTCCCTGCACTACGACAGCTATAGATTATTATATATAATTTAGCTATTTGCAGCTTAGTTGAGAATAATTAATGATAAAAATTAAGTTTTGTCGAACAATGTGTTTCAATATAAGCTAAGTTGTTTGAATTTAGTTCATAAAAATTTCATTTTCAATACTGCGTTGTAGGCGCATACAGATAAAACGTGTTTGCCAAAAATATTCAAACTTCTACCAGACTATGTATTTACGAGCTTTTCCTATTCTACTGGGAAATATTGCAACATGCAGCTTTAGGTTATAAAAATGCAAATAATAAAATTTTATAAAAATCTTCCTCATAACAAAATAAGTTGTGCCATTTTTGTAGGTGTAATGGAACTAATATTCTGCTAATATATTTAAATACACACCATATTTGAGATCAGTAAAACGATACGGAACGATAAGTAAAAGTAAGTCGAAAGTCTGATTGACAAAATTGTCAAAAATCTTGATTCGCGATTTTTGTGACATATTTAATGAACGTTAATGCGCTTTTTAAAAGCGGCCCCTTAAACCTACACTTGGGTCAAATCCCAGGACTCTCCAAACTTCTCTCTACAACACGATGGCACCCCACGGTGAATTCATGGGAAGCTTCTTCTTCACCGGATTATTTATAATAGTATAATTATATATATATATATGAAGAAGAGGCATATATATATATATATATATATATATATATATATATATATATGTATATATATATGTATATATATATTAACTTCACACTGTATAGCAGTAGCCTGAGAACCTAGTGTTAAGACACTCCGTTCTCTACTTTCCGCCAGATTGAGACAATTATTAATCAGGTTAAAATATTAAATTTCATATAACACACAAAATTCGACATAATGTTCTGCTATTTTTTAATTTATATATCGAACTAGCAACCTTTATCTAAAAAGCTACTGAGTATATAGGAAATTCTATAATAACATATTACATTGAAATTGAACGACAAGTACTGTTAAGTAGTACCCTACATCACATCTGTCTCAACATTTCGTATCGTCAAATCAAGTCTCCGTTAAGCGGCTTAGTGATTTCAGGTAATGGACGGGTATAATATTGCTTCTCATAATGAAATTCAGAGAACAGATTGTGTTTCATATGATGTATTGTTAATTGATAAAGTGGAAAAGCTATATAATTAAACATTTTAACAAAAAGAAGACGGAATTCAAATAAAATACATTAAAAAGTAAAGTTATTACGAATAACTCAAAAACTACTTGTCAAATCTCAATTAAATTTGAGACACATTAGACACATTAGAAACGCTAGCTATCATATAAATAAAGAATCATCAAAATTGGTTCACCCATTAAAAAGTTAACGCCTGTCGTGGCGCAGAGGCACAAGCATGCGACTGTAAACGCGTCAGATTGTGGGTTCGATTTCCACTCCAGGAAATGTAAAATTTAGTATTTTCATTTCTTGGTTGGTAACAAAGGAAAGCGCGGCGTTGAGTTCCGCCACTCAACACGCAATGCCTCAATTTGGCGGAAAGTGGGGAACGGAAATGTTGAAAGAGAACGGAGTGTCCTAACACTAGGTTCTCTGGTTCCCTCTGCCCACCACGCTATACAGGGACGGGATATACGGGATACAGCGTGAAATAAAAAATAAATAAATAAAAATTTATGCGGTAACACACATAAAAAAGTCGAATTCAGAATCCCCTCCTTTTTTTGAGTTAAGCATTCAAGTCAGAATGTAATTAGTTCAATTTGTTCTTAAAGTTGGGGTACAAATTTGGCTAAGACCACTTCTTATATAACTTTAAACTGAAAATTACAATAAAAATATAAATTAATAAAACAAATATAGCCATGAAATGATTGACGTTCATCAATCAGTTTCTGCCAATTTTAATGAATTATATAAATAGCAAATATTGCATTATCGACATTTAAAAAGTCGTCAGGTTTTTTTGAACATACGACTTATCTTACAGGATTTTATTCCTTCTCTTTCTAAGAATAAAACAAAAATATAAATTCTATGATTGTTTCAAATATAAAATTGAAAGTGTGGAATAAATATGTCAAAAGAGAATGGAGTGTCTTAACACTATGTTCTCTGTTTCCCTCCGCCTATCCTGTTATATGCGGGATACAACGTGAAGCCGTAAAAAAATAAAAATAAAAGTAATCATTATTTTCTGTTGTGGTGTAGAGGCATAAAGCGTGCGACTGTAAGCGTGACAGGTTGTAGGTTCATTAACACAGGAAATGAATCGTGGTAACAAGGCAAAGCGCGGCGTTGAGGATTTGCCATTCAGCACGCAATTCGGCGGAAAGTGGGGAACAGAAAATGTTAAAGAGAACAAAGTGTCTTAACACTAGGTTCTCTGGTTCTCTCTGCCAAAAGATATTTAAAACCTAAAAACACCAATTATAATACCAGGTTCTCTACACTATGACAGTCTTTATTAAATTAAATTATATTTCACTTCAATTCTACTAAAAACAACCGTTGTTTGAAGGCACTTAATCTTATCCCAATGTATAACGACTCGTGACACTCGGAAACAATGTTTGGAAAATCCAGACGTACACGTCCCGAAGGACGAAGTATTATGATAAAAGCTTTTACCTTTTTCACGTATAACAAATCCCAATTTTTCACGTGCGACTGAAATCTGGTAAGATGTTATGGATGCGAAGGTTTTTATAGTAAGGTTAGTTTCTGGCCATAAGTTAAAGTTAGTTAAAGGAGTATGCGTAGAGTTTTTTTTTTTTTATGGATACCGGATGGCAAACGAGCAGAGGACCGCCTGATGGTAAGTGGTTACCTTCGCCGCAAACATCTACAACACAAGAGAGATGTACTAGATGCGTTGCCAACCTAGAGGATACAGATGGAAAGGGAGGACAATGTAGTAGTCCGCTATCGGAACCACCACATTTTGGGGAAAGGATGGGTGGGAAAGGAGAAAACCTGACTTACATGCCATCGAACCGGAACACATCACAAGATATTTGGCGAGTTCGTCTTTGACATGATAGTGGTCGCCGATAGCCAGACGGAGGACAGACACTCCTACCAAAGTAAGTAAAAAAGTTATTTTTATATTATTGATATACTTAAAAAACATATTAAGAGTGGAATTTTATAAAAAAATAAGTAAATAAATAATAATATCTTGACCTGTACGCTTATATTCTTTTACGTCAATTTTATTTATGAATTTCATAGTTATTTAATTCTAGTACTGCCAATTAGGATCAGACGGGTCATAGTATGGAAACATGTCAGTAAAAAATCAAATTACACATCTGATCTATCATATCATGGTAGAAATGCATTATTTTCACTTTTCATAATATACATATATAGTAAACCAATTTAGTGAGCTTTTTTTTTTTTTATGGATACCGGATGGCAAACGAGCAGAAATTGCCGCCTGATGGTAAGTGGTTACCTTCGCCCATGAACATCTACAACACAAGGGTGTACTAGATGCGTTTGCCAACCTAGAGGATACAGATGGAAAGGGAGGATAATGTAGTAGTCCGCTATCGGAACCACCACATTTTGGGAAAGGATGGGTGGGAAAGGAGAAAACCTGGCTCTTTGATTTTCGCTATAATAGTAAGTAATTTGCAAATGCCAATGTACTCCATAAATACCTTTAAATTTTATGACCTAGTAATAATTTTGTAACGAGAAATGAGTAGCAGAATACAAATTACCTTGCATCTGCTGACTTTGTAGGGTACTACTGAACAAAGAGCGTACTCGAACCTCCACTTAGAGGCGTAGCTTTGCGAATTCTAATATAATTATGATTTACTTAATTCTATCACCTAGCATTTATACCTCAAACACTAGATATACTAATATATAAACCAAATTATTAAATATTAAACTTAAACGTACTTATAGATATGCCATTAAACCATTCCACTAAACATTGATTCAAAAAGTTTCGTCGTAATCGATCGTTGGGTACAGGCTACTTCTTAAAGCGTAGAAAGAAAAGCTCAAATTATTTATTGGACATAAAGCTTTACGAGCGACCCCAAAAGTATTAAAATCAGTCGTTACTACGTGATTTTAGCGCTAACGGACATTACAGTCGCACTCACAAATGTTAATTAAGTTTAACAGATTTTAGACCTATACAAATTTACCCTATCAGGGCAGTTAGAGTTATTGGAGTCAACAGTTCTTGCATACTTCTTTCGTATTTCAACCTATATACGCTTGAGGCCCCAAGGAAGCCTATGGTGGTCCTCATGTTTTTTACGTAACCTTCCTCCGGGAAGATATACCGAGGCCTCCTTTTAACTTTGTAACCATTTACCTTTGCGTCATATATATTTCTTAGTATTCTTTCATTATTCTTCAGTTTAAATTCAAATTTAGCAACGTTTCGTTAGTTAAACACTAATTGACGTCTTTGAGTGTATTTAAAGGACACTTAGGCATTTTTTCCCTTTTTTCTAGGTTCACTTTTATATATTAAAAAACCTTTTATGGTAAATACCTATTAACAACATGAATAGAAGCTCTCTGTAAAGCGTTAAGCATGTCTATAATAAGGTTAGTTCATAATTTACGTCAAAGTCATATGCAGCTAAATGCTCTATATTAACTTTAAATTAGAAGGTAAAGTTAACAATATGTACTGCCAAAACATGGTACCTATGTAGGAGGGAGAAATTAACAACATGATTTAAAATTTTAGAATGTGCCTTTTTTTGCAACTTTACGCTTTTTCCTCCATAGCAACTATCCTAGTAGTAGGTTTTTTTTTCTTTTTTCTTTTTTAACTTCACGCTGTATCCCGCATATAGCAGAGTAGGCAGAGGGAATCAGAGAATCTAGTGCTGAGGCACTCTCATTCAACAATTCCGTTCCCCACTTTCCGTTGAATTGAGGCATTACGTGTTGAGTGGCGGAACTCAACGCCGCGCTTTGCATTGTTATCAAATCCTAGAAATGAAAATACTAAATTTTACATTTCCTGGAGTGGGAATCGAACCCACAACATGTCGCGTTTACAGTCGCACGCTTGTGCCTCTTCGTAGTCCATAGTAACTATACTAGTCATAAAAGTAAATAGAACACTCCACTTACACACTTTCCGCCTAAAATCGAGATATTGTGTGTTGAGTGCTGGAACTCAACGTCACGTTTTGTCTTATCAGGGCAATGGAGCATATATTTTAAGAATATATATATATATATATATATATATATATATATATATATATATATATATAATATCACGCTGTAACCCGCATATAGCAGGGTAGGCAAAGAGAACCAGAGACGCTAGTGTTAAGACACTCCATTCTCTTTCAACAATTCCGTTCCCACCTAATTAAGTAGCTATAGATGAAAATAACATTCACATTGAAAAATTTCAATCAATACTCTTTAATTAATCAACGTCAATCAAACGCAAATTTATGGTTTCGGCTTATACTTCAACGAATAATTCTTGTTTATGATTCTATTTCAATTTTTAATACCTATAGGCTAATTTTAAATTGCTTTCATTTTTATTTTTAATTAGGTAATTAGGATTATAAGGATTAATCGTAATATAAAAAATTGTACATATTGCCTACTGTTTCTAATAATGCCTAGAATGACAAAGAGTTCCAAAAAAAATGTTGTATCCAGAATATTTTTATAACGCCTGTCGTGGCGCAGAGGTACTAGTATGTGATTGTAAACGCGACAGGTTGTGGGTTCGATTCCCATTCCAGGAAATGATTTTTTTTATATCCTGGGTTTGGTTACAAAGCAAAGCGCGGCGTTTAGTTCCACCACTCAGCACGCAACGCCCCAATTCGGAAATTGGGGAACGCAGTGTCTTAACTCTAGGTTCCCTCTGCCTACCCTACTATATGCGGGATACAGCGTGGACCTAAAAAAATAAAAAAAAAAAACAAAAAAAAGGAAAGGAGAAAAATCAGAAATTGTCAAAATACGCCAAAAAATATTTTGACAATTTCAGAATTCATTTTTTTAAGTACTTTCAAAAAAATTAGGTTGAATCAAATTAGAACATTAAAAATAAGATGAAGAAAGTAAAAGAAGGTGGAGCAATAGCGAAATCTAAGTTCCAAGTTCGTTGTCGAAATGATAGGTTTCAATGTGTAAGTTGGCACGTCTGAAAGTAATAAGTAAAGAGCTGCACCGAGTTCTAAGCCAAGAGCTTGTTATTTTGTTTACTTTTGTATTTTCACAGCTTCATGGAACAGTGGGCTATATTGAAAATGATGATAACGAATTCAATTCTCAAAATCAGAATATTCTATACAAATAGGCTGTTACAAGCACTTACGAAATATCAAATAACTTAAAAATGTCAGTATAGTCAGCCCTACCGGAAGCTACCACCGGCTCAATTAGGATAATACCTATAAAAAAATTATATTCCCTCAATTTTTTATGTATAAAATTTTAAAAGGTTTTTTTGCTTCCATATATATACCTACATACACATATGTTTATAAAACGTTTCCGTCACTTAGTGACTGACAGACAACGCACATATGAAGCCACTGGCTATACAAAGCTGAAATTTTATATGAAAGATACTTGAAGAGTGTAAGGGAGCACTTTCTCGAAGGTTTTATAATCCACACAAAGCCACGGGATACAGCTAGTAATATATATACGCAAATAATATTTATTCTAGACTGCTATCGAATAATCAATATACCAAAGATATGACTTCGCATAATCCAATGTAAATCATTAAATACAATTACGCATTCAAAACCACATTGCGGACATACCGCGCATAGTAAGTTATTTATAGTACTTAACTATCTGTTTGAAACCTGTCGTGACGCAGAGGCACAAGCGTGCTTCTGTAAACATGATAGGTTGTGGGTTCAATACCCACTCCAGGCAATGAAAATATTAAATAGCATTTAGTATTTTCATTTTGTCGCTCTGATAACAAATCAAAGCGCGGCTTTAAGTACCGCCAATCAGCAGGCAATGTCTCAATTTTGTATAGAAATTGCTTGCAGTATATCGAAAATATTTTATATAATTTTAATATAAATGAGGATCGAATATCTGAATAGAACAGGGTATCTTAACACTCGATTTTTTAGTAAAAAAAACTATCTACAGATCTAACTATCTACTATTACAGATAAACAAAATAATTGATATAATAAATCTGCGAACAACACATTAAATTGCTATAATTTATGCCAATTAAATATTAATAAGGATTATCGTGGTAAAGGCACGTGGCAGATAATGGAGGAATGTGTTCGAATTCCATTTGTGGGAGTGTTTATTTTTATAATATTTCGGTTTACCTACATAATGATATACGCAATGTCTTTAAATGGTCAGAAAATGGACAGTAGAGTTCAAGACAGTTCAAGACAGTTCATATACGTATTGTAGTTATTTTACTCATATCCAAAGCTGGACTATTATTGATGAGATGAAATAAAATAGTTATAAAAGATTCACTTAGCGGGATTCAAGCCCACACATCTTGAAATTCCCACGATTCCCACTCCAGGAAATGTTTTTTTTTCATTTCCTGGGTTTGGTTACAAGGCAAAGCGCGGCGTTGAGTTCCGCCAATTGCGGCGGGAAGTGAGGAACGGAGTTTCTTAACACCATAGTTAGGTAACTTGAAAATCCTTGCGGTCATTTATCAGGCTATACGAGTAATTAACATCTAAACACAAAGGGTTGAATAAATTGTTATTCAAACTTCAGGTGACAGTATGGAGATAAAACATCAACGATTTTACACCCTCGTGTTACGTGACCATGCATTCGTATTAGCACTTTAATTTTTTTCATTACGTTTCAGAATAATGATATATGTTAGATATACTATTTGAAGTAGGTTTTTGTGTTGTTGCTATTTATTTTTTATACTAGCTTCAAGCTGTATCCCGCATATAGCAGGGTAGGCACAGGGAAACTGAGAACCTAGTGTTAAGACACTCCGTTCCCCACTTTCCGCCGAATTGAAGCATCGTGTGCTGAGTGGCGGAAATCAACGCCGCGCATTGCCTTGTTACCAAATCCAGGAAATGAAAATACTAAACTTACATTTCCTGGAGTGGGCATTGAACCCTCAACACAACAAATGTTATTTAAAAATATATACGTCATTTAAAAAATGGCCGTATGGCTTATCGTTTTATCCCAATTAATATCCCAAATCGCATAACAGGGTAGTTAAAAACCTAGTGTCAAGACACTCTTTTCTGCTCAAATTCGAGACTTATCTTTATTAAGTGATGAAAATCAACGCTCCGCTCAGCCTTATCGGAGCGGAGAAAAGGAAATGATTTAAATATAATTCCTAGGAGCAGGAATCAAACCCACAACCAATCGCGCTTACAATCAGGCATTGTCCCACTGCGCCACGATGGCTTAACTTTCAATGTACTGGCAAATTATAGCTCCGATGGCATCACTTAAGTTCCCATAGAAATTTTGCCATAAGTAACGTTTCAAATGTAAGACATAATACGAGGAAGACTATTCAATAGTAATATTTCAGAGAAGCTAATAACTTTGAGGCTACGGCCTCTTTTATATTTCGCAACAATATTTATTTTACGATGACCATAAACAGTTTTTCATGCTTTTATACCGTTATATAAAGGCAGTAAATTCTATAGACCGCAAATATCATAACGTGGAATTTTTCAAGCACTTTTCATCTGACAAGTATGATACTTTCATCCTACGTAACTTGGAATTGTTACATATATTTTGATAATATCCTCTAAGTCAGGAGAGATTCCTTTTGTTTAAAATTTTCTTTGTTTTTTCTTTACTCTCTGTTTCTCTCACACACACATATATTTTGATATTTAATAGATAATAATAAAACAATATAATATAACATACGATATATTTTGTAATCTATTTTTTTTTCAACTTCTCGCTGTATCCCGCGTGTAGCTGCTGGCAGAGGAAACCTTTAGTGTTAGAGTAGAGATCTTGAATCTTAAGACACCCATTCTCTTTCAACACCTGCTCCCACTTTCCCCAAATTGAGGCATTGTGTGTGCTGGAGTAGTGAACCTCAACGCGCGCTTGCCTTTTACCAAACCTAAGAAATAAAAATACTAAATTTTTACATTTCTCGGAGTAATCGAACCCACAACCTGTGGCGTTAATAGTCCACGCTTGTAGCCTCTCGGCCACGACAGGCGTTACAGCACATATATTTGAATTCCCAAATTGTCGTGTGCTTTTAATTTAAAATCCAATTATAAGAATTCTATTATATATTTAAGAATTCTTGTTTTAGTTACATTATAGGATCAGATCGTAAGAAATGGGGTTCTCTGCATGAAGAGAGTGATAAGATTCTCCCGAAAGGATCCTATGCGGCCTATGATTAAGAAGTGTTCCTTTAGACACTTGTCAGCTACACCACGAGAGTATCAGTAATTTTTTTTGCTGTCTTATGCTTTTTCCAGCATAAAAGCGGGACAAAGTTATGGGCACGTTAAAAGACTAGAGACGAAGACTGGGTGTGCTGAGTAGCCAAATTCAATACTACGCTTTTTTATCATTGAACGAAGTGAGAATCGAATATACTACCAATTACAGTTACAGACAGACACTGACCAATCGAGCCACGATAATCTTTCCTATAGTAGATAGTAAATTACTCGAAAATCTTAGTGAAGCTATAGTTCATTATAGCTACGCTTGGCATGTAAAACACCTTATGGCCAATTCGCTCCGATTAACTCAATATCCCTGATATGATGCCAGAAAAAGAACGGACAGAAGGCCGAAGCCAACCACGCCTACTTTTACTCAGTTTCTTTGTTAATAGAAGCTTCAACATGAATTAATGATATATAGTAGTTTTGGAGTAGCTTTTTGCACTGTTTTTTTTCTTTTTTTAATTTCACGCTGTATCCCGGCATTATAACGGTAGTGGTAGAATCTGAGAACCTAGTGTTAAGACACCCATTCTCTTTTTCAACATTTCCAAGTCCCACTTTCCCCGCCACCAGAGTACTGCGTGCTGAGTGGCGGAACCTTCAATGCCGCGCTTTGCTTTGTGCCACATGCCAAACCCAAGAAACAGAAAATACTACATTTTACATTTCCTGAGTGGGAATCGAACACACCACCTGTCGCGCTTACAGTTGACGCTTGTGCCTCTGCGCCACGACAGGCGTTTGTATTGGTATATTTTATTTTTCTCATTATTTTATAAACACGATCGTTTTATAATAACGGGATTAACAGAATATCTTGACACTATTCTCTGCTATGCGCATAAGGAGTGACACTGCTTTCTAACTGACTTCAAAGAGTAGGTTATCAATTCGACGGTTTTTTTTGTATGTGGCGTACCACAAATTTTGATTATTTTGTATCTATGTTATACTGTTGGACTCATATTTTTCATTATTGAACAAATGCGATCTTCTTATAGAAACTATGCGGCGAACGGAAAATTTTCACACCAAGTTGTCTTTTCAGTACTCAGCTATGTGGATAAAGCGCCCTACTTTTATAAAAAAAAATAATAGCTAAAAAAATGTTAAAGTTAAAAAGAATTATAGCTTACAAGCTCGCTATTTTGCTTCATTTACTTTTAGAGTGATTAGTGACTCCAAAATATGCTTTTTAAAAATAATAATTCTATATATAAGCTAAATGAGCAGTTAAAAACTAATTGGTGATTATTAGCGTACTGAACGTTAAAGTTTCCAATATATGAAAAGTATAGGGAAAGTGGAACAGAATTGCTGTAAGAGAACGGAGTGCAACAGGTTCTGTGATTCCTCTGCCTACCCTGCTATATGTGGGTTACAGCGTGAAGTTAAAAAAAAGAATAATATATTTTACCAAATAACCAATATCTGGACACTCAAATAATTGACGAGACTCCCTAACTCATATATCGCCGTAAGAGGAACTCTGAACAGTGTCTGGGATTGCGATCGAAGTGTAAGTTTAGTTTCCATCTACCTTACAATATTTACAATATCAAAACAAATACTAAATCACTTAATATACTGACAAAATAGTGTTCGCCGGAAAGTAGGAAACGGAGTGTCTTAACACTAGGTTCTCAGGTTCCCTCTGCCTATATGGTTACCCTGCTATATAATAGTGTGGTTTTTCATAACCATAATCAATAAAATTTAAAAATCATTTTAATATCCTTTGTGAGTTTCAATTTGCAAAGCTATAACTGTCAAATAAGCTCCGTTCCAATATCTCTCATTTTGAGTAAGAACAATAAAAGTAGCATTATTGTTTACGATAGAGATGATGGTTTCTGCGTACTTGCCAAGAAATTAATGGCATGGCTGCGATGAAAACCGTTATTACATATTTTACTTCGATAGTTACTAGAGACCGTCGTGGCGTAGGATGGCGTCTGATTGTAAAAGCTATTCGTTCTGAGTTCGATTCCTACTTAGGGTACTGATTGTATATTAATTATTTTCATTTATTCGCTCTAGTAATACAAAGTGCGGTGTTGGGATCCGCCTCCCAACACATAGTGTCTCGCAATAATATTGCGTGTTAAGCAGAACCAAACGCCGTGCTATTATCAAAGTGGTAAAATTAAAATAAAAAATATAAATATTTCTCCGAATCTGAATCTAATAAGTGTCCAATAGCGCCATATTGACAGCTTCACGCTGTATCCCACACATAGCAGGGTAAGCAGAGGAAACCAGAGAACCTAGTGTTAAGACACTCCATTCTCTTTAACGTTTCCATTCCCCACATTGACAGCAATTAGTAAAAATAATAAAAAATATATATTTTAACTAGAAAAAAAATCTAAACTAAGATCTAAACCTAGAACTATTTAGTATTATTTATTAGTCACTTACTGTACATAGTCCTATTTATAACTCAATTTTTTATCAGAATATTTTTTTACGTTAAAATATATATAACGTAGGTCATTAATTAATGATATATTATACTTAAACTAACGCAACACACAATTCTTATCAGTTCATATAACACACGTGATAATAATATTTATGACCTTGTTTTTTCATTTATTAATTAACTCTTTATAAAAATTACGAAAACGCCTGTCGTAGCACAGAGGCACAAGTGTGCGACTGTAAAGCGACAGGTTGTGGGTTCGATTCCCACTCCAGGAAATGAAGTATTTTCATTTTCTGGGTTTGGTAACAAGGCAAAGCGCGGCATTGAGTACAGCCACTCAACACGCAATGCCTTAATCTGGCGGAAAGTGGGGAACGGATTTGTTGAAAGAGAACGGAGTGTCTTAACACTAGGTTCCGTCTGCTTACCCTGCTATATGCGGGATACAGCGTGAAGTTAAAAAAAAAATAATAAATAAATATTATGAAAATAATTTAAAATGTTTCTACAGGCAACTTTTTTGTTTCGAAATGTACATAAATTTAATGAGATTTTTAACCCATAATAATCACGTGTACTCTTTACCACAATGCCATCATGTTACTTAGTTAAATAAATTAAGTCATCTGTGTATCATCTTTATTATAAACGGCTTGAGAATAAGTGATTATTTTAATCGATGACAATGCATTTGTGAAATCGATATATATCTATCAGCAATTTATTAGTACATACATACATAGCTTCACGCTGTATCACGCATATTGCAGGGTAGGTAGAGGGAAGTTAGTGTTAAGACACTTCGTGCCTTTCTTTCCACCGAATTGAAGCATTGCATGCTGAGTGGCAGAACTCAACGCCGCGCTTTGCCTTGTTACCAAACCCAGGAAATAAAAAAATCCATTTCGTGGAGTGGGAATCGAATCCACAACCTGTCGCGTTTATAGCCCCACTTGTGCCTCTTGTGCCTCTGCCAGGACAGGCGTCAATTAGTAGCAATTTATTAGTGTTTTTATTTATAAAATTTGCTATAGCTTCATACTTTTTCTACCATACTAGGGTACTCAGCGAGAAGGTAGTGGTCATAACATTGCGTTCGCCGCTTTCCGTCTGAATTCAAAACTTACCAGACTTGTCTTTACCGGGTGGAGAAATTAAAATAATTTAAATATGCCACAAGTGGGAATCGAAGCCACAACCAATCGCGCTTACTGACGATGACCGACTGGGCCACGATGACGTCTGTTTATTTTTAATTATAGGTACATACATAGCTTCACGCTGTATCCCACATATAGCAGGGTAGGCAGAGGGAACTTAGTGTTAAGACACTCCGTTCCTCACTTACCGCCGAATTGAGGCATTGCGTGCTGAGTAGCGGAACTCAACGCCGCGCTTTGCCTTGTTACCAAACCTAGGAAATAAAAAATCCATTTCCTGGAGTGGGAAACGAACCCACAACCTGTCGCGTTTACAATCGCTATGCCTCTATGCCACGACAGGCGTTTTGTAACTAATATTGTTTATTATTTTAATATCTTGAGTACCTATAGTTTTTAGGCACCATAAGTTTTCCGCTTCTAATCCATTTGTTTTTTACAAAAAACAAGGAAAATACGAGAGGTAAATTTACTTCTCGGCAAACTACAGAAATCTTAAGCAGGTATAGTTCATATTAAACTTAATCATCACCTTGAGATATATATTGTGTGGGATCTTAAATGCCCAAAATTATTTTTTGAAATATACATAAATAATACATACATACATACATACATACATACATACATACATACATACATACATACATACATACATACATAGCTTCACGCTGTATCCCGGGGTAGGCAGAGGAAACCTAGTGTTAAGACACTCCGTTCCCCACTTTCCGCCGAATTGAGGCATTGCGTGCTGAGTGGCGGATCTCAACGCCGTTCTTTTGCCTTATTACCAAACCCAGTAAATAAAAAATTCCATTTCCTTGAGTGGGAATCGAACCTACAACCTGTCGGGTTTACAGTCACATGCTTGTGCTCAG
Source organism: Philaethria dido (assembly GCA_033558755.1). Lineage (NCBI taxonomy): Eukaryota > Metazoa > Arthropoda > Insecta > Lepidoptera > Nymphalidae > Philaethria > Philaethria dido. The sequence continues at coordinate 18,958 of JAKGSA010000801.1, forward strand.
CGTCACGACTGGCGTGATTCTTTTTAAAAAATAATAATTTCTACTACTAGAAATTTGTTTAAATTTGTTACTACATACAATCTCCTTTGTCCGAATAATTTTCGTAAAAAGACATCGAAAGCTTTTCCATTACCTATTAATTAGTAGTTAGGATCTATACTCTAACATGACTACGTCATTTTTATACTATATACTAAATAATATGATTTATTATTAAAATTAAAATGAATTATCATATAATTTTTCGTTAGAGTAGATTCTGTGTCAAGTCACTCCACTTTTCCACTTTTCGCGCCAAATCGAGACATTACGTGTTTAGGAGGTACTCTAAACACGCCCCGTGTTTTCTTATAAGAGCGGGGAAATAAAAATAATTTGTATAATCATACCCATGAATGGAAATCGAACCCACAAACTCCCGTATTTACAGTTGGACGCCGTCCCAATACACAATGGCTTGGCATTAAAATAAATAATTTACATAATATACTTGGCGACACTTACATGATTCAAATAATAACTAGTTTTTCTCTATAGTTTATGTAGAGATCGAACATTTCTTACATTGTCAAAAGTGGGAATCGAACTCACACCCATCAAAATCAACCAAAACGGTGTCAATATTATCCATTTTTTTTGAAGTTTCACGCTATATCTCGCATAGCAGGCTAGTCAGAGTGAAGCTAGTGTCAAAGTGTCAAGACACTCCGTTCGCCAATCTCCTCCTGAGTTCCGCCACTAAACGCGTCCTATACGTGTTAAGTGGCGGAACTCAACGCACTTTGTCTTTCCAGAGTAGAGAAAGGAAAATAGTTTAAATATAATTCCGTAAGCTGGGAATCGAACCCTCAACCAATCGCGTTTACAGTCGGTGTCCCACTGCGCCACGATGGTCTCTTACTTATATTTTTTTATGTATTATGCTTATTAAGTTAAATGAATACTAACATAACCTATATTTCATATGCCATAATAATATTCTCAATGCTAAGATTTATCCAGTATCGAATATCTATCTGAAGCATCTCTCGAGACGTTGCTGTAATAAGAGATAATTTCATTTTCTTTATATTAAAAGACGTTGATTTATCAAAATAAATGCCTGTTTTATATTTATTTAAAAAAAACACCATAATGAACCACATAACATGGTAGTAAAAGGGAATTTAGTGTTGAGACACTCCGTTTTCTGCTTTTCTTTCGAAAATCAAGACATTGAATGTTGAATGATGGAACACAATGCCACACTTTGTCTTACGAAAGAGGAAAAAGGGGTATAATATAATCTTTTTTTTTTTAACTTCACGCTGTATCCCGCATATAGCAGGGTAGGCAGAGGGAACCAGAGAACCTAGTGTTAGACACTCCATTCTCTTTCAACGATTCCGTTCCCCTACTTTCCGCCGAATTGAGGTATTGTGGGTTGAGTGGCGGAACTCAACGCCGCGCTTGCCTTGTTACCAAACCCAAGAAATGAAAATAATAAATTTTACTTAATGTATATATATGTTTATTAAATTAATTTAATGTAATAATGCAAAACCTGAGGACTCCCGAGGGCTTGCACGAAGAGGTTAATGACTGTGGACGAGGCGAAAGAGGTATGCAGGGACTGTTTGGCGCTCCGTTCCTCCTGGACTATCCCGCTAGGGATAAAGCGTGAAGTGTGGGCAGGTAGGTATTTTTAATTATTAAGTGGAAACGGAGAGTCTCACCAGCTCTTTCACTACTCTGCTTGCGCGAATAATAGTGTGCTTTGTATTTAATATTTAATTATTATTATAAAAATACTGGCTTTTTTCTCACCATAAAAATTTAACCATTGCCACCATATCGTACGCCTAATTGTAGGGAAACGGAGTGTCTTAACACTAGGTTCTCCTACCTACCCTGCTATATGCGATATAATGTAGCCAAAATGACATGAGAAATTAATTGTTTTGCCGCGCCAGGGCTTCCCAAGGTCATACGTTTTAATCAGGAAACTACTAAAAGCCCTACTTCATTTTAATGAAACCGATACTCTACATACATTATTTAATATTAATAATTATTTATTACTCACATGTGCACTTTACACTCAATTTTTCCATTTTTCAAACTTTAACTTTCATTACTTTAGTGGGGAACGGATTTGTTGAAAGAGAACGGAGTGTCTTAACACTAGGTTCTCAGATTCCCTCTGCCTACCACTACTATGCGGGATACAGACAGCGTAAAGTTAAAAAAAAAAACTTTCGTTATTTCTTTAAATTCCACTCATTTTTTTTCATTTTTCAAACTTAAACTTTGACTATTTATAAAAGTTATACTTAGTTGTTCATTTTTCAAACTATAACTTTCATTTATAAAACTTTACTATTAAAGTTGTCATTTCGAAACGAGATGTCTGTCTCTAGAGTAAATAATAAGTCAAACAACTCTTAATGACGTTTGTTATTTGCTCTGTACCGTTTCATACTCAAATAAGTACGAGCTTTGTTCAAATGATCCTTTCACTGAGAGATTTTGTAAAGTATTATTTACTTAGATTGAATTTTCATGTACAATAATGTTGTTGTACCTTTGGTACCGTGGTTTTTTATATAAATATTAATTTTATCTCAATGGGGCAGCGTCTGACTGTAACTACAAAGGTTATAGGTTCGATCTCAACTCGGTGAAATATTGTAAATATTTTATTTTTCTCGTTCAGGATCAACAAAACGTGGCGTTGAGTTCCGCCATTAAACATATAATGTCTCGAATTTTAGTAGCAAGTCTCAAATTGAGTGTCCCAACATTACTCTCTGCTATGAGGGAAAAAGCGTAAAGTAGTGCTAGTCCTCGTAGTGATGCAATAAAAAAAATAATTGTCTATGGAAGACTTTTACTTACTTGAACTTTACTTTTGTTTTAGATTTCAAAAACTGAGTACAGATATAATTTGTTGAACATAGATTCTAACTCATTGGAATAGTTATAATTAAAATATTTATATTTTATTTTGTACAAGCAAAGACAACGATGATCGATTCTTCCAGGCATTAGGCAATGTCAAAGGTCGCTGATCGCCTAGCTGGGCCTCACACGAGGAATCGTGGGTCTCACCCGGCTGGGCTGATCGCCCGGGTGGCATATGGCTCTTTCCCCCCCTCCCCCTTACGACTACCATCCTTCCTCGGTTCCCTAACTGGAACCGAAATTGTAGACAGAACCCCTACAGAGGCTCTATGGGCCAACCCGATGACCCGCCCATGTTCATGGACGGAGAAGACTCCCATGGCCATAAGCCTAAGAGCCTGAAGCCATCACCCCTCCTCCCCAGGGAGGAGAGTGAAGACCCCCCATAGGCAATGTCAGGGAATAGGGGCAAAATTTAATATAGAGATGCCTATTGCCTATAGATATAGCATGTAGAGTGATAAGTAACACAGTAAGATACAATATTTATGTTACTTGCCCATAAAATAATTCCCCTGATTAAAGATCGAACCTACAATTATTATTTATACAGAAACTGTCCTACCAAGCCATAAGGTATTTTTATAAAATCCAACAAATATCACATGTAAGATATAAATTCAATATAATAATATTAAATAAAAAGCTTAACATGAACGCATATTCATATTCGCGCTCATACTCGTAAGAACGTCGCATTCAACGTCTTCGAGATTGAACTATAAATTTTATAATATCGTCTATAAAGTGTTCATATTACTTTATTTATTTGATATATATTTGTATATATATATTTTTTATTTTTACTTCTTGGAAAAGATAAAGAAAGCAGGCTACACAATCACGCAGTACTTCACGCAGTATTCCGCATATAGCAGGGTAGGCAGAGGGAACCAAAGAACCTAGTATTAAGACACTCCATTCTCTTTCAACAATTCTGCTTCCCACTTTCCGCTGAATTGAGGCATTGCGTGTTGAGTGGCGGAACTCAACGCCGCGCTTTGCCTTGTTACCAAACCCAAGAAATGAAAATACTAAATTTTATATTTCTTGGAGTGGGAATCGAACCCACAACTTACACTATCAAATGAGAGTAATAATAAATAGAAGTGTACTCAGAGACTTATATATTAAGTACATAATCAATTATAGTTTGTGTCTAAATAATGTGACACGTAAAAATAAAAAGAAAATCTTTAAAATTTTCTTCTTACTAGTGTCCCCTTTGACGCGTTAACAACGCGTTGCCAAGCAACGTATATGTCACTTTATATAAACATGGATGTCAAACCATGGTTGACACACTGATGACATGGTGATGATGACACATGGATGACACACACTACTATGGTTTGACATCCATGTTTATATAAAGTGACACATACATTGCTAAAGTCAACGCGTTGTTAACGCGTCAACGAGGATACTAGTTTAATTTATTAAATAATTCTTTCAAAATTTACCAACTCATAACCATAAATCCTAAAACCTACAAACAAAATTGAAAATGAAGAAAAACGACTTTTCTAATTTTCGCAACTTAAATTCTTTAGGTTTTGTAAAAAACAAGTTCTTATAATTCCCATTTCAATATTGCAAAGATATGAAAATTATCCCGTCTACGTAGAAGCGAACTAAATTGCGGACTAACCAAAATGCAATGGAACGAAGTAAATCGACTAAAGGACGGGTCACTAAAGTTATAGCTGCTTGTTTATTTCGCTTGAAATAATGGATATTCTTTTATCTTACGCCATTATGTTATATATCTATATTGTTTTCATCTTATCTATAACAATAGGATAGTTATAGAGAATGTAGTGTCAAGACACTCCGGCCACCGATTTTGAGATATTGCTTGTTGGCTGGTGCAAATTAACATGACGATTTGTTTCAACAAGCGGGGATATCTAATGTAAATATAGGCATTCCCTCGAGTTGAAATCGAACTCAAAACTACCTAACTAGTGTTAAGAAACTCCGTTCTCTTTTAAAATTTCTGTTTCCTGCTTTCCGGCAAATTATCGCATTGCGTGCTGAGTGGCGGAACCCAACGCCGCGCTCTGCCTTGATACCAGGAGGAAATGAAAATACTAAATATTATATAATATTTTCATTTCCTAGAGGGCAACGGAACCCACAACTTGTCCCGTTTACAGTCGCACTCTCGTGCCTCTGGGCCACAACAGGCCTCGAAGGCCTTAAAGTAAGGTCTGATTACATTGCTGTGAAAAAAAAATAAGCAAAATAATTTGAATCCATAATTACTATCATGCTCAATGAGACGTGTCACAACTGTGAGGTTTCTTATCTGTAACATACATGTTAAAAGTACTAAATTTAAACTTAATTATAATCTAACCTTATATTTTACCCAATTTAATATGCAGATACATTGGTTAATTTAGTATTTCTTGTTTTATCATTATTTATATGTGAAGGAAAATCGGATTTATAGGAGAAGGGAAGAAACCAAAAGACTTATTAAATATATTATAAACATTATCAATTGACATAACGCCTATCAGGTGAGTTCTATTCAAACTCCAGGAAATTATTTTTTCATTTCCTGGGTTTAGTAACAAAGCAAAGCGCGGCATTGAGTTCCGTCACTCAGCACGCAATGCCTCAATTCGGCGGAAGGTGGGGAACGGAGTATTTAACACTAGGTTCCCTTTGCCTACCCTGCTTTATTCGGGATACAGCGTGAAGCTATGTATGTATATATGTATTAATTAACTGATTTTTTTCGTATTTTACAGCATGATATTTTACCGGACGAACCAATTTTTATGAATCCGTTTTTATAAGATAGCTTCGCACGCGGTTTTATTTAAATTTAATTATATTTGATAAGTAGCTTTTGAGTTATTTGTAGTAATGTTACTTTATTTAGTCAATTTTATTTTTTAGTGAATTTTTTATAACTTCACGCTGTATCCCGCATATAGACGGGTAGGCAGAGGGAACCTGAGAACCTAGTGTTAAGACACTCTGTTCTTTTTCATCAAATCCGTTCCCCACTTTCCGCCAGATTGAGGCATTGCGGGTTGAGTGGCGGAACTCAACGCCGCGCTTTGCCTTGTTACCAAAAATTTTAAATTTAAATTTTCAAATACATATGTTTAACAAAGTAGATATTACACATACTAACATTGACATACACTGTATCAAGTGGCATGTTGCGAAATCATTATTTCAGTTATCAAGTCTATTGTCTTTTAATTTATATAATAATACGCGAAAACTTTGTACCCGTTTTCAAGAAAATTGTTCAAACGGAGGAGTTTGAATTTCGACATAGTTAAGGTTTAATAATGTAATAGATATTTTTTTTTTTTTAACTTCACGCTGTATCCCGCATATAGCAGGGTAGGCAGGGGGAACCTGAGAACCTAGTGTTAAGACACTCCGTTCTCTTTCAACAAATCCGTTCCCCACTTTCCGCCAGATTGAGGCATTGCGTGTTGAGTGGCGGAACTCAACGCCGCGCTTTGCCTTGTTACCAAACGTAGAAAATGAAAATACTTCAGAAAATACTTCTTTACAGTCGCACACTTGTGCCTCTGCGCCACGACAGGTATAAATGTTACACACACTACCATTGATTTTACATACACATTTAAATAAAACGTCTAGTATATATAAATATATAGGTGACATATTTGCAAATATGCTACAAAAGGTGGTTGCGAGTTCGATTCCCACTCTAAGAAATACATTATGACAAAATGAGGTGCTAAGTTAGATCACTTAAAGTCAAACTCAAATAATTAATATTCAAAATAATTAATACATGCTTCATTTTTTGAACGTCAAATAATTTACCACCGGTTCAAAAAATTTAATGCCTCAGACCTAAGAAAAACCGGCGCAAGAACTAAACAAAGATTCTCTAAAATTAAAAAATATGAGATGGACTAATATATTTGCAATAGATACGAGAAAAATGGAATATTTTTTAACTGTACGCTTTATCCCTAGCAAGGTAGTCATAGAGAACGAGACGCCAAACTATACTGTCTTACATACTATCCCTACATACTAAAAATGAAAACCAAGCCATAAAATAAATAATTTAGAAAATTTCACTCACATATGGACAAAGCCAGGGTGCATTCATAGTATATAATATTTAAATGACTGAAAAATGTTTGTCACAATAGTCTGTACCCTTGTAGACAATGAAATAATTAGTTCCACAATTTAACTTGGCCTTTTGAACTTTCAACAGACGTGTTTGTTTTCGGAATAAAACTATTGTTATGGTTTATTTGCTGTTACCTTTTGTATATATGTATATACGTATATGTTTGGTGTTTGGTGGTAGGAGGTTCGTCCTCCGTCTGGCTCGCGACCACTATCATGTCAAAGACGAACCGCCAAATATCTTATGATGTGTTCCGTTCGATGGCATGTAAGCCAGGTTTTCCCTTTTCCCACCCATCCTTTCCCCAAAATGTGGTGGTTCCGATAGCGGACTACTACATTATCCTCCCTTTCCATCTGTATCCTCTAGGTTGGCAACGCATCTAGTACATCTCTTGTGTTGTAGATGTTCATGGGCGAAGGTAACCACTTACCATCAGGCGGTCCTTCTGCTCGTTTGCCATCCGGTATCCATAAAAAAAAAAAAAATGTGGCAATTTCCTACCTCTAAAGAAGTTAACAACTTCACGCTTTTTTACACATAGCACGGTGGTTAACAGTGGCGAGGGGTGAAAATGTTAGTTAGGCAAGCCGGTAAATTAAGGGAAGCCGATGTGTATTTAGGGAAGCCGGTATATATATTTAGGGAAGCCAGTAATTTTTAGGGAAGCCGATATATTTAGAGAAATCGGTATAGGGTTTCACTATACAATTTTGGCGATGACCTTTTTTTTAGGTCTATAAGATGTTAGAGCTTTATTTTGCAATTTTATGCCCTATATTTTCCTGGCGGCCTTTCTTTTTTAGCTCTCACAGATCAGACAGCTCAGACAGACAGCGAGCTTATTTTTTAGGTCTAATACTTCTACTTTAAAAAGTTAGGCAAGCCGGCGGGAATCGAGTTGTATGGACGCCTCGTCACTGGTAGTTAGAGAGAACCTAGTGTCAAGGCACTCTGTTCTCTACTTTGTCCGTAAATTTAGGAATTGACATCGTGGCGCAATGGATAGTGTCTGACTGTTAACATGATTGGTTATGGGTTCTATTCCCATTTGGCGTTTCAAGTATATTGTAAGTATGTATATTTTGTTACGCCTGCCGTGGCGCAGAGGCACAAGCGTGCGACTGTAAACACGACAGGTTGTGGGTTCGATTCTCACTCCAGAAAATGGAATTTTTATGTTTCCTGGGCTTGGTAATAAGGCAAGGCGCAGCGTTGAGTTCCGCCACTCAGCACGCAATGCCTCAATTCGGGGGAAAATGGGGAACAAAGTGTCTTAACACTAGGTTCCCTCTGCCTACCCTTCTATATGCGGGATACAGCGTGAAGCTATGTATGTATGTAATGTAAATTTTATTTTCTCGCTCTGGTAAAGCAGAGCGCAGTGTTGAGTTTCGTCACTTAACTCACAATGTCTTGAATTCAGTCGGAATGAAATTCATAATAACAATAAAAAAATGAACTAATTAGTGGTTAAGTTATTAAATTTATAAATAAGCAGTAAAGGCTTTTTTATTATTTAATATTTTGTTTTGAATGATATTAAAATCTTTTTTAATAGAGTTATTTTACAGCAACTGACGTCAGTATAAAGAGAACCAATAAAGCAGACTTTGTTCTAGCCAAATAAATATTAAGACTAAAAGGAATAAGCTTCTTAGCCGTCAGTGATTTATTACAATTTTTGAACTGTTATTCACAAACTAAGGAAAAATAGAGGAATCTTTATACTTAACGTAATTTGAGTTAGATCTGCACTCAAGATAGATACCGTAAATTAGGTAGATCTGGCAATATTTCACATGATATAACCAAGGTGACTCAGTCAAAATCGATGGTTTCTACGTACATTGGTACAAGTGCAAAAGCACTACTTTACAAGAAAGGTATAGCTCCTAAGGTTGTAATTTAGTCACTATTCAAAATATTTTTTAACCTTATTTTGTAATTATTCAAGGGACTCATTATTTAAGGATTCACTTACTTGAAATAAAAACAAAATTCCAACAATCTCCTGTAAAATTGTGTTTTTTTTCTAGTACCAGTGCACGAAGGACCCGCCGAAATGCGCTTCAACTAGGCGCAATAATTGTTTGACTCATAGTAGGGTTAAAGAGAATTTGGTGTCAAAACACTCTGTCCTCTACATTCTCCCTAAATTTAGAAATACATGACACAGACTTAGTATAAGAATAGAATAAGATTTTTAGGAATCTTATAAGAACATGTTAACGCATGACTTACTGCTTTGAACCATTAGGTTAGGTTAGGTTGGTATATTGGAACCAAATTTTACAAACAAAAATATTGCAACAATAATTTTAAATGAATTCAAATCGGATTTTATTGTTACTTGTTAAAAAAAATATATTACATAGTTACTATGGACACTAAATAATATCAGAAATTATTTTAAAAATCAAAATTAATATTCAAAAAGTACTTTATTACAAATTTTGCGGTCACTTTTGTAAACCACATTTACAATTTTTCCTTTTGATATTGGGATAAATATATTTGGAGAGGTCAGATGTTTTTGTTTAAAGACACCTAAGCTGCTTTGTGATTGCGATATTAACTTGTACATCACGTTTTATTTTAAAATGTGTCATATTATTTGTTATATTGAAGCCTGTGGTGGCGCAGAGGCACAAGCGCGACATGCGGGTTCGATTCCCACTCCAGGGAATGAAAATATTAAATAATATTTAGTATTTTCATTTACAACTAACAAGGCAAAGCACGGTGAACAGTTCCGCCCCTCAGCACGCAATGCCTTAATTCGGTGGATAGTGGGGAACGAAATCGAAATCTGTGGCGGATTTACCAGCATGCTATGTAAGCAATACTGACAATGTGCAAGATTAGAAACACCAAAAAACAAGTTCGACAAAAACTGAACTGACAATTCGTGAGATTAGTTATTGCAAAAAAACAAGGTGGGTGAAAAGTTAACTAACAATTTGTGAGATTAGGGTTGTCAAAAACAAACAAGGTCGACAACCAGTGTTAAGACACTCCGTTTCCCACCTTCCGCCGAATTGAGGCATTGTGTACTGAGTGGCGGAACTCAACGCCGTGTTTTTGCCTTGGACAACAACTCAACAGCATATACTTATCTAAATCTACAAAAATTCACTACTAATAATATTTTCGCCCATGTCGGACCTATATACATCGGCTTATCTATAATATGTAAAACCTAATATGCCGGTTCACCTATATAAATTTTTCACCCTTTGCCACCCTACCTAAGTATTACGACAGTATGAAAACAAGAATATAAAATAGACTTTTATTATGGAACGTGTATAAGGAACCTAAAATGATAATTTTGACTAAGTTCACCCTTTTCAGGACCTTGTGTGCTGAGTGGTGTAACTCAACGCCGCGTATTGTTGTACTAGAGTGAAGAATATTAAATGAAACTATTTTAACCGGATTAATCGCGTATATTTTAGTATTCGAAAATACATTTTTGGAAATCCGACGTTTCGAACACTTTACAGTAGTCCGTGGTCACAGGTAGACTGAAGGAGCTCATTAGAGTGAAGAAAGCACGGCTTGCAGCCAACCTATTCCGGCGAGCGGATACATCGGACTACCACCACATCAGAAACGTCCGCCAGAGCACCGCCGTCTCCTGCCTAGAGA